>JAUYWG010000032.1:10901000-10914845 GCA_034779775.1 Enteromius afrohamiltoni
TGTGTGTGTGTGTGTGTGTGTGTACAGAATATTTTCTGTGAAGAAAGGTGTTTAAATATTAATCCTGTCTATCATTTTTAAAGTTCATTTTACAACGGCATAGAGTATTCCATTGAACTGAAATGGATGAATCGCCTCCAGTGAAAGATCTCATTAATTCCATTAATTGCGGCAGGGAATGGCTGCTGTTTGTTTGCACTGGCTGAATGACTTTGATATGGCTCTGATAGTGAGTGAGGCAGATAAAGGCTCTTTGCTATGGATCAGTGGATTGCCCGCAAGTTTTTAATTCCGTGATGTCAGAAGTCGCTGAAACGGCTTTTTGTGAAAAGGAAAACATCAGACTGCTATCTTGTTAAAAAAGAATCACAAATAATCCGGGTCATTTGGCTGGTAGAGCTGCGCTTGAGAAATGATGCACTTACGGGTCTATCATATTATAATATTTAGGTGATTAATAAGTTACCTATCCTGCAATAATGAGAAATTAATTGTAAGTGAATAATTTTGCCCTTGTTTGACCTTCTTCAGCAGTAGCCCTACAGCAGTTTTTAATTTAGAGTGCGCTGAATTTAAACATCCCTCTCATGACTTTCTGATTCCACAACAGCATCTCTCCTCCAGGAAAGAGGCCCAGTGGCGTGACCGTGTTCTCCCTCTGTCGCTGCAGTTTCAATGGCAATCCTAACACAGAGAGTGGAAGACAACAGACAGAGCATGATTCTAATGAAACATCCTCCCATTGTCCTCTAAATCATCTCCGTTATTGAATGCGGTGCAATCCACACCTGGCTCCAACCCTGGAGAGCTTCAGCAACGTCTATCTCTCCCTCTCTCTCTCTCTTGCTTCATCTCTCTCTCTCTCTCTGTAAATGCAGGATTAGCCATTGAAAGAGCATTCTTGGTTATCAAATTCATACAAACGGCTTTTGCTTTTGTGTAGTTCTTTTAATTAAATCCTACTGGGGGGCTGGAACTGACCTTTTGAGTGGAGAACTGATTAAGTGCACAATGGCCAGTTATTTCTGAACCACAGTCTGTTGCATAGAGCCACTGATTAACTTTCTGTTTAGGACGACTTGGCTTGAATCTCATTCACACACAGGCCAAGGAGAGGAGACGGGGTGGGGGGTGGGGGAAAGGAGTAATCAATTTTGGTTTGGAATGTAGATTAGGAGCGATAGCATCGGGTAATTAACAGGGGTAAGGGTGGCATTTGGAACGTGAAGTACAGTGAAAAAGGGCTTATTTGAGAACCGAGATGGATATTTAAGAGGATAAAGGTGAATTTGGGGTGGTTAGCTTTTCTTTGAAAGGATTAGTGGATTGTTATCATGCCTCAGTGCAATTATGGCAGATGTGCATGATCATAATGGCCAGAGTGCCAGCAAAGTTTCTGCTTTCAAACACTTGAAATCTCTGCTAATATGAGAAAAAGCGGACAATCATTGTATCATGATGTTCAAAATTAGTTTTTGTTTACATATGTGTGAGTATATTTATTATGTATATGTTAATACACACGCGCATGTGTTTAGTTGTATTTACATTAATATATGTATATGTAATTTATATTATTTAGAAATATATTTAATATATGAACATATTTATCATAAATGTATACATGCATATGCACATAAATATACACAGCACACGCACATATATTATGTAAACAAAAACCTTAATTTGGAATGCGATTTAAAAAAAAAAAAAAAAAAAAAAAGATCAAAGTTGCCCAAAAGACAAGAGGCAACTTTTTTTGTATGACTTTGATGAATGTCTTTGATCCACTTCGAATGTTGACTACTATATATATAGTCACTAAGGCTGCATTTATCAGCCATTAATCAAACATGCAATAAAATAGGAATATGCTAAAAAAATGATATTTCTATTTTAAGAATGACTGAATCAGCAGCCATCCTCGTGTGACATGATCCTTTAGAAATCACCATGCTGATTTGATGTTTAAAAATCTTTTAACAGTATTGTGCTGTTTAATATTTTTGTGGATTCATTTATAAATATAAAGTAAAAAATAAACAGCATTATTTTAAAAAGAAATATTTTGTGACATTCTTTACCACCACCATTAATCAGTTTAATGCATCCTTGCTGAATAAAATGATTAAAGTCTTACTGAACCGAGTTTAAGTAGTACAAATATTTTATTTATTTTGTTGTATTTAAAAAAAGCATTATTTATATATATATATATATATATATATATATATAAAAAACTGTAGATTTTGTTTTTGTAGAGTTGAGTTTTCTTGTTTGTATAAGGTGATGTATTACTACATTTCTACATGTATTGTTTATTTGAATTAAATTCAAATTGAAATTGTGCTCATCATGATTAGGGAGAGGGTCTCTCTCCTCAGCCCTCTGGGCGTCATCTCACACGCTCCTGCAGGGGACAGCCTGCCCCAGAGGAGACCTTCACTGGACCCTCCTGCCGTCCTGGTGAGACCACATCTCCCAACTGCATACAGTGCTCCAGACGGTTGAGCAAACAATGCTGCAAACACATCCGGTCTCAGAAGGTGTATGTTTAGATGCATATGCCCATTTTTTTCTAACTGAACCATCTGTTACCATGCTACTTTACAGTAACCTTGTAGCCTAAATACACACATACTGTTTACATAAAATTTGGGGGTTGGTATTCCTTTTTTTTTTTTAAATTATAATAATATTTGTTTAGCAAGAACATATAAAATGTGACGTAAGGACATTTATAAGAGTTCTATTTTAAATAAGTGTTGTTCTTACAAACTTTTACATAAAATTAATAAGAAATGTTTCTATTATGACACTGAAGACTGAAAATTCAGCTTTACCATCACAGATATAAATGACAAATATTATTGAAATATATTAAATATATAAAAAAACAATAATATAAATATTAATTTATTAAAATTAATAAAAATAAAAAACAACTGTTTAAAATTGTAGTATTTCACAATACATTTTTGATCTAATAAATGCATTCTTAGAGATCATAAGAGACTTTCAATGTGAATTAGATACATCATTTACAGTGTTTTGATTTACACAGAAATGACCATTTGCCTTTTTGACCTTTGCTCTATCCTCAGCACCTGCTGTATGCAGTCAAACACCCAAGGTGCAAACAGAAGTAGAGATGTCACATTAGATCAGCGGAAATATGGCAATATGGCACCCGCATGTTCACTTCCCCTCTTTTTTTTGTCTTTGTTTCACCCCTCCTTTAAAGAGCCAGTGTTCCCAGGACAGCATATGTTTGATCAACAACACTCTGCTTCAGTCTTGGACACTAATCCGCTCCTCGCTGGACCTACTCCCATGGGCTCCATTCAGCCTCCAGGAAATGAGAGTGACCCCTGGAGGCCCAGTCTAGCTTTGCAGGGGCCCACGGATCTGTCAAAGCCTGGGACTCCCCACCGTGGGCAAAAGCCTCTCCAGAAACATCCATCAGCTCAGTCTGGCTGCTCCTTTACTGCTCCCTCTGGACCACAGGCACAGGTGATTTTCAAGGACGTAGCATAATGATTACTCCTGTCCATTGTGATTTGATTGGTTATGTGTGCCTTATGAAGACTGTTAACCTCTTCTGATGCTCAAAAAATGTAGCTTTTACTACAGATCCCTTATCTTATCTATTGGTTTAGCTTAGTGTGCCAGGTTAAGTAAAAAGTGCCTTTTTGCCCCATTTTTAAGCTATTAAACCTTTAACTAAGTGGTTCATATTGGTTTTACTTAATACACTGTTGCATGTATAGACAGCATTAGTGTCAATCTGTTTTTTGATATGAATAGAAGAAACAAAATACCATGTGGATACATTTAATGTCATCATTGCAGTAACTGGATGAATTATTGTAGGCCCATTTGTTCTCGTGGACAGAGGGACCCACAGGCTACGCTGCCCTCTAGTGTTTAAAGGCAGTTTTGGGCAATAACCAGTTTGGATTTCAGTAGGCCGAGCTGAATTATTTCACCACCAAGTTCATTAGATTTTGCTTTTCCTTTTCCTGTTTTTCCCTTTTTTTTAAATGATTCACACACTTCTAATATGATCTGAGTATTATTTATCTCTTATTTATATTTATACATTTTTGCCCAGTTGAGTTGTGGAGGTGACCTTGTTTATATGAAATGTTCTTTTTCCTAGCACAAATTGCTTTATTTATTAAGCACAGTGCCCTTTGACTTAGACACTTCCTTTGCCTGTCAATCAATGAAAATCACTGGCTGCCAACTCTTTACAGGCCCCCTCCTGATTGCCCACATCACCAAACACAGAGCAAATCACAGTGTCAATCTGCCTTCACAGCGGAAGGGAATTTCATTGGTTAAGCTGCAAACCTTTTAGTGTTTTTATTTAGACGTATTGAGGTTTTTTTAAGCTGTCTGAAATATAATGGTTGGTAAATTGAGATTTTTACTATTTTAGATTTTTCTTTCAATTTACACTAAAGTTTGGGGTGAGTAAGATTTTTATATTTAATTTCTTTTTCAAGGAACATTTTTACGATCACCAATAAAAAAAACTTACAGATTGTAATATTGAGATATATTATTACAATTAAAAAAACTTGTTTTTATTTGTAAATTAATTTATTTAAACCTACAAACCTACATTTTTAGCAGCCATTACTCCAGTCACATGATCACGAATCGTTCTTATACGCTGACTTGGTGTATAAGATATGTTTCTTATTATTATTGATGCTGAAAACAGTTGAACTATTTAGTATCTTTTCTCAGGATATTTTTAATAAATAAAAAGTTGAAAAGATCATAATTTATTTGAAATAGAAATCTTTCTATATGTCTTTACTGCCACTTTTTACAAATTGAATCACATCTTAACCTGAAATTGGTGGAATAGTGGAATTTAAACATTTTTTGGTAAAGATCCTGTTTCCATTTCTTCACTTAGTGTATCACTACATTTAACTTTCTCTAATTCAGCAAGCACCAGTAGCCTCTTAGCATGGCTAATCTCTTATTACCAACTGCAGCACGTATCCATTTCTAATAACAGCCTCCATCCCACTCAGAAACCTGCTGTGCTGGTAAGAGCTGTTGCCAGGATGGTGCAGGGTGCCAAGCCAATGGCTGTTGCCAGGGGGATGCCCATTGCTGCAAGGCAGCCAGCAAGTGCCAAGTCTAAGATATCTGCCAAAACTCCACCAGCGCCAGGGATGGTGGGAAGAAATGTGGGTCAGAAGGTCAAGGTGCAGCCCCAATCTCCCCCAGCTACTCAAAAACTTCCCGCAAAGCCACTAAACATGACAAATAACAAAGAGGTCAGTGTGATGCCTCTGACAGTCACAACTTTATTAAATTAAAAACCTTTATGTTAGCCGCGTTGTACTGCTTAGCATCATTTCACAGTTTTTGGGTCGATACATTTGAAGGCTTTGTAGCGGCTCTCTCTCTCTGACTTTGATATGAAAGTGTGTGGTAATAGAGCCTTTCACCCCATGCTCAAGGTCAGGCAGTCTGTGTGAAAGCTGTTCATTAGACCAATTATTACCTCTAACAATGCAGTCAGAAGGAAATCAATAGCCACTGTCAGGGCTGTTTCAAAGCCTAGCTCTGAAAATCAATCAGTCCGGCTTCTATCTGCATTCTCCTCCTTCAGGCATGTTCAGACAGCAGACATTTGCCGATATCAGCAAGGTTTTTTGTATTAAAAACAAAATCTTTAATTATGTTTAGCAGAACGTCTGCGCCTTAAGCAGTAATAGAACACAAGAACTTTTGTGATTTGCTTTTTAATGAAGTGCGCGTTATAAAACAAATTATTTGCTGTGATTATACCATTGAATTGTTTGTTATCCTCAGTGTGAGGAGGTGTACATGGTGAAGCTGCAGGAGCAGATGCGACTGAGAAAGCGGGTTATCAAACAGAAGGAATGGATGAGATCTAGGCGGGCCGCAAACAAGAAGCATCTGCGGCAGGAGCACTTCCAAACTGATAGTTGCTCCGGACACTGGAACAACAACCAAAATCAACAGAAACAGCCGTGTGTCTTGGGTTCTTGCCCTCGGAAGGTTATGCACCAGCAGCCCTTCCATAATCCCCCTCCCTGTCTCGTCCTGGAGCATCATCCCGAAATCCAGCCCTTGCCTTCACAGCTGCACCAGGACCAGTTTGTATTGCCCCCACTTCAGCCGCCATGGCAACAAGCTCCACCGACACGAGGGAATCCATCAGGCCGCGCTGCAGAGCTGCAGCATAATCAGCCTCATCAGAGGGGCACAGACAGGGTAGTGTTATTAGAGGGAATGGAGCAAGTCCCAGATCAGATGAACCAGCAGTGCGGTATTGATGAAGTCTGGCGAGGACGCAAGAAAAAGCGTGAGCTGAGACCTTCTGATGGACCTGTTCCTAACAAAATTAGAGTGGTCAAACACCTCAGCCCAGCTGTAAGTACCCATGAATAAAAGCTATGATTATTAATTGAAAATTAATTAGTCAAAATCGCTACCAAAAAAAAAAAAAATCACAATTGGCGTGACTTGGTTTGAGATTTAGCTTTATCATTGCTTTATCATTGGCTGTTACAAAACTGGTAACACTTTACACTAATAAGGTTCCATTAGTGTATATTAATGCGGCATTAAAATCACAAGTTGGGTTTGTTATCATTAGTTAATGCACTGTGAACTAACATGAACAAACAATAAATGACTGTATTTTTATTAACTAACATTATCAGAGAATAATACTGTAATAGTCTTGTGTATTGTTAGTTCACATTAGTTAATACATTAATTAATCTTAGCAAAGCTTATTGTAAGGTTTTACCAACTAAGTATTAAACTATAAAATATGCATTATAAATATTCTTATAATAATAATAATAATAATATAAAGTTACTGTTATTATTATTATTCAAGCATTCCTAATGCAAATCGATACTATTATTATGGATAATTCTAGTATTATTATTCTTATGTTGAGGTATAATGCAGTCATAAATTACTTATTAAAATGTATAATTTGGCAAACACCATTTTAAAATGCAGAAATTTACATCGGGTGATTTTAAAAAATATATATAATTTTCATAAATATAATATATCATAATATTTCATATATCATATCCTCCTCTTACATTGGTCAGACAACCAATTGATGAATCACTATTTTTTTTTCATAGTTTATGGTGTTGTTAATAATGTTAATCTGGCATATATTTATAACTACAACATATTGCCTATTGGTGCTGTTTGCACAATATAGATTGAATGTACAGTACATGTAGCATTGCATTTAAAACATCAAGGTGAATGATTTCCTTTCTATGATTTCTCCTTTCAAAACAAGCCCATAATTCATGCCCATATATGAACTCTGTCTTCCCCATGCAACATCCCACAACATTCTTCTTTCATCTGTCTTTCCTGCGTAGTCGTCCTTTCTCTCCTTCTTTCCTCTACATAACCGTCCTGAGATGAGAGGTACATGAGCTTTGCGGGCCGATGAAGATAACAGGGTGTCAGTCTTAATAGAGGTTGTGGTGGTGGTGGGGGTGTCTTTGCGGAGAAATGTCTGCAGACAGCCGAATCGATGAGGTTGCATTTGACAGAGTGGTGTGGGCCTGCTGAAAGACAGATCAGCAAGATGCTACCCAGGGACATTGTTCCGCTGTCAGTCTCATCCACGCTGACAATGTTATCTCTCTCCCTCTCTCAAGTATCAAGTATCTTTCAGGTGTTCAGAATTGGATGTCACCCCCTGAAGACGTGCAATTAATCTTTGGTGTGTGTTTGCAGGCAAGAATAATGTGTGTGTGTGTGGGGGGGGGGGGGCACGTTCTCCTAATACCTGTAAATAGAGAGTTGCTAGTATGGCGGATTTGGATTGAAGAGCTTAGCCACAGATAAGGGAAATTAATTTTTCATCAGGAATAATAGCAGGCGTGCCAACAGGGAACACAAAGCAGGAGTGAGGGCGAGCGGGGAATTTGTCAAGTGTTGTCACCCCAGGATAATACTGCTTAGTGTGTGATTGGTGTAATGGAGGGCTGTGATTTCTATGGAGGGGGGATTAATCACTTTGCACTGTGCTGAGAGCAGCGGAATACAGATAGAACTGTTTCACTGCATCAGATCATGCTGCTTGGATTTGGGATGTCCTTGGGACATGTTTATAGCATAATATGGTCTAAAGACGCATTCACACTTAATGTGTAAAAACAGGTGTATCCAGAGCAGTAGAGCAAATTGGGTTTAAACCTCCGTACAATGGAGCTTCATGCTTGGATGACTACTAAATGCCTTGACTTGGTGCAAAAGTTGTTTCATCGGTTAATTCAACCCATGCAAAGCAGCCTGAATGAATGTAAAGTGAAGATTTCGAATAGAAGGTATGGATTCACACTGGGTACAAACATTATTGCAACAAGGTTTTTTTGGTTTATATGCAGCTGTTGCAGCTAGTGGTGCTAACATACATTTTGCATTCTAATTGGTCTAACTCATAAACTACTGTTGTAAAGTTTCAGTAGAGTCAGCAGGATTTGATTTACTTTGATTTGATATATAGTGACAATAAATACATACATAGTAAATACATTTTCTAATGTTGCAAAAGGTCACTGATTTAAATAAATGCTAAAAATGTATAATGATGATAATTACCCCATAGTTTACCCATCCTGAAGCCACCCTAGGCGTGTATGACTTTCTTTTTTTCACTTGCTGGCTAGAGCACCGAGTTACAGCTTCTTGGTTGACCTGTGATGTAAAGATGTATCTAGATGTATCCACTTTAAGGAGCTTTAAAATAATGGGCACTATTCACCCAAGCATTACCAAGCTTGGAAGAGCCAGGATACATTTTTTAAGAAACAATGACTGTGTTCGTCTGAAAAAAGAAAGTCATATACACCTAGAATGGCTTCGGAGAGAGTAAAACTAGGCAGCAAAACTGTTCAATATTGGTTATAATTAGAAATATTAGAATTATTTCTGAAGGATCATGTAACACGAAAGCCTGGAGCTTTGCCATCACAGAAATAAATTTCTTCTTAAAATATATTAAAATTCACAATATCACTGCTTTTCAACAGTAATAGTCTTTCAAAAACACAAATAATGCTGCTGACTATTGAATGGTAATGGACTAATTAAGGATGTCAAATAGGTAACATTTTACAATCAAATTATTTGCATGAGATGCCAAAGTAGTCAAGTACTACCAATAATCAACTTAAAAAACATTATATTATACTGGAAGTTAATTTGGCGTTAATGGTTAAAAAATATTTCAGTTCTCCGGACCTTTCTGTTGCACCTGTCTGTTTTTAAGTGTGTATGTTGTAAACAGCTCTTGGCACATTCTGCATCCGCTGCTCTCAGTAGGTGTTGTTTGGCAGTGAGAGTAGCTGACTGTGGTCTAACAAAAACTTAAATGTGTAACTTCACATTTAATCTTGCATTGTTTTGCGTTAAATAATAAATAGCTGCATTGTGTTTACAGCTCTAAACCCAATACATGCAAAACACAGACTGTCCCATAGGCCATGTGGGAAGAATCAATTATGTTCAGGTCTGTTCTCCTGCAGGAAATGTTGTGATGTTGTCTAACATCATAACATAGTCTGTGGGAGTGCCATTGTTGTACATGACTGTAGGCCAGTTGTTTTGACTGTAGGCCTGGGGATGCCCACTGCTTTCACAGCAGTGTATTGGTCAGGTGTGACATTGAGCCCCAGCCAGCTGAGAGAGGTGCGGAACTTGAAGCAGAGCGAGTCACTGGGACTCCTGATTTGTTTACGCTCATTAAGCTCTGAGGTGGGAGGTGGGACAGTCTCTGCAGGACAACAGGAAGGTAGATGCTGCATGGGAAGGTCAGGAAGACACATGGAAAGTGGACTAAAAATACACTGAGAGCTCAAGTCCATCCTTAGACCTGCCCCCTTTGGGATGGAAAATAACTTAATAAAAGGGAAAATATTTATATTGAAGGGATAATTTTCCCAAAAATATATATTTTTTTGCCTTTACCCTTGTTTTACTCCAAACCTGAACACAAAAGAAGATATTTTGAACCAAACATTTGCTGGTAGCCATTGACTACCATAGTGGGGTTTTTTTTCTTTCCCAAGAGTGAATCAAGACTTAAGTTATAACTGTTACTTTGCTTTTTAACATTCCTGTTTTTGTTGTTGTTATTTTTCTGCTACAGAGTGTGAGTTACAATCTTACACCACAGATGAGCGAAGAGATTAACACAGTGACTAAAACAAAGCCCAGAACTGTCACCTTCAGAATCCCTGATTCATCACCACCTTCATTTCTGCAACACAGTCTCGAGAACTGTCCCAAACAGGGAGGGGGAACTGTCCCAAACCAGCCCCAGGATGAGGTAACTGTGTCTCTGTCATTATCATGTTGTGAATTTGGGCGGTAACTCCACTATATTCTTTAATCCGTAAAATTATTGTCCATATCCTTGTCTCTTTAAATAAGCTATCTCTCTCAATTATATTTTTGTGCATGTTTTTTTTTTTCTTTTCTTTTTTTCTCCATATTCATCTTTCTTTCCTATCAAAATGCTTGCTACAGATGCAAAAATGCAGAAAATCAGACCTGGTCCGAATTTGTTTTATGACGGACAAACATTTTGGAGTCAGTATGTAAATATGATTGACACAACGTGAGGCCGTATTTATTTTTTTAAAGTGGGAAAATGTCAGATGAGAATTTTGGACTTGGTGTTCAAAGATCTTAAGATCTGTAAGAACCATTGACCCCGACTATATTTCCATCCCTTACTGCCTTGCTTCCATTAGTTAAAAAAAAGTGCTATCTACCCTCACAAAGGTCTATTCTTTTGTTTGTTTAAGTTAATAGAGTCAGAAAACATTGCGGCATTTCGTCCATATTGAAACATCAGCAGACGCCAGAAGGGCAAACTAAATTGGCTGTCTCGGCGTGCGCCTGGCGCTCACTGCAGGTTGTTGTTCAGGGGCGAGGTATAGTCTAAGAGGGCCAGATGGGCAGTGCCCACTTGGTGCCAGGCAAACAGACGAGCAGTAGAGCAGGAAGAGGGGGGAGAGAATGGGTAAGGCTGCAGACCTGGTGTCAGTTGAAGGGCTTTCTTCATCAACTGCTGGGGTCCATCTGAAAAACCTGCTGATGTCAGTAAGACCCATTCAGGTAGGTCAAATCCCCGCTCCCCTCCCAGCTCCACCACTCACTGTCAGGCCCGTCTACTCACCCTGGAAAGCTGATACGATCAGTGCAATTTACTGTGAAACAGCTTAACCCCTTTGTGAAAGTTAGTGCGGTTAATGACACGCTGTCCCGGTGCAGACGTTTGAAATAAAACAAGCAGGCAGTTTCATAAGATTGGCACTGCATTCTTCTGCCTTTGGTGTTTGTCTCCTTGGAAACATCTTCAATATCTCATAGTTTGAAGTATCTTCTGAAATATAAATGTCAGATGACTGGATATAAATGCTCTTCTATCTCTACATTAGTTTATGTAATTTGGTAAAACTGTAGGTTCAGTTTGATTATTATGTTTGAACATTATTCAGGACAGCCGCCATGTATCATTTTTGACAGGAATAAAACTGAGTCTGTGAGGAATGCAAGTAGAGCTAGTTCTGTGGATTCATAGTAGTTTAATAACATATTAGTGTTTTATTTACATGGAAAAAGAAGTTTCTAATGCTAATGGCAATGCTGAGTTTTTTAGCGGCTGTAGTGTCATAACCCTTCAGGTATCATTCTAATTTGCTTACTTGTTGCTCAAGAAAATGCTTTTTTTTTTTTAAGTAGTTTTACTACTTAATTTTTTGTGGAAACTGTGATAAATTGTCTTCAGGATTCTTTCATGAATAGTTTAAAGTTTAAAAGAACAGATTTTCTTTAAAATAGGAATTGTTTGTTGTATAGTGCCCTTTACTAATATTGGCACCCTTGGTAAATTTGAGGTGGCTGTGAAAATAAATCTGCATTGTTTATCTTTCATTGATCCTTCAAAATACAGTAAATGAAGTAAACCAATTGAAAATGGGAAGGAAAAACTCATGATATAAATGTTTCTCTCCAATACATTTTGGCCACAATTATTGGCACCCAATTATTGCCAAGTCATTTTCCCAGGATAACAGTTTTCTCCTGTAATGTCTGAAGAGTTTGGAGAATACCTGATAAGAGAAACTCCTTCATGCAGAATCACTCCAGATCCTTCAGAATATCAGCTCCATGATGGTTCTCCTCTTTAGCTCACCTCACTCAGGGCTCAGGTCAGAGGACTGGGACAGCCATGGCAAAAGTTTATTTTGTGCTCAGTGACTAACTCTTGTGGTTATTTTGATGTTTGTGTTTGGATTATTGTCCCAGTGGAAAACCCAACCATGGCTCATTATAAGATGTCTAACAGAGTCAGTCAGTTGTAGATTTGTTATCTGTTGGTATTTGATAGAATCCATGATGCCATGTGTCTAAACAAGAGGAGAAATATAGACCCACAACATAAAAAATACAGCAGTGTACTTCATTGTACACATGGAGTACTTTTTATCCCTGTATTCACCAAACACATCTTGAGTGATTGCTGCAAAAAAGCTATTTTTTTAGTTTCATCTGATCATAGAAGCCTGTCCCATTTGTAGTTCCAGTCCTGTCTGACAACTGAACATGCTGGAGATTGTTTTTGGATGAACATTTTCTTAATGGATTTATCTGTTGGATTTAAACAGAGAGACACAGTAACACTCTCTGAAAGAACCCATAATACATTTTTAGAAAGGAAGTTAATCACACTAATAGTATATGTGGCATCCTTCTAGTTTTCATTATTGACAACTACTTTATCTGTTTTGAGATCATGCCACAGAGTGCATTTTTGGCATTGATATGTAATTACTTGTAATGCACAAGCCTCTCAGATGGCTGAGCAGGAAGTAGGAAGCTCTGAGGATGAAGTATTCCCCCTTAGTTCCCCATCCTGACTGCAGCCAATCACCTGCTGTTGCCTGGTCTGTTGATGTGCCTGTCTGCACAGTATGACTCTATCCCTGGTGTGCACGGATCTAAAGGCTTGACGGGGTTGAGAGGCGTTCGGCTGTCATGTTGTGCATTACTGCACAGAGAGTGAGAGGTGATTGTTCATTCGCTGACACGGAGGCATCATAGCATTGCCTTGAGCAATGCTTCCACAGCAGTCATCTGAATCACAGCTTTTTTATGTGTTTTGCTCAGTGTGCGTGAGTGGGCGTGTTTTCTTTCTTCCAGATTAAACAATTTAGCCCATTTTCTGTGGCTGTCACTGTGCATTATATTTGGTTAGCTGATATACTAATTGGCTAATGCAATAACAGTATAATAACAAAACAATGATAATGGAATTAGTTTTGAAGAAAGGTACATTACAATTTCACTTTTTATCATTGTGTTATTTTTGCATAAGATGTTAATCCTATTATTACTAGGATTTGGGTTCTTAACGCTCTTTTCGCTTGTCTCATCATTTTGTGAGTGGAGTAATCTTGGTGAGATGTGAAGGAATATCTTTTAAGTCTGAATATGTGCTTCCCAAGGCTGCGAATGGTTTTAATTTGTTTAAGGTCCACTAGAGGGCAGCCTTTGTCGACTTGTTGAGCTCTTGGTAAAGCTGAGTAGAGAAAGGTCAAGAGGGACAATCTGCTACGCTTTAAGTTTAATGGATGTGGATGTTTAGATTTATTTAAATTTTAAATGTTTTTTTTTTTAATTAATAAAGCCATTTTAATATCAGTTTAGAACCTGGTCAAATGCTGTATTCCTTCTGAATCCTTATTGTGAAACCTTCTTTTAGAGCTTAAATTAATCTAAATTCA
>JAUYWG010000032.1:10914945-10943419 GCA_034779775.1 Enteromius afrohamiltoni
AACCTGGTCAAATGCTGTATTCCTTCTGAATCCTTATTGTGAAACCTTCTTTTAGAGCTTAAATTAATCTAAATTCAATTAACAATTAACCATGTTAAAATGACTTTCTCTCCAATCAAAAAGTAACATTTTATATGATTTACAGTACCATGCATACACAGTATGTAGTATAATTCATATACAAATGTAAAAAGTATTATTAATTAGTGTAAATATATATATAACATTCATAATACTTTTAATTTATTTTTACCAAAATTATAGCAAAATATACTCTACTTTTTAGGTAGGTTTTTTCTTTTAGGTCTGATCAAGTGCTTAAGTAATTTTTCTTCTTTGCATTATTAATGTTAAAGTCAGTTGTGCCGCTTAATATTTTTGATGCAATTTTTTTTTCAGGTTTCTTTAATATAAATTCATATTTAGCATTAATATCATTAGCGTTTATTTGAAATAGAAATCTTTTGTTACATTTATTTACTGTCACTTTTAATCAATTTAATGTAGAATTAAAAAATAAAAGTATTAATTTCTAAAATAATAATAATAATAATAACCCTAAACTTTTGAATGGTACTCTCCTTAGCTTTAGGTTTTGGAGTTGGCTGTGTTTTTAGAATTCATTGATTGACTTAACTGTAGATCAGTGTGAACGTCTGTGGTGACAGGATGGGATCTGCACAGAAGTCTTTTCCAAGTATTTGCTAAACCTTAGGATCTATACCACCCACAGTGGCCTGCAGTGACCAAACAGATACCCGGAATGTTTCAGCGAGCGGTTATTACATGCAACATTGCTTCTCAGTGGCCTCTAATGAGCTGGCGGTTTTATGATGTCACAAGCATTACAAAAACACCGCTGACCCTGACAGGCAGCAGACCCACTGTCACCCTATAAAAATGGACCGAGAATGCTACTGGAACGTGATAATGGGCACTAGCCCGACATCATTACTTTTTAATGAGTGTCCCTTAGGGGTCATACCTTTGATCTGACCTTTATAACCTTATTTTGACACAGGTGGCTGTCAGGGGAAACCAACACAGCGCTTTCATGTAAGTAGATGCCATAGTTTCCCAGCATGTTTCTGTTTCATTCATATTTTTTATGTGTTATTAGGTACCATATACCATGATTCTTAAGCCCTCTTTTTTTCACTTGTTGTCTCGGCTGTTATAGACCCTTCAGTTCCGGCCTAAGAACAGAGCCTGTTACTGCTCAAACCCATGTCACCTTCATAGTGAGACTGAACCACTGAACCTCTTGGAAATCAAGCCTTATCCAACAACATACTGAGTAGAAAATGTTCAGTGTTCTCACAGGTTTGGCAACGTTTTTGTTATGATGCAATATTTGCCTTTTTGTGATTGTTGAAGACAGTGGTTTGGCATTTTGCTCCTTGGTTTCCATTAAATACCTACACTGCTTGCATGTTCCTACGTGGCTGTTCATGTTATTTAGCAAGAAACCCTTTGATATATTTATGCTTTATTTTGAGTCACTTTTACATAACCACTCTTACTGATTTATTATTTATTGATTTATAGCCTGTTGACAACAGCCAGTAATGTTTAATAAGCATTAAAAATTGAAAATACTTACATTTTTCACAAGTTCTTACAAACCTGCATACATTTCTTTGTTTGGCTGAACACAAAAGAAGATATTTTGAAGAGTGTGTGTAACCAAACATTTGTTGGTCCCTAGTCATAGTTGAAAAAACTGTGGTTATGTAATATAATTAATATAGATATAGTTATCCATATTCTTCAAAAAATGGTGTGAGTGTGTGTTTGTGATGAAAGAAATTAATGCATTCTTAGAACAACTTGGGTGACAAAATGATGACAGACACTTCACTTTTGGCTGAACTATTCTTTTTAAGCAGTAATGTTTTCTATACTCCCCAATAAAAGCACTAATCGCTCACCAACTGACTTTAAACATGAAACGTTTCCCTCGTCTGTCTGACAAAAGTCTGCATAGGCAACGTGTTTTACTCATGCAGATATACAGCACCATCTAGTGGCCAATTTGCTTGATCTTTTTCAGTTAATTAATAAATTGGACTGGTTTTGTTTTTTTTGTTGCAAACATTTTCAAATGGTTAACTTAAGTTTAAAGCAGTTTTTTAGTTTTTAGTTTGGATTTCTACTGTTTCATGTGCTTTGTGGGTGTTTTTTATTTTTATTGATTGTGCTTTGAAAAAGCTGTAAATTCTTGTTTGATCCTAATTTTTAAATAATTCAAACAACTGTTTCAAACACTGATGGAGATGTTGATCTAACCCCCTCCCCCCCCCCCCCCCCCCAAAAAAAAACCCTTGCATCTAAAAATCACACAGACCACTGAGAGAGAATGTGGTTCACTGCTTCTTAGATACAACAAGACCGCCTCGCCCATTGTGCTTGGTCTTTTGCCTGCAACAGACGTTTCATTCTGAAATATTTTCCAAGACGCTAACGTCTTGTGTTAGGGAATGTCAACATTTGCAGAGAGTGGCCCTGCTCTAATCCAGCAGACTGTGGGATAGAGAGAGGATTAGGGGCTAGTTTGTTTTCCTGGTCCCCTGGAATGTTCCTTTAGCAGTGCTTTTGTACCTGGGCCGGGCCCAAGGTCATCCCTCTGTCTCCACGCAGCTCCTTTTGTGTCTTCCAGCAAGTCTCAACCACACAGAGTCAACACCGCTCCCTCCTCAAAAGCAGAATGTGAGTGGAATTTCAATCCTTGTCGCAACACTCTTTAAATGTTACTTACTTTTCTCATTAAGCAATTTGAGTCCCCCTCCCCACCACCACCACCACCACTGATGTTGTGTTTGAGTAAAATGTTGAGGGGGAAAAGATCAGCATACCAGTGTATCTCCAGGCTTGTCTGCATCATTCATCACAGGTTTTGTGCCTGGTGTCTGATTGAAGTCTGATGGATTAACTGACTCAGGTGGGCAGTGTTATGGAGCTAGTCACTGCTTGAACTTGTGCCAAAGTTGAGCTTCATTGCTTTCAATTATTTTAGAGCTTTACCTAAATGGGCCTTTCTACATCTCTACATAAGTTCGTGTGGAATGAGTTGAATGGCCTTTGAACCATCTACATCAGTACAAGACTGGGATTTCTTTCTTCAGTAAGCTATTTTCTACATTGAATATATTTCTTCCAAGACTGCCTGGGATTTTCAGGAATACTTTGGCTCGTGTTGAGCTTGTAGAGCTCGATTTGACTACCAGGAGACTACAAAATTATTGATTTTTTTTATTTTTTTTTTTTATTCTGTGCTCTCCTAACATCTGTTAGGCCAACTGCCACGGGAATGCACTAACAATCATGTCAAAGGTTACACAGGAAAGAACATTTTAATTAGCTTTAATATACTTGTGCAGGGTTTGGTTTTTATTTTAGATACTCTGCTATTTGAAAAGAAGCTGCTTTTTATATAGTGATTGAGTCCGTGTGAAGATAGGCAGCTATATTATACTTAAAAATTAAAATAAATAAATACATTCTATGCATTTTAAACCTAAGGATGACCTTTCTCTGTTTCTGTGGGATATTAGGAATAAATCATATAATAAGGAATCATAAAGAAACCTGGATCATGCAGTGACAGAGCCGTAAAAAGCCAGTAGATGTCGCACGACATCAGCTGTGCGAGATACGCTCGCTCCATAAGCATACTAGACATATTAATAGCATCATCAAACATAAAAGGCATGTTGCTGTGATATCAAATTTGTGTTATTGTGTACCGTAAAGTATTGGTTATCACGCTTTATAACGCTTTGAAATTAGGGATCCATGTTTTTACTTTAGAAATAGACATTTAATAATAAAATTAAAAAAGGGTCGAGGCCAAATGTTCACGCTGACAAATAGGCTCATATGTACTATGAAGTAGGCTACATAGCACGGACTTTTGCAGTGTTAAGTTACACATTTTATCTATTTCGTTGCTATTTCTAATCCAAATTCTGAATGGGATGTTCTGTTTTGAAAACTTTTAAAACCCTTTTAGCTCCTTTTAAGCGCGCAAAATATATGGTTGGGGGAGGGTCTTAAAACTCGTGTTTTGTTCTTTAAATAAGCAGATATTCAAGCGATTCAGTCAAGTTAGATGATGATTTTGCCCATGTGAAAGAAGTACACCGCGGCGAACAAAATCACGTGGTTCCGCTGACGTTACTCATTTACCGCTTTCAAAATACGCAAGCTGCGTATTCTACGTGAATAACAAAATATTTCCTTTAAATCTTCTTTAAGGTCATCCAATAATTTGCACAATGCGTACCATGAATTTATTTTGAGTACTTTTGTCAAGAAATGTACATTTAAACAAAGAGTGTTAGTGTAGCGGATACACAAACGTCGAAACAGTGGTCAAAACAAGGACACTTGACATACTCGACATGATGACACGAACAGTTCGTTGATACATCGCGACTGTTTAAATAAATTTAACTTTGCACTATTTCAAATAACGAAATATGAATCTGGAAATACTTTTAGATCCGTCAAAAATCTAATATACAAATCTGTGTATAAAAATATAATTTTTGAGCGCCATCCTTTGCTTATTCAATAAAATAGATCAGTCGGTTGCACACTGTACAGCCCTGTAAATTCAATGCTTTCTCTTGTTTCGTATAATCTCACACAAAAAAAAAAAAAAAAAAAATGCAAAAACGGTCACATCATGCTTGAATCGGTGTGTAGTACGTTTCCAGAGACAGATGATCCAATACAAATAAATTACTCAATGAACACTTTAAGGCTTTTCTTACAGGAGATAACGATACGTTTGAGTCTGCTACTGTAGCTGCAGTCTCAACTTAAGTGTGAAATCCCGAGTGGATGGAAAGAGTCTCTGTCCAGCAGCCAAGAGCCGATGTGGAACAGCATGTTTGAGTACCAGTGGATGCCGTCCTCCTGAAAAGTGACGCTTGAATCACGAGACGGGAAAAGCCACGTCATCAGCTTGTGACTTAACCTGACCGGTGCAAAAGCCCAGTGCGCCCATTTGTGGCTCTCGATAACCGCGTAACACGAAGCCAGCACCTGATCCACTATTATGGTTCCGTGAGCGGTGACTGGCGCGTAAGAGCCCACGTGCTCCTCAGTGTAAATCCTCTTCACTGTTACTCTCTTGAGGCTCTTGCCTGCATCGTCCGACACTAAAACCGTATCTCCAGGCTTCACGTTGCTGGCAAATATCGCCGTTGTCCCAGAACTAGCCGAGGCGTTTCCAACGAAGACGAGATGCGCAGCTGTTAGGATGAGCTTTGTAAGAGGCTCTGACGTCTCGATGACGATGAATTGCCTTCTCGTTGTCGGATCGCGGTCCATGAACATAATGAAGTCGCTTAATAAGACGTTTCCCTCCTCGTCCGCAGCTAAAACCCGGTCGCCCGCTTGAAGATCTTTGAGGGGTTTCCTCCTCCCGTCTGCGAGCGTGACCGTGCCAGATCCAGGAAAGCATCCCCCTGATTTAGCAGCGACTGAATTTTCTGAGATCGAAGCAAAGATAGACAACTTAGGTGTTGACATGGAAATGATCCAAACTAGTGTATGTAGAAAAGCTTGTCTGGAGATTCTGGCTCCTGAATTAACACAGACTGATCAGACATTGTCATTTAAATTGAGCCTGCAGACTTTGCTTTTCCCTGATCCCTTAACTGTTTGCACAGGTGCAGAGATCCCAACGTGCCAATTGGCTTTTTGCGCGCATAATTAATTTGTCGCATTTAACTCCTCTTGTAATGGTTAATTTTGAATGCGTTAACAATAGTTGTTTTGCTTTCCCATACCCTCAAATTATTCTCTTGATATCATATACTGTAAAAATGAAAAGACGTATGAGGCACCATTTGGAGTCTTGCCTAAAATAAGATCCCCAAATAACTCTAGAGACTGGCAAAACAAAAGCCATCTGAAATCTAAAATTTCTTGATAGGATGCGTGACGTGACAAAGAGTGGTAAGAGGTTCTCCAACTTGGTAATGTAAAAATCATCAGTAGGCCAGTCTTTCCACAATGCAAGATATTTACAGTTTTTTTGTATATGTTTTTTAAAGAATTCACATACATGGAAACATCTAAATTATCGCAAGCTGTATAGAGATTGCATATCAGTTACCGTGATGACATTGCGCTCACCTGCTTTGACAGAGCAGTGTATATGGGCTTTGGATTCATAATAAACCCAGTCGAATCCTGCCTCCACTGCAAGTCTAGATAGCATCCCATACTTGCTTTTATCCCTGTCTGAGGTAGTTATGTCCACCGCCCGTCCCTCGTAGTGCAAAGATTCTTCGAAATGGTGACCGTCTTCATCCCAGCCTTCAGTGACGCGCAGTTTCACACCTGGCCACTGATTCATGACGGATATTGCCAACGAATTTAACTTGTCCTTACACCGCTGGATGAGTGAAAGAGAGAGGTTTTCAGTATATACGACACAGACCTTCCTTTTAAAGTGTAGAGGATTGACCGAATGTTCATGTATTTAAATAAGCATGCGCAAAAGGTCTCCTTTCCAATTATTTTCTGCAGCAAAAGTTGAATTTATCTGCTTTCATGTCAGTAAACGACTGCTAAACTGACAGAGAGACAATATAAACGTCAAACACATTCGCTTGCCATAATGTTGAACGAACCCCTGAATTATTATGTGTGCTCATTTTTGAATCAGATTAACCCTTAACGCAGTATAACATTACGCAGTTATACATATAGCCTACATCACTAAGCGCATTGTCGGGCTGAGTTTGTGTGTAAAAGATGTGTGCGCTGGGAAATCGTTTGTTGCCATAGGTCAAGAGCGCAGACTCCAGACCGACAGATCGATAACCGTGAGGAGTAAATAGAGCTGAAAATTCAAGTTCTTTCTCTCGGTCAATTTTTCAGAGACGTTGCCACCAATGATTCGCTTAATTCGCTGATGTTGCTTTAATTACACCTCGGTATCTTATATGGCACTGTGAACATGTGCTGTTATTTTACTGTGCAAAGGGAAGTTGTTTAATTCGTTGCTGGACATTGTAAATGGCAAACGTGCTCTGTGGTTTGGCTTCAAATAAATTTCTTAAAGCATTGTTATCAGAGAAAGCAGTCGAGCAGCCGACTGGAATTAGCGCGCTCACCACGGGAGCCGGTAATATCCAGTACTAGACGCGCAAAATTAGTGACAAAGATCACTTGTGACCCACATTTTCCATTAAGTACACAATAAAAGCAGGTCATGAGATCTGTTCATATAAAGAAACGCAGATGTGATCTTGAGGAAACGCGTTAATTGAATAGGGCACACCAGGAAAGAAAGTATATTACGCAATGCTTAAGATGTGTGGAGGCGGGGTGTTTCGTGTATTTAATTATGTTATTAACTGTCAAAGGTCTGTTTGGAGAAAAGAAAAAACTTATGCTCAGCACATGCTTTCAAGGACTGACGCTAAATTATCCAACGGTGCCAATTTTGCACTAACGGCAAAGCAATAAAATCCGAATGAGCACTGAATGCACATTTTGATTTAAATTAAACGGAATATTATGCATACTAAACAGTCAAAATACAGAAATATAGCTCACACGTTCCATGTAAAACATGCAAATGTTCATATCAAGAAAATCACTATAGCTCAGCTGTTAGATTTAAATTAAAAAAATGATACATACTCTGCAGTGCCGGATTTACAACAGTTTACCGCGCGCGGTCAGTCTCTCCAAAGTACACAAAAACTTGTTTAAATGTCCCGTCGCACGATTTTACATTGGAGTTAAATCAATTACTTTCTCTTCTATTTTTTTAATGTTCTGTACTGGCGCGTTAAAGAACCCAAAAACCAATGCATTGATTTAAAGTACCAATAATTTAATCTCCCAAAAACCACAGGAAACTCAAAAACCTTTTACAGCAAACATAGGCATCCACTATTTAAAAGAGTGTAAGCCCTGGCAATTACGCACGCATGGGTCCATACCTTGGTCATCAGTCTGTCAGCGTTTGTGTTTTCCTCGTCTTTAAAGATGATATCGGGATTATAATTCGGAATCAGCTCTTTAAATCTCTCTGAATTCCTTGTGATTTTGCCTTCGTATTTGCCGCTGGCTCCGAGCGTTTTCTCGGCAACGTTGGGAATGAATTGCTTGTAAGCCAACGGGGTTAATTTCTTTGGGTGTCTTCGTTTTCCATAACCTCTACCGGGACCACAGGCTAATCCACAAGGCGTCAGAAGCAGACTGATGAAACACAGAAAAGCAATTTGCTTCAGATGCAGCCTTACGTCCATGACGTTAAATGATCTCTTCGGATCTTTAAAGTTTAGTCTCTCACAGGGTCTTCTCGCGCGTACCGGATGGATGCTACCCAACGACCACTACCGAAGCAGGTGCAATAACGACCGCTCTCTATAGCCACTGACTGAGCACATTGGAGGCTGGCTGTCACAGCTAAGTGGGAGACGAAAGAGCGACTTAGTTTGACGGGAGGTAGGGTCAGACGCTTACGAGTAGAGGCAGTCTACCCATATGAATTACAGAGCAAATCGATGGCAAGGGGAGGGAGTCTATTGACGGAGTGCCGTCCAACTATGATGCCATCCAAGCAAAGACGCTCTCCATACCCCCTTCATTTCTGCAGAAACGACACAGACGTATTCTCACGCTGCCATGGTAAACGCGAGGTTTCGTGTGCTGAATGAAAATATCCATTTAGGATTACTGAACGCGGTTTCAAAAACAATTATATTGTAAGGAAACTCAAATATGTGGTGTATCAGAATGGCATTATTTCAAATCAGCCCTTTTATTGGTTTTAGTGAACACTTTTAAACTGATTATATATGTCCTGAGGGTAATATGACAAATTAGGCTTCCTTTGGTAATTAACATAATGGGCTGAAAAATGAAGCGGCTCCTTGTGTATTCTCTATGCTGTCTTTTTTTTAGAAACTTCTCTACAAGACTGGTGTAGAAGCTGCCAAATCTGTTGGCATTCATAACTTTCTTTATATATATTCTTTATGCCTGTCCTGTTTCTATTTGTCTTTGGATGCCTTAATTAATCCCTACTGATGTCCAGTCAAATATTTTTGTCTTAAAACTAGAGTTTAGATCATATGTGATGTCATGTGAAAGCAGCTCCAGCTCCTTCTATTTGGCATTTGTCTTTATGCACTAAAAATGCTAATGGAATCGCTAATAAAAAAAAAAATATTGTTATAAGTTAAAAGTTGGCATTAAGATGATTTGTAAAGCATGTTAAATTGCAGAAAACGTCCCTGCATGTTAAGTTTGTTGATTGTTGTTTGTGCCACTTTAAATATCTCGTGCCTGACTATCAGGTTTGATCTGATCTGATATCTTTTTAGCATCATTGAGGGTATTTTGTTTGGTAGAGGGGGTTTGTTGGTCGGCAAAATGAATGAGTGGTGCATCTCTGAATTTATAACACCTACCTGGTTTGGACTTTCAAGGGCTTCTGAAAATTGGCATGTGAGTGAGCAAAAACTCACCCTCTTGCCACTCTATGATTTGACCAACAGATGACTCACTTATACCTGAAAACACAAAATCTGTCCCTCTCTTCCTAGAATTAATGGGCTAGACTGTTTATTTATGAAGCATATATGTATACTGCATTTTGTGCGAAAACAAAAATCTATCAAGGTCTTAATATAAATATATACACAAATAGTTCATAAGAGGTAATTATTCAAATAATTATAAGGATCTGTTAACAGGATATGTCAGATTGTGAGATCAGTTCTGGAACAGGTAAAATGGCCATTTAATTTCAAACCGAAATCTTTAGTATCTTAAAAAAAAAACGTTTTATAGGTTAATATGAGATAAAAGAAAACCCATTTGTTTAATATTCAGTGCTACACAACTGCACACGCATATAGTCTTTATTGTCCTCCTCTTGCAAAATATATAGTCCTGCAATCACTCTTAAAAGGATGAGGTGACCTTAACTTAACAAAAGCTCAATTTGTTAGATGAAACCATTCGTGCTTTTGATTTAGATGGGATGATGGTGGAAAAGGACGTCCTTACATCATTTGGCTGTCCTGACAGCTCTGAGTGAGACATGCTTTAATGGACACAAGGGTTATGCTGTTTAAAGTGAGAACTAAAATCCCTTTGAAAAAGACTTTTGAATTACAGCATGTACAGACCAACAGGTAAGTCCAATACAATATTGTTTATATTATATACATTATATATATATATATATGTGTGTGTATGTGTATATATATATGTATGTATGAACCTATATCAGTCGTCTGTTGTTAACTATCTACAAATATTAACATAGTCAGATTAAACAAGAGCAAGAATTGGCATAATAAGAGTTTCAATTATTTGTAACCCCTGTAACCTTTGACAATACAGGAATTCAAAGGAAAACTTTATCTGTGCATCACTTGTAGTTGTTTGATGGTTTATGTGACCGCTCAGTGCAGAGCATCCATCTGGTCTTGTCTGAAAGGCATACTTGAACCTTTCTCTTTAGTCCTTTAAAATACCTGTGGACAGATGGGTCACTGGACCAGTTAAGCTGTTTCAGATAGGTATGGTTTATTCTAGTCAAAAGCCAAAAGACCATTTGCATCCACAGGAAATACCTGGCTTTACTAATGGGAGGCCTCCTTTTTAAGTTTCGACGGACCCTTGTAAATGTTATGGCCTTCCAATATCTGGTGGTGAGACTTGTAGGGGTTTCTGACAATGGTTAGAGAGACGCCTTGAATGTGCAGTGCAATGCGTTTCCTTGCAATAATCTAACATTTGAACTGGTTATTTTGTAAGGTCGTGTGACCTGCATTAGATCTGTTGCTTTCTTATTTGTTCCATATTCTGTAAACATTTAGTACCACAGGCTTAACTTTAAGAAGGGCCATTGTGTACGAATTTAAGAACTGTTAACAATACTAAAGATTCACATTATCTGTGCCATAATCACTTATTAGTTCATATATGACTTGATCGTTGTATTAGTCAATATTGAATAATTAATAGTCCATGCTCATTTCATGTTTTTGCAATTATTAACTTTCCTGTTGTCTAACAATCACTTTTTAATTTTTAATGCAAATATTTTATATGAAATATAAATATACTTATCTTTTCTTGATTAGATTAACTTTTTAAATTTTTTAGAGAAAATAATATTGGAATTTCATAAGGTTTTTGTATCGGAAGCATCATTATACTGTAGGTTTAAAATTGTTAAAACATCAAGTATTAGTGTGCATAAATGTTTAAGATCGACTTGGAGCTATATATATATATATATATATATATATATAGAACAGTAAGATATTTCATGTTTTTTAAAGATGTTTCTTCTGCTCATCAAGGCTGCATAACAAGTAAAAAACAACTTTTTTTTTTTACAAAATATAAAACATTTCTAAAATGTAAATCTATGCTGTGTCTTTTTTGGTCATTTAATAGATCCTTTGTTAATAAAAGTATTAATTTCTTTCAAAGAAGAAAGAGTAATGATCCCAAACTTTTGAACAGTAGTGAAAGAGTAAACTTCTTTTGTTTAGTTTTGAACATTATTATCCATTTTAAAATAAATGCTTCTCTTTTTAATATTTGAATGATCAAAGAATCCTAAAAAAAACTATTAAGCAGTTCAACTGTTTCCAACACTGGTCATAATTAATCAGCATATTAGAATGATTTCTGAAAGGTCTGAAAGTGAAACATATTTTTTTAATTTGTTGTCATGAGGTCAATTAAAATATTGGCAAGCTATGTAAAGATCTGAATTAGTGACCTATAGCTAGCATACAAATCCCTTGCAGTATAACTATAGCCATCTGAGATTGATTAATGAGTTCCTAATGAGAACAGCAGTATGGTTGCGAAGCGGAAGCACTGAAGCTGAATTTCTGTTGGTGAATCAGCATACATACAATATCAATTCATTTGTTCACCTGGCACGCAGACTCACTGTTCTCCCTGCCAAAGCGGGTCTCACTACTAATGAACGCTCTGATGCCAATAAAGCCCTCCAATTCACTCATCTTTCCACTAGCATCGCACTGGTGACTCAGTGACATAAAGTAAGGATGGACAGAGATGCCCTGTAAATGCTGCATTACCCTGCCATTTATTTGGCATAAATTAGATTTACTTTTGTTTTCTTTCTTAGCTTTTGTTAACTCACTTTATCTGTGTGATTTTATAAAAACACTAGAATAATAACAATGAGTTTGAAATGCGTTTGTATGATTGGCACAAAACTAGTTTGATCATCCTTTTCTGCAAAACTGAATGTTCGAAAAAATCGTATCCCACACCTCCTACTGTGTCCATCTTTTCATGGATTATTCAATGAAGAACACAATCAAATACTAATAGGACTGAGGTGCTATCGGAGAATTTCCTCTCCCACCCCTCAGGCCTGAGGTTTCAGGAGTTGAGGTTTGTACAGGAAAGCAGTTACCATATTCACATGTCTCCGTAATTGAGAACACTGCTTGGCAGCCCATAGTGGCCTCTTAGAAAAATGTGTCCAATACTCTCTAATTAGTTGGTGAGACATCGGGCAATCTATACTTAGAATGGGAACTGAATGAAAACCTCAGTAAACAGAAGTTCATAGTTTCTCGCTCAACAATGGTTTTGTTCCACTGGATTGGCTGTCGCTCCCTTCTTGCAATAATTATCAGAACCTTTTAATAAATAAACTTGACCACAGTGTCCTTCACAGCACTTGCTTTCACACATTCCTGCACTGTATGGAATGGAAACACAGAGGCGAGCTTGCTAGAATCAGAAAGTTTAATTGAATCAATTTTTGCTCTGTTGTCAATTCGGGTCATTTTGACACTGGCGCTCATTTCAAGTGCGTTTTCCCAGAGCAGATAGGAGAGAAATTGCTTGGGCAAGTAAATACGTTGGCCGGTTTCTTTTATAGAAGAGTAGACTTTCCATTAGCTGCAATTTTTATCAATCAGTACCTCGGGTGTGGAGTGGATCAATGGTCTGTCGCTATGGCAACCCACACAAAGTGATGGGTAATTCCACAAGGTGAGGGGAAGGATCCTGTGAGGTGGCAAAAACAGACAGGATCAATAAGGCCCAAGATAATGAGTGTGAATGCTCAATCCTGCCAGCCTTCAGTCCTGCCTCTCTCAGGATAGCTGCTTCGAGCTGTGACCGTAAATGAATGTAAAAGTTTATCAATTAATTAAATAATATTTTCCAAGATTTACTACATACGTCTTGTCTGTCAGTCACTTATGCTAACCAAGGCTGCATTATAATGCTTTGAAAATTGCCGTTTTTTGCATGCAAGGAGTAAACAGAACTGTGTGATCACTAAATTAGGAGGATGGTTGTATATTGTGGGCTTTTATTTCTGCGTTCATTTGTACTTTTGGTGTAGCAAATGAGCCAAAGATCTCCTGACCTCTCCGGATTAATGCAGTGTTTTCAGTCTAATTACAAGCAACAATGAAAGAAGATTACAACTGGAGAAGGAATGCTAGAAATTCTCCCGTGTGAGGTTAAGCTTTTGTGGTGTGATGCTTTTGCTTTACCCCAATAGTAAATCTAGTAGTGTTTGCTGCCAAAGCACCTTTTGGTTTGATTGAACATCACCTCATGCTTGTACTTCATAACACAAGTTTGCAAGGGTTACTCCACCCCAAAATGAAAATTTTGTCATCAATCACTTTGCCCCCCTTGTCATCCAAACCTATATAAGCTTGTTCGTTTTCGAAACACAATTATTCATAGGTATTTTGGATAAAAACCAGTAGGCTTGTGACTATCCCATAGACTCCCAAGTCGATAAAACTGTCGTGGTCTAGAAAAGTGTGAAAGACATCGTCAGGATAATCCATCTGCCATCAGCGGTTCAAAGCTATGAGAATACGGTTTGTACAAAAGAAAGAAAACAAAAATAATGGCTTTATTCAACAATACAGCACTGTAGTGTCACCTTCACATTGTTGAATAAAGTTGGTGTTTTTGTTTTCTTCTGCACAAAACGTATTCTCTTAGCTTCATAATCTTATTGTTGAACCTCTGGTGGCAGATGAAGTACTCCGACACTGTCTTTCATACTTTTCTGGACTTTGTCACAAGTCACAAGCCTCCCAGCTTTCATTCAAAATATTTTCAATTGTGTGTGAAGATGAACTACGCTTTTACGGGTTTAGAACAACATGGGGGTAAGTGATTAATTATCATTTTGGGGTGGAGTAACCCTTTTGGATATTCACCACATGCTTTTATCATACTGACTGTAAATAAATCACAGATATCTTTAAAAGTATGTCACAGCTTGACTTATTATCACCTTTATGACGTTAATGTTAATAAAACTCATGTTTTCCTTTCCTTTTTAAACATGGAGATCACACACAGAATCATCCACCACAACTCGGAGCCATGTTGAGTCTTGCCTTTGTCTATCTGGGTCAGATGCCAGAATTGTTACCTTAAATATTATAATCAAACTACCTTAAGAAAACAAGAAGGAGAGTTTAGAAGTCAAGAGACGTGTTGATCACTGATCAACTCAATTACCCATGCTGCTGATTATTTAGGATTCTTTTATTGTTGGAAATGTGCATTTAAGGTAGTGTAATATAAAAGTAGCTTAGTTGGTGCAGTAATCACCAATTGTTCTCAACCTGGGGCCCACTAGAGGGCCTCAGCAAATTTACAGGCTTGAGAGGCTACAGGATGAGTTACAGGTATTTCAATTAATAAATCCTAAAAATCTGTGATATTTTCAGCAAAATACCTAAGATATCTTACTTGTCCTATAAGTAGTGATATTATGTTGTGTAGCACAACAGGAGACCTTTGAATCGAGAAAGTTGTGAGCCTTACAAGGTTATGTAAGCTAGTAATATTTGCATTGTGAGTCCACCTAGAGATCAGTTTTCCTTGTTAAAACACTGGAATAATTCATGTTGTGCTGAGATACCAACTGTTTTGCGATGTCAAGCCAACAAAAACAGAAATGGAAAGTAAATATAATTATTTTATGGGTTCAGAATTAAAACATGATGAAAAAACTGAGTGTGCATGTTTAAAGACATGTCGGGGATGAGCGATGCCAAAATCTTCACAGTGTGAAACATTTCCTTGACGTATTGTATTGTGGTGCTGCAGCAACGGATATGCAGTCTGTTAATAATATGGAAAAATCATTTGGGAGGAAACAATGCAGCTTCTAAAGGGTGTCTAGTCTTTATAATGTAGAACATAATGTGTTACAGAAAGAATTTTTTTTCATGTTTAAGAGGTAATCTCAGGTCATCAATGGTTGCGGCTTTTTAGAGATGTGACCTCAGGGCTACAAAACATGAATGTAGTAAATGATAAAGAATGCAGTTAAGAGCTTATCTTTTCTAAGCTACATAACTGAGCCTGCCCCCAAAATGATTTCTGAATTAGTCCGAATCACGATCATGTCGCCGCCTCATTGTTTAAATGCACGTTTGAATGCTTATTAATGTTTTGTAATTTTTGCATGATCTTTCTCAGCCTTTGAGATGACATTAAAACACGTTACAATGGAGAATTGTTAAAGGGAAATGCTTAGTTGGGATCACATTTTGCGCAAAGCTACTTAAAACGTGAAGGCCTCATTCATAGATGCAGTTCTAATTGCAACACACTCGCTATGGCTTGGCTGAGCTTTAAAATCATTGTGTTTTGAGGCTAATTAGTGCCGCTTTAAACTTTGATATGACATTTCCAGCTAGACTTTATGATCTTGATGTGACTTTTTGATCTTGCTGTCAGAAATATTGCATGCAGTGTGTCATTTTGGCATTTTGAAACGGCTCAATGTTAGAATTCATGCTCTGACAGTGGGGGGAATTTAAAGTCATTAAAAGAACTTGCGAAAAAGAACTGTGTGAACGAAGCCCACGCACTGAACGCCTAACAAAAGAGGATTTTAAGGGAAATGTGTACAAGAATTAGTCCTAATTCTTGCTTACTAGTCACTAATAAGATTTGTTTCTATTTCATAATCTTTTTGCCCTGCCACTTTTTCATGTAGCAGATCGCAGGACAAAATGCTCTAAACTGGATGACCTCTCGTCTCCACAGATGAATGGATGCTTCAGAACATCAGGTAGTGACATTAATTTGACCAAAAATACTGTAATATTGTGAGACATGATTACAGTTGTAAATAACCAATTTCTGTTTTAATACATTTGAAAATTTGGATTTGTTCCTATGAAAAACTGAATTTTCAGCATCGTTACTCCAGTCTTCAGTGTCACGTGATCTTTCAGAAATTATTCTAAAATGCTGATTTGGTGCTAAAGTAACTTATCTTATCATTATAAAGGTGAAAATAGGTGTTTTGTAGAAACTCAAAATTCTTTGATGAATAATAAATGCAAAAGAAGAGCATTTGAACATTATATATATAATATAAATATACAGCTCTGGGAAAAAAATAAGAGACCTCTGCAGAAATATCAGTTTCTTTTGGGTTTTATTCTTAAAACTGTTAATGTCACTCACCAAAACACCACCAATACAAAACAATACATTTTGTTTCATTTTTTATGAACTCTGTCTTTGAAATATTAAGTATAGAAGCAACTTGACTCTCACTGAATCCTTGTGCCAGTAAAGATACGATTGAGGCCTTTTTTTTTCTTGATTTAAAACCTTTCTATTCACTGTTTTTAGCATGTTTAGTGTTTATTTTTAAATTTCTAATTACTTATGAAAGACTTCTAGCATTTTTTACCATCCAACTGGTCACACTGCAAGAGGATAGTGTTGATTACAGCAGCGCTTTTTACCGTTAAATACATTTGGATTCAGGTGCTCACCAAATAAGTACCTCAATAAACAGAAGTATGTGTCGAAACGTATTTCTGTTTCTACATACCCCTCAGCATTTGTTGGTAACATTATACCTGTTGCCTTCGCTTTATTTTACTTGAAAATTATGGATAAACTCTTCGTGAAAAAATATATTTATATCCTTTATCCAGTTTGTCCCCTTTGAGTTTTACTCCGCGACTCTTGTCACATCAGCAAAGGTGAACTTTGGCAAACCTATGAGGGAAGTTGTGTAGAATCTCTCCATTTTTAAATTACCCGGCTTTCTGCTATGTTGACACTAGACAGGAAGTCTGCATGCCCTGCTATTGCATATTTCTGGTCTATTTTTGGTCTATTGCATTCGTTCTAGTTGCTATCTTCAATTTGGCAACCTGTGTGTGTGTTGAGTCCGAGTAGGAGTGAAAAAAAAAAAAACGTCTCCAATGTTTTAAATTTGGGGAAGGGGAAGTGGCCAAGTATGGACATTCTAGGAATTTGTGCTCTGCGTTTAACGCTGCCCACTGCTCCGGGTGTGTGTTCACTGCTGTGTGTGCGCACTTGGATGTGGAGGCAGGGGAGCAGTTGGGGGAACTGTGCCTTACTCAAGGGTCTCAAGGTCACCTCATTGTGGTATTGAAGGTGGAGAGAGTGCTGGGGATTTACTCCCCCCACCTACAATCCCTGCCAGACCTGGGACTCGAACCCACAACCTTTGGGTTAACAGGTCCAACTCTCTTTCCGTTAGGCCACAACTTGTGGACAAGTTTGCAATACCTAGTTCAACCACTCGGTGTCAATCCTACATAGAGCACCTTTTGACCTATACTATCACAAAACTATCACAATCTCTGACCACATACTATTTTGACCTTGTTGATTCTTTAAGTGAGTGGTCATTAATAATTCTCTGTTGATGAGTAAATGAAAGCGTGTTATGGGTTATTTGTGACGTCACAAATACTCATCTATAAAGTTTTTGTCATGCTGCGTTAGTTTGAGAGGGGCTGTATGCTGTAGTCTCAGTCTCAAAGGCAATCGGTGCCAAACGACTGCAACTCTGCCAGTTCTTACCACTGTCTCCGGGCACCAGTGTTACAGAAGGCTGTAAAATATTAATCAAAACTGTCCGATCAATAACTTCTCAAAGGCTAATAAGTGCTGTCATATTTTTGTGATATGTGGAGCCCTCCATCATTTAGAGCGTGCCGAGATTTATCGAAAATCCATTGTGAGGACGAGAGCATGAGGTAATGCAGCACTTAGTAAATGAAGTAAAACCAAAGTCTACTATTAAAATTTATGATTTGTATTTAATTCACAGAAGTCGCATCACGTCTGTTCATTTGAACTCTTTCAACCTGCTCTGTTTTAGCTCCGTACGTCCACCGGCATCTATCTGATTTGAATTGCGTGTGTTTTATTCACTTGCGGTGTATTTCACTCTTGGTCCTGTCATCATGAAACAAACTGTGAATACAGTTATGTCATTTTCTGTCCATTAGTGTCATATGCCATATCATATGGAACACAAATGGAGGCTTAACTTTGGCTCAGGGCCTGGCCTCGCTGTCCATTATATTGCTTATGAATAGTACAATAGCTGTGCTGTTAATATCTTAACAATATCTTATAAATATTATATTAAATCTCTTGGAATTCAGACCAGTGTGTTTTTAGCATTTTTGCTATTCTATTTGCTGTCTCTTATACTGTTGCTAACACTATTTATTATGGTATTTCACAAGAGAATGATACAGCCGTATTGATTTTATTTTAAGCTATTCTGTTCTTAAGTAAAAGAAACAGATAGTGAACCTGATTAATATCGTTCGGACAGATGTAATATTTAACTTTTTATGGATCCTGATAATTACCCACAATACCCTCCTCCAGTCCCTCAGACACTTGACTTGATCCATCACTCATTTGAAGTGTCTCGTAACACTCGCTCATAGTTCATCTGCACCCATATCACAGGGCCATTCAGGTGTCAGGCTTTTTTGGGTCACCTTGTGGATGGGAACCAATTCAGAACAGGAGAGGTAATAAAAAAGTAACAGCCTATCAAGGATAGGAGCTTTATAGCAAGGGTGGCATTATTTTCAGAAGCATTGTACACTCTTAAAAATAAAGGTTACAATAGGGTGCTTCTGCAGTGATCCCACAAAAGAATCTTTCAGTGAACAGATTCTAGAAGAACCCTTCGAAAGAACGTTTAAACAATCTTTTCTGCATTCGAAATGTTCAAAGGTTTCTCAATAAAGAGTCTAAGTCAAGACATTCGAAAGTTTTCAAGATTTACCAACAAAATTAATACTTTAGTTCAGCAACGATACAATAAATTGAACACAAGTGACAGTAAAGACTTTTAATAATGTTACAAAAACAACTTTATTGCAAATAATTGCTGTTCTTTTTAACTTTCTGTTTATCAAATAATCATATTTTAGTCATCATATTTCTTCATAAAAATGCTAATATGCATAAAAATGCATATTAGAAGGATTTCTTTAGGACCACGTGACACTGCTCCATTTCAGCTTTGCCATTTCACTATATATATATATAATTTTTTTTTTTCCCCAGATAATTTGATTGGTGAGCATAATAAAAGCATACTGCTATCAAATTTTAAAACACAAGTGTAAACCTTTTAATTCAGCTGATATAAACCTTTAAATTATACAATAACTGCATGCATTTTCTAGATTTCAAATTTACATAGTGTATCTTTGACATGAATTTAATTTATTACAGTCTGGCAATGGTAATATGAACAGACAGAAAAAAAGAATGTGAGGATTAGGTGTCTCCCTCTTAGATCTGCTATCTGTCATCGCCAGGTTAACTTCTTTATGAATCAGTCTCCCCGGGCTGTTTTCAGAACAGAGAGGGGAGCATGTATATTTAAGCTTGTGCCGCTTTTTAAAAGAAACTTTTGCCGTGTTAACAAGGTCATTTTCATTACTTTGCATATTTGGAATATCTATCCAACAGAAAGATTTTTGCAAATAGCAGGTGTCACACTGCCGCAGCCGCTAGGACGGCTAAATGCCTTTTGAGTTTTCAATGCATTCAGAACTGGGAATGCTTACACTGAGCATGACAGATTAATAAATATTTGACAATATGTTTTTTTTTCTCAGGCATTGCAATAACTATTTGTCATCAATGAAGCAGAAGAAACCAGGTCACAGGCAGTAGTAAAGATGATTTATGACAAAGTAACAGTCAGTCCTGTTTTAATGGTTCCTTGGCCTCATGCAAGACAAGAAAGCATTGATCTGGCTTTTACGACAAGTTAACCTCTCAGGAATGAGTGTTAATAGATTTTGAAACAACTATTAATAGCAAATAAAACATTTATGGCCACGGTATTTTATGCACAGAGCAAAAATCAATAGATCTTTAATGAAATTAAGCTTGCGCAACTATTAACAGCAGTTTCAGAGATGGATTAGTGTGGTTAGGATTTGCTTGAGTGCTTACTGACTCAAATGTAAAAAAGGTTGCAATGCCGTTTCGAAATGACCCTGGTATAAGAGAGAAGCAAGAGAATAGTCGGTAGCAGATTGTTGCATCTGGTGTTGGCCTCTCTTGTCACTAAAATGCCAGTCCTCACGGTTGCTATGCCGCTGTATCAAAGCGGAGGATGGCGCATGGGAAGGATTGTGGGAATGTAAAGCTGCACAGCAAACAGAGGGTCACCCAGCCAGATTCAAACAAACTCGTCTAGCACTCCTATTCAGTCAAAAGTTCAATCAGTCACCATGGATACCTTCTCTTCTAATGAGTTACAAATGTTTCAGTTGATGTTGATTGAATTGTTTTACCAGCCAAGGATGTTTATTGGAGTCACTGGGATTTGAACTGGCTATGATGGATAAGCTTTTTCCATTGTTCTTGGGGCTTTAGCATTTGTAATATTAGAGAAGTTGCAGAGTAATTTGTTTAGGCTCTTTCTTTCTTTCTTTCTTTCTTTCTTTCTGAAGAAAAAGCCTTGTTTGAAGTCTAATTACACTAAAACAAATTAGTGTAGAAACTACTTTTTTACTTTTTGTAGGAAATAGTAAAATTAACAGCAATTTCTCATTTAAAATAGCTAGTTTAGTCCTAGTTTTTTCAGGTAAATCCTACAACAAATTATTTTAGGGTAGTTTTTGTTTTAAATATTTTTGTAGTCTTGGCATGTGACATTTACGTTTTGGTTCAATCTTGGAAATATTATCTGTACAAAAAACAAAAAAACCTTTATGTTATTGAACATTTAGCCCTGTCAAAAACTGTTAAAAAATGACTCTGCTCATTTAACCCAGAATTCCTTCCTTGGTGGCTTGTCTGTCACCAATTATATCTCTCTGTTTATCCTTTGACAAGTTAATTCACATGCATGTGAACCGACGGTGAAGGCTTGTGGATCTTTCCCATCACACTTAAAACACAGCCGACCACCCTCTCCTCTCTCAAGTAGGCTTTTCACAGAGGCTTTAAGAAAACTGTTTAAGGTATTTGCCCTTTTTTCATCTATTCAACTACAGCAGGCAAATCCTGGGAGGCAGAACCTGTTGATATCCCATAAGGGGCTTATATGACTCATCGTAGCCTAGATGCAACATGCTTGTTATTTGAACAGCTGCATCTACACTCCACACTTATATCAGGCCCATTGTGATCCTGCCATCCTGCGCTTTTCCTGCTTGTTCAGAAAGCTCTTGACAAACCTACCAAAAATTGGTCATAGAACAGATGGCTAGACAGTTTTTTGGGTGGAGGCTCGATGCTGAGGTGATTGCGATTTTCATTGCACTTCAGTGTTTCGAGATGAAGATCTGGTGTTGGTGGATTTAATTCAGAAAGATTCCACTAAAAATCACTTGCTCTAAGCTATTATTCAAGGTAAATGTTCTAGTGTTTTTACGTGTGTGTGTGTGTATATAAAATTTATAATGTTGAAAGATTGTATTTTCCCCACAAAGAATAGTTTTTTTCTCATTTTTTTCCCACAGGGCAGCTTGATGGATGAGGCACACACACGTCCCTCCTCACACCTCAACTGGCCGAATGCATTCCTCATGCAATTAGTCCTTCTGAAGTTGCTTATTAGTTGGATCTCTTCTTTGTGGACAAGTCCTTTCACTGAACTGTCACAGCTCCTGGACAAGCCTCTCCAATCCACAGCCATTTACAAATGAATGGGGCACCATGCAAACCAAACAGAGCACATCCTTTTCCTGCTCTTTCACATCTTTGGTGAAAAGGAGGGGGGAAAACTCAATTTGTGTTTGCGCAGACCATAAACAAACATCGGTCAGATCAAATGAGGCATTCAGAGTCTGAAGAAAGGTCAGAGAAAAAGGGGAGGGAGAGATAGAGGAGGGATTGAAGGAGGTGCAGAATGGAACTCTCCCAGTGCCAATTCACAAGCTCAGGGCTTTTATGAGGGTGTCAGTTCTGTTGTCAGACTGACGGTGTAGAGAAACAAGTCAATGTGAGGGCGGAGGACAGCACACCTTCCTCAGGTGCCTGCAATGTGACCGTAAACTAACCAGCACCTTTAGAGACAGCCGAGGTCACAACCAAATCACCTTTCCCGCATGAAACCTAGAGCATCAGTGGTATGGAAAGCTATTATGACAAATAGAGAGATTCCCTTCAAAGAGAACTGAATAAAAGCACTTCAGATAACTTTAAGTTCTTCAAAAGAGCGTTAAATTACATGCACTATTCAAGAAATTACTATGGCAATACAAAATTAATGAAATCCAAGTTTAATTCAGGAGACAAAAAATTCTCCTATCTATTTTGTTTATCTATCTATCTATCTATGTTCCTAACAATTTTATGCACAAAATGAATTTATTTAAAAATTTGATTCCTGCTACAGGTCTCAAAATAGTTGGAGCGGGGCATGTTTACCATAATGTAGGATCTCCTCTTCTTTTCAAAACAGTTTGAAGACATCTGGGCATTGAGGTTATGAGTTTCTGGTGTTGGAATTTGGTCCTATTCTTGCATGATACAGGTTTAAAGCTGGTTGTCTTTGGTGTAAGTTCTGTGGAAATGTTGTCTATAGGTTAAAGATCTTGACTTTAGACAGGCCAATTTAGCACTCGGACTCTTCTACCACAAAGCCATGCTGTTGTAATAGCTGCAGTATGTGATTTTGCATTGTCCTGCTGAAATACACAAGGCCTTCCTTAAAATAGACTTTAGTTTAGTGCCTTCCAAAACATGTAAGCTGCCTGTACCCCATACCATCAGAGATGCTGGTTTTTGAACTGAACGCTAATAACACGCTGAAAAGAATAAAGATAACACAATTGAGGCCAAAGGACACAGCGTCCATAATTTCCAACTAGAATGTCAAATCTGGACTCGTCTGACCATAGAAAACTTTTGCACTTCGCACTTTTGCACAATTCATTTTAAATGTGCAGATCTGCAGACAGCACGGTGGATTGTGTTTACTGACAGTGGTTTCTGGTAGGGCTGGATGATATATCAATGGATACATCGTCAGTAAAGCCGTTTCTTTGATTAGCGGTAAATCTCCATCACCTGTTTTCAAATGGAGCGCCAGTTATCACACAGAGTTGTAGATTACTGACAAGCGATGGGTGATTTATTGGTGTAGCTTGTCAGTGATCTACGACTCTGTATGTTAGCTGGCGCCCCATTTGAAAACAGGTGATGGAGATTTACCGCTAATCAAAGAACCGGCTATACTGACGAGATGCGAATAATATATCGATCTATATATATATATATATATATATATATATATATAGCTCAGTCTTAGTTTCTGGAAGTATGCCCATTTATTAATGGCAATGACAGAATCGTGCCTGATTTTTTTTTTTTTCTGATCTTTTGATGATATGCACTGAGATGATGCGATTTGACATTGAGAAACGTTGTTTTAAAAGTATTATACAATATTTTTGCAATCTTTCACAGATTGGAGAGCCTCTGCCCATCTTTACTTCTTTAGAGAGGAAGAGTCTCTCAGATCTTTTATATCTAATCATATTACAGACCTGATGTCAGTTAACTGAATTAGTTGAGTTCTCTGTATTCTCCCAGCTGAATCTTTTAAAAATCTTTTCATTTAGCCTTTTACTAACTTTTTTGAGACCCATAGCAGGCATCACATTTAATGAGCTCATTTAGTGTATAAGAGTGAAAAAATTCACTCTTGTCTATCTGTTTGATGGACAGACAATCAGCTGGTTGGTTGGTTCATCAATTTGAATATATTAAGGGTGACACATTATGAAAATCTGACTTTTCTGGTATTAAGTGCTATAATTATGTCCCTTGTGCATCTAAGGAAACGTGAAAAAGAGGAACCTAGTAACTTTGTTTTAGTAAGCCTTTTTCTGCAAACAGGCAAACAGCAGTGTTTCTGCTTCCACTCAAAATTGGCATTTTCAAAATGATATAATAAATGATCTGTAGGGTATTTTGTGCTAAAATTTCAAAGGGACATAATATGTAACCTTTAAAGGTGCTCTATGTGATATTGCAGGATTTTAGCTCGATTTCATTTTTATCTCAAATCGTATGCATCACCCATTGATTGTCTTGAAGTCTGCCCTCTGAATACATTGGGGAAAAACCCGGTCTCGAAAGACAACACAGAGGTTGCAATACCAAAACAAACACTATGGGCAAAGGATGTGCACCAAAACAATAACAAACTTCGGCCAACCAATCGGCAAGAAGAGGTGGCATTAAGCGAGTGGTTGCCCGAACTTTGTTAGTAGTAGTAGTTTGTAGTGTGTAGTTTGTTAGTTTGTAACTTTCTAACCATATATATATTTATCGGTTTATCTTTCTTTTAATTAAAATTGGTTTAAATTTAAATTTCTGGCTTCAGATCAAAAATAAATTCATAGCTGGCTAAAAACTACTTTTCCCAAAACTCTCAGCAGTGGATGACATCACTCTGTGTGTTTGTCTAAGTGCTTCAGTTGAAGCAGTCAGTCCAGCAGCCGATGGCTGTCACAGTCTCCTGCCAAACACACTCCATATTCACAATGCAGTTTAATTAATGACATCACTAAAAGGTTTGGTGCAATGAAGTTTGCATCTAGTTCAATTTCCTAAGTGCCTCTGTATCCCTTTCTAAGCAACAGCAACACAGAGTGAGACAGAGCCATCAATAATGCACCTCCAAAAGAGGAGGCCAGCTACAGCAAGCGGCACCAAACTTAGGAGACGGGATTGTCAAAATGAGAAGATCCCTAACTTTGTATTTTTTTTTAACTGTCTAACAGGCAACAGGTGAACACACAGATGTTTTCTATCAATTCACTCCATAGATCACTTTGATTTTTGACTCCAAACAACTAATGGAAAACTGGGAGTTGTGTCTTGTAAGCTTTCTGGAAGGAACATGCTTGTAGTGACTTGTCAAGTGAAGATAAAAGGGGATTCCTGTGGAACACCACAAGATCTTGTGTATAGTTGATTAATCCAGTTCATTCAGTCACAGCTGCAGTCTTTTCATGAGTTCTATCTCATTCTGCGCACAAAGGTTATGCGTATTTTGATGTATGGTCGCCGTGTAATTGACTGATAAAATACACATAAAGATATGGTTTGTGCGCACAAACTGTATTATTCTTGCCCTGTTTGGTGAAATGCTGCGTTGGGGCACAAAACAGGAATTAGTCATCAGCTGTTCATTTGTTTAAACCTGAAAAGTAAAGATGTGTTTTCATGAACATGTCAAAATGAACAAAACGGAATCCTATTCCTTCCATTTCCTCGGTGTGATAAAAAGCGAACAGTAAATCAACCTCATTAGTCCTTCCAAGAGCAGAGTTTAATCAGGACTCTCAGAGACATGAGTCCCATATAAGACTGTACAGTTAATTTAATGCATGTATCCGAGCCTGTCTATTAACAGCAGGACTTCCCTTATCATTTCTTCCTGCTGCGGGTGAATGAGCACAAAATCATGAATAAGGACAAAGAGAATCATTCATAAAGCACGTTCACATTGTTTAATACAACCTTATTATACAATTTGTATGGTCAACACTTAAAATTAGAAGAAAACATTTTTAATTAGCATCATCATTTAAAAGTGTGGGGTCAGTAAGTTTTTGAAGAAAAAGAAGAAGAGGAGGAGACATATTACTTTCATTCATCAAGATTGCATAATATTGATAATAATGATTAATGTTCCTTGTGCACCAAATCAGCATGTTAGACTAATTTTCAAAGGACACTGTATATATATATATAAACTTACCAACCCCAAACTGACAATCGAAGATATGGATGCCAGTCATAATTGATTTTCAGGGGCATTAAGGGCATGTTTTCTACTAACAATATGTGACCTATGGGCCACAAACCAGTCATGAGGGTCATACATCTGAAAGCTGAATAAGTTAGCATTCCTGTATAGGTCTATATTTGGCTAAGATATTGAGAAATTACATTTAAAGCTCTTCAAGTGAAGTTCTTAGCGACGCATATTACTAACTATTAATAAATGTTTCGATACATTAATTGTTGGAAATTATCTTCATGGAACTTGATCTTTACTTTTTGGCACTTAAAACTGATTCTGTTTTAGGAATTGATTACATTTTACCAATAAACTGAACTTTAAATAGTTTTCCACAACTTTCATCACCTTTAATAAAACTTGTATCGGTAAGCGATGAAGCTGCAGATGCATAACCCTTTTTTGTCATGCTGTCTACCAGAATGTGCTGGAAAAGGAGACCAGCCAAGCTTGGGTGTGAAGTGATTTATAAACATGATTGTCTGCCAGACTGATGCCTGAGGTCTGAGGTCTTGTGAAGCCCTCAAGTGGTAAAGGGAGGAAGTGTAGGTGTTAAGGTGCAAATGACTGTAAAGCCAGTGAAACACACCTCTCACCTCTGCCATGCAGTAAACACTTAGATTAAATAAACTTCACTCCTTTAGAGATAGTGACTCTATAAGTGATGATTTTCCTCCAAATAATCTTTAAAAAGTCAACGTATCACACATCAAGCAACAATTTTGACTTATCAACCTTATCTCTTGATTTGAAGGCACTTAGCCTTGTTCACAGTGATGAGTCTTTTTTACAGGCCTCTCCATCCCTCTGATGAAGCACTTAGCCCACTTCTATTTATAGCAGCAAGAGCGGCACGATCGATTATTCAACCTGACTCTGATTCTGCCTTCTCATGAACTGTTATTCAATAACCACGGATAAAATTAGACATCACCATCCCGAGGGGATGAATGGCACAGAGTGAGAGATGGATTGAAGAATGTATGCCTGTGATTTAACAGGTCAAGATGTTCTAGTCTCAATAGGGTTAATTTAAAAAACTACATTTCTGCATCCTGTACAGCTGGACAGCAATACCTGGATGTGTAGCTAACATGAAGCAGCACTTCCTCTATTTCACCCTCATTGCAGAAACCGTTATGAGAAACAAACAAGGCACAGACAGACATAAAAGAGACTGTTAAGAGTTAATAATTACCTCTGCCGCACCCATGTCTAATCATGCCCATTTATCCGTATAAAATATAAATTCCCCTTGTCAAAATGACAGCACTGTCACCTAGCTAGATGTTTTCCTTTATGTCTATTGAAACAACTGAGATGATTAACATCTGATGGAATCCTAATAGTAGCTCTCTGGCACCTCACAACTGGATAAATGCCAAGAGGAACTTCCAGTTCATCATTTTTATTTGAAACGGGACAGCCATCTTCACATAGATTCTAACTGATGGGTTTGGACAGGGCACTTGCTGTTGAACTGTTAACAGGTTTAGCGTAATGAGAAGCAGATGAATGTCAGTGACAAGGCTTAAGACCAGCACCTGTTGTCAGAGGTGCCCTTCATGCCACACACTACAAATGTCTTTTTTTTTTAGTGTGGGACTAATAATCTAAACTCTTTTAATGTTATGTTAATAAATGCATGTCTGTCTATTTATGCATTTGTATTTTCAAATATTTTATTTAATCATTTAATTATGTTTATTTCTTGCTATCATAATTATTGGAGTTATTTCTTACGCTGAGTTCTAGTCTATAATATCTGACTGTCAGTAAATGAACTCAACGTGCACCTGCAAGGCGCAATACAACAACTAGCCAGCAGAGGGACCCAGGAAATCGCAATATTAGAAAATAAATGATAATAATAGTAATAACGTAATTGAATTTGTATTGTGTAGTAAACACACGTCATATAAACTCTCAACCGTGTATTTATGCATGCGGTGACATCCGGATCAGTGAACTTTCAGAAAACAAACTATGGCTTTAATTCTCACTTCATGTTATCGTGGCTTTTTTTGTGATATATATATATATATATAATATATATATATATACACATACACTGGGGTATATTTGTAGCAGTAGCCAAAAATACATTGTATGTGTCAAAATTTTAGATTTTTTTTTTTGGGGGGGGGCAAAAATCCTTAGGCTAGTAAGCAAAGATCTTGTTCCATTAAGGTATGATATTTAGTCAATTTCTTACTGTAAACATATTAAAACTTAATTTTTGATTAGTAATATGCATTGATAGGATCTTCATTTGGACAACTTTAAAGGTGATTTTCTCAGCATTTAGATTTTTCTGTACCCTCAGATTCCAGATTTTCC
>JAUYWG010000032.1:10943519-10955410 GCA_034779775.1 Enteromius afrohamiltoni
TTTTTTTTGTTAGAGTTGTGTTGTGTGAGTAAAGCTTTTGTCCAATTCAATAACATTTAAACATTTTTACATATTAAAACTAGCATTTTCTGAAAACATTAAATATTGTCTCCAGCTCAAAAAAAGAAAAGAAAAAACAAGACAGAACCACTGTTAAGATATACAATAATGAAACAAACAAAACAAAATTGTAAATAATAATGGAATATTATTATCGATATTCATTTATTAAGGTTACCATGGGAGAGAAGCAGATTGACAGTTCTCCATGCTCCGCAACTTGTTGCCAGAAGAAGTGGAGAATGGCCTTTGCAGTCAACAAAGTCAATGTCAGCACCCTGGAACAATAATATCCAGCTTTACTGTAGTTGCCAGAATTTCATGTTTAATTTTTGTTCATTTATAGCAGCTGACATACCTGTGAGATGAGGTACTCGGAGAGTTCAGAATGATCAAAAATGGCTGCTCTGCGAATGGAAAGTAAATAAGGAGAGATATCTCAGACATGTTGGTTTGTTTAGTCTTGTTTAGTCAGGTTTAGTATAGTTGTAGTACTTATGTAGTGGTGTCTGGTTGGCTCCATCAGTGATGTTGATAAGGTCACACACTTTATGATAAGCCGAAAGCATGACTTTAACAACCTCAGTGGCACCTTGACTGCACGCAAAATGAAGAGCAGTGGATTTATCACACTGTAAAGGGAAAATATGTTAGAAAAGTACCAGATTAGACATGGTCTGTTGGTGTCCGTGTGATGATAAAATCCTTCTTAACCTGCTGCTGTTCAATTTTTGCTCCATATGCAATGCAGAGTTTAATGACGTCAAGATTTCCTCCACGAACGGCCAGGTGGAGCGGACTACTGCAAGATTTGTCCACATAGTTTATATGGGTGTCGATCGATGTACCAACTTCTTCTCCTGTGAAAAATGAGAAACGGGTTTTGGGCTCGAGGCACTAATATAATGTTCCAGGCTCAGAATACACAGTTGGTGATGCAACATCTCACCTTTCAGAAGAATGACCTCCATGGATTTCTTAGCTCCAGCAAAAGCAGCAGCATGAATCGGGAAATGGCCAAGTTTGTTCTGACGACAGAACTTTGCACCATGTTTGTACTAAAGCAGAGACAATGGTTATATCATCCTCAAAAACAAAAAGAAAGAATATTTCAAATCATTCGATCCAACTGGTCATACCAGTATGACCAGAGCCTCGTGGTTGTCCAAAGAAGCAGCTAAAATGACAGGGGTGTTTCCCAAGTCCCCTTCCAGGTTCACATCAGTTTGTTTATGTGAGACAATTTGCTGTTTAAAGCCAAAAGTGCAATGATATTACCTACAATGAGAGGCTAAGTATATTGCTTGCAATGAAAAACACAAATATGGACAGTAATATAAAGAGGCTGTTTTAATGCTGCATTAGGCTGTAAGCAGGTTGACCCACCTCTAACACAAAATTTCTACCCAGGCTGACAGCCGTATGTATCGGGGACAGTTGGCTGTTGTTCAAGATGTTAGGATCTGCTCCCAGAGTCAGAAGCACAGAGCAGCTTCCTGGCTGGTCCTTCTGCACAGCCCAATGAAGAGGTGTATTCCCTTCCTCATCCCTGCCATTGAGCTCTGCAGGGTCAAAAATGAGATTCTTTGTTTAGTTTTTTACATTCATATTTTGTCCTTAATTCAATCTAATGACTAAAGGTGCATTTCTGTGTACCTTGTGTCCCAGTATACTGCACTATTAGTCTGATGATGCGAAAGTGTCCCATGGATGCGGCGTAGTGCATTGGGCTGGCACCGATGCTGTCGCGTGTGTCCAGGTACCTGTTGTGCTTCTCCAGAGCATCTACGTTTCCTTGCTTACTCCACTGAGTTTAAAATTCAGTCATGAGGAACGTTAGACCACCTGCACAAGCTGTCATCTCACAGTACTGTCAGACAGGCCAAACTAAAGGCATGGCACATGATATTCTCTCTCATCTCATGGCATTTTATGTTCTATACAGTTCAAAAGTTTGAAGTTATTTATTTCTGTTAAGAATAATATTTAGGAAGGACACATTTAATAAGAATCCTGAAAAAATCCTGTTTTCACAAATATATATATATATATAAATTATAAATAAATTACAAAAAATATTAATAAATAAGCAGCATACCTGTTTTCAACACTGATCATAAGAAAGTATTTTTTTAAGCAACAAATAAGCATATTAGAATGATTTCCTGTAGATCATGTGACATTGAGGAAATGAAGTAATGGCTGCTTTGCTATTAAATATATGATTTTTTTTTTTACTACATTTTTACTTAAATTTTGATGTTTGATGTAACATATATACAAACAATTTTTTGTTTGTATACACTTTTTTTATTGTATTTTTGACCAAATAAATTCAGCCTGGGTGAGATAAGACTTCTTTCAAAAGGCTTCTTTCAAAATCTTGCTGACCCAAAACTTTTGAGCGGTATATGTTTAAATATGTCTCTGAATAAATATGTGAATTTATGCAAGCAGGGTACCTCAAAAACATTAGCAGATATCTGGTAGCTCTCGTCCCCGTCCATCACGCTGTCGTATGACTGTTGTCGGGACTTTGACTCAGTTCTGGAGGTATGTGTCATTTCTGTCGTTTTTCTAGTCATCCTGAAAGCAAACTATGAAAAACAAGAGATAAGTTGTCATTTGTTGTTGAAACAGAGCATCTGATTGCCTTTCTAACACACAAGCGTCAAACAAAATGGTAGTTTTATGAAACAGATCAGAACACCGGATACAAAATACACACAAACAAAAAAGTTGTTGATGAGGTCCATTCTTACCCGTTTGGAATCTCCTCTGTATTGGCTTGTGTGTGTGGCTTTTTTTGCTGTCAGTGAGTGGGTTTTTATAGTGGGGTTAGATGTGTGCTGGTTATCAGATTACACTGTTTCACTAAGAGAGAGAGAGAGAGAAAGAGCGATAGAGCCTTTACTATTATATGAGACTTACTGGTGCACTTAGAAAAGAGAAATTTATGGATGATCAAGTTCCACTAGTTATATTGCGTTATTAAGTTTTATGTATGAAATGATATAATTGTGATTCTGTATAATTCATCTGAATTATATTTTATTTACATTGTCCATCTTTTTTTTAAAAGTAATTCAATAAATAAAGCATTACTTGTGAGATTTGTAAATGTCAATCAAGGATTTAGGAGGTAACATGTTACCCTCAGAGTGGTCCATTTCCTGTGAGTACTGTTCATGTTAATGTTCATGGGCCATTATTGCTCATGAAGATATTTATTAGTCCTCAAGCCTGGCAATTCAACATTGTAGTGTCAAAATATACAAAATATGACAAAACTTGCTTCATACAAACATTTTATAAACTAAATAGAATATCCATAACAGACTTGTAATTTGGAACAGAACAAACCAGTCATACAAGGATGTTTTTTTATTGATAAAGCAAACACCTAATCTAATTTAGTCACATGCAGATGTTTGCTTTACACTAGGCCTCATAATCTCCCCCCCCCCCCCCTTTTTTTATTTCAAAGTACAAATTGAAGGTTTCTGATTTTAAACATAATAAGTTACCTTACCAGCAGTGCTCTTGACTCCATATACTCCAATATAATTCAGTTTCTTTGCATTGTAAGATTAAAAGGTATTGCATAATGTTTTAATAGCTAGTTCCATTTTATGAACTGATCTTATCTTAATTATAAACACTGGCAGATGTGTGATAACAGAATAGGCTAGTTTTATTGTTTTAATCTAATGAGTTAATGGTGAAGTATTAAAACCAATATTATTGGAGTATATTTAACAATAAAATACAATTTTAGTCTTTCGATTGAACATTTTCACATTTCATTCAATTTTATTTTCAAATTCAGAATATTAAGCACATTTGCCTATTTATTGTGTACCCTGCACAACTACATATAAGGGCTTTGTTCCCCACAGTTCCTAATTTTAAAAAAAAATTCACATACATTAAAATGTATTTTCATTCAAGACAAATGAAATGCATACTTGTGTTATATTTTTCAAGGTATCAAGACCACTATCCTGAAACATGACCTCCAGTGTTGAAGTTCTGAGGGACTCTAGACAGTAGATTTTGAGAATAACTGAGGAAGTGCCATCAGAAAACAGACCTCTCAATGGGATGAACCACTGCCAGATACTATAGCTTGTATGGCTGAATTTGGGAAATTGGTTTAAAATAGCAGGACCGATGGAAAGCATGAGGCTCTAATCATGGCAGGACAAGAACAAGCACTCAGCTCTAAATCAATAGGGACGGTCCTCCTGAGACAATCCAGCACCTAATTGCAGGATGCATGATACAGACAGGAACTGGATGGACTTCTGGCAGGATTTCACATGGAAGCTTCAGAAATCCCAAATCACAATCATGTTGTGATGTTAAATTAATTACATGAATTTTATGTTTAACAGTTTAACTGAGTATCATACCACTATAATGTAATATACTAAATGTTCAGCTGATATTTTTATATTTACATGTTTTTTTATGCTGACTCATCTTGTTTTTACTAATTACTCTCTCTTTCTCTCTGTTCAGAGACTGGAGGGTATTGAGTTACTCTTCATAATCTCTGATTTTCTCAACGATGTGAGAGCTTCGGGTGAAAGCTCACCAGCTCATGGGGCTCTACTGTTACAAGTACAGTAGGTTTACCTCTCTAGTTTGTGAAAATCATCACCCAAGCATTTTGATCCTTGAATCTTTTTTATTCCATTGTTGCTTTACAGTTTGAGAGAGGGAGAGACTGCGACCTCAGACCAGACAGACGATGACCAATGACAATCAAGAAAGCGTTAAACTGTCTGGTCTTTAATAGCTTTGTTGTTTAAAAAAAATAAATAAAATAATAAAAAAAGAGTTGCCCAGTTAAAACTTAAAAAATAAAGTTGAAAATAACCTTAATAAAGAAAAATGAAGGAACAACTGGAAAAAAAAATTAACCAGAAAATGTAAAAAAATAAAAACATAAATGTAAATGTAACATAAAAATAATAAAGAAAAAAACATTTAAATAAAATACAGTCCAAAAAACTTTTGTTTTTTTATTTAATTGCAATGTGGCTTTTTCAGTTTGTTCACTTATTATGGCAATTTTAATAATAATGTACTTTAAAAGCGAATACATTCTATTAACTATTCGTCATATAACGAAATGACATCTTATGTGATATTAAATCACTGATTTATCACTGATCTTGAAATTTAATCATTGAAATTTAAAAACATTGTACACTTCTCTTTTTCTTTTAACATGACACTTGAAATACTTTCGTCTTCCTTCTTAGCAGAAGCTCTCAAAACTTTATTAGCTGTGAGTGTTTGTTTGGTTAGTTTGTTCTGTATTTTTAATGAAGTTGCTGCTATTAGGAGTTTCAAAAAATCCACAAGACGGACATGGGTACGGGCAAGAAAAACACATAGAGTGAGTATGCTAATATCCCACTAAGTTAAAGTTACCCAGAAGAATGCTGTCAGGAAGTAATGCATACATATGTAGTGCAGGAAGGGTGAAGGGGTGGGAGAAAGTGCGCAGAGAACAAAGAAGGATCATATCCCCATCCAGTGGCCAACAGAAATACAGCGCTTTCCCCCAAGCTGTCTTATTATTACAACTAATGACCATAATAGAGGTATTGTGTTTAACTCATTCAAAGTTCTGCAGAGAGGATTTTTTCCATGTCATTAGTTTTGACCAAGAGCTGTCAAAGGACACCAGAAACAAAATTGCAGACCTGCACCAGGCTTGGAAGACAATAGGTAAGCAGCTTGGTGTGAAGAAATCAACTGTGGGAGCAATTATTAGAAAATGGAAGACATACAAGTCCACTGATAATCTTGATCTGAGGCTCCACACGAGATCTCACCCCATGGGGTCAAAATGATCACAAGAACTCTGAGCAAAATTCCAGAACCACACGGGGGACCTAGTGAATGACCTGCAGAGAGCTGGGACCAAAGTAACAAAGACTACCATCAGTAACACACTGAGCCGCCAGAGACTCAAATCGCAAAGGGACCAAGACGACTGATCCGTGTAAACGAAAGAATATATTTGGGCCATGTATGGTAAGATTTTGAGTGAAAACCTCCTTCCATCAGCCAAGGGCATTGAAGATGAAATGTGGCTGGGACTTTCAGCATGACGATGATCCCAAACACACCGCTGGGGCAACAAAGAAGTGGCTTCGTAAGAAGCATGGGAAGGTCCTGGATTGGCCTTGCCAGTCTCCAGATCTCAACCCCATAGAAAATCTTTGGAGGGAGTTGAAAGTCTGTGTTGCCCAGCGACAGCCCCAAAACATTACTGCTCTAGAGGAGATCTGCACGGAGGAATGGGCCAAAATACCAGCAGCAGTGTGTGAAAAACTTGTGAATACGTTTGACCTCTGTCATTGCCAACAAAGGGTATATAACAAAGTATTGAGATGGAATTTTGTTATTGATCAAAACCTATTTTCCACCATAATTTGCTTTTTTTTTTTTTTTTTATCCTACAATGTGACTTTCTGAATTTTTTTCTCATTTTGTCTCTCATAGATGAGGTATACCTATGATTAAAATTACAGGCCTCTCTCATCTTTTTTTTAAGTAAGAGAACTTGCACAATTGGTGGCTGACTAAATACTTTTTTTAAATCTTCTAATCTTTTCAGCGAAGTGATCCCTGATTAGGTTCTATAGGATCGTCTTAAATATCATCTCAAATAGCACGCAACCGATACCAGGTTCCTTGATATGCTCTATATTAAGCCTTTTCCAAATGTGGATCATCGTGTTCCATTGTGTCATGTCCCCACCTCGTTTGAACTTGCTATGACAGAGAGCTAGAGATCAGTGACACTGACTCCTGTATGGGACGGAGAGATCTGATGCTGCTGCTATCCTTGGTGATGTACAGCTCAATCCAATTAGGCTTCACCTCCGGACTGTGATGCAGCGCGCGGGGCGCACACTCCTTCTCAGTCGTTGCTCCGCTGAGCGCTGCGTTTGACACTCTTTACGCGCACCGCTTTCCCCTTTCAACACGCTATCATGGCTTCGTGGCGAGAATAATCAGCAGTTTCGGCGTTTTTTCCAACTTCGTCTTTGTGCTTAATTCGCGTTGTTTGTGAGATTTGGTCCATACAGAATGAAGAGGAACGACTGCCCTTTCGACATGGGTACCACTGACGCCTCACTTCCCTGAGCTGATGGAGGGGGAAATAAGAGGCTAATTGACTTCTTTTTGGTTGTAGAGGTAAAGGAACAAGCGGTGACCGGCGGGAAGGTAAGATTTCGCTGCTTTTATTCGCTTTGAATAGTTGTGCGTAAGATGCACTGTTTTAATCAGGCACAGTAAACTCCGCAGATGCCCGTTCTCCGCAGAACAGTTCCGCTGCTCTCAGCGTGTCCCAGCTATTTAGACTTCACTCTCAGAAATAAAGGCTCCTGACAGAAAAAGGGCTTTGCTGCTTGATGTAGCTAGTTTGCTTTACAACAACTTCGACTCGAGTTTATATACACATCAAAATTGTGTTCGGATGATCTAATAAGAAGCGCCTTCGTGTAGACGAGTATTTGATCAGCTGTCCTGAGCTACACAGGGGCACTGGAAAGTACAGCCTCTACCTTACTGATTAAGGATTAGTCTGTTCTGGACGTTCCTGGACAGCTTGAAATGCAAAGTTTTGGAAGTTTGTAAGAATCATCCTTTTAGCTTTAACAGACTTGCCTCACGTCAGTGTTTTTGCATTTCTCTTGACCATCGATCTCATGCACCGTATTTGAGCTGATAAATCCTCAGAAATGAGAGTTTATGGAGTGAGTTTCTGATATCAGGGCACACCAATTTAACCTTGGGGGATAAAGCATAAAGCTGCGGATCTATTGTGGCAGGGTGTTAACGCATGCAAACTGTATACACAACAGGACATTATAGTTTTGATACATCGCAGTGCTGCAGCATTATGAAATGTTGGCCTATATAGTTTCCTCTCTGGTTGGGAGTTTTAAATAGCCGGCTGTTACGAAGTCTTTTAAGAGCAGGAAATAGAAGCCCGCTAAATAGTCCTACCGGGATTTATCATCAAGACATTCTTAAATACTCAATCGCATTACCGCTTGTCCTTAGAGCCAAAAGTATGGCCTACTTGACATCCAAATGCTACACAAGAACATTTCAATTGTCATTGTTGAATTACCATGTTCAAGATTATGATATATAGAGATAATAGAGATATGGAGAAACAGCATGTGCTAAGTTCTTAGAAAATACATTTTAATAATAATGATAATAATAATACATTTACACACAATAACTATATAAGTATATTTTCAAGATTTGTAGGCTATATAGATTTTTTTTAAAACTGTTCTTGTTTTTTGTTATTGTCATTTTAAATAGTTCTTCTTCTTAATATTATTTTTACTATCAAGAAGTTTTTTTTTAATGTTACTCCAAAACATGCCTCTGCATAAAATGTCAGAATATGCTATTTAAATATGTAAGTAAAATTAAGTAAAAAATTACATTGACACCCAGTTTGCCTAGTCACATGACATTAAAATGGCCTCCTGCATGTAGTTTTACTACAAGAAACATACTCCAGTGTAATGATCTCTGGACAGTTACAGCACCTACATTATATTACTTTTCATCTAAGCTAAGAAAATGTTTACATGGTAGAACTTAAGTCATATTCTGCATGAATCCATTGACCCCATTACAGCAGAGCTACTAAAGTCCAGGGCCCTTGTTAAAATTCCTCTTTCATAATCCTCTACGTTCTAAAAACTGTGTGCTATGGAGACTTGCAAAGTTTGTTGGTCCATTAATTTTTTGGAGCATAAAATAGGGTCATTGTCATGTTGGAGATCTGAATGCATTGAATTCCATAACTTGATATTGTTATTGTATTAATGGCTTTATTTAGAACACACTTTTTTTCTAATTATATGCCTATGCATTATTCAAAATGTTTTTGAAGAGATTTTTCTGTCACGTCAAAAGATGTCCTGAAATGTCTTTGATTTTCAGGTGCAACCATGGAGGGCCTTGTCTGAGGTGGATTCATCATAGTACTCCTAACTGACATCCGAATTAGCATAACATTTGAGCAGCAGCAGTCATGTCTGAGAGGGCAAACTTTGGAGCTCAGAGGGTCGCACGGCCACAGGGCTCACTACCGCCAGAACCTATCGACATTATCCGGACAAAAGCCAGATCCAGAAGAGTCCGGATCAATGTGGGTGGGCTGGTCCATGAGGTGCTATGGAGAACCCTGGACCGACTGCCACGAACCCGTCTGGGGAAACTCAGAGACTGCAATACCCATGAAACCTTAATGGAGATCTGCGACGACTACAGTCTAAATGATAACGAGTATTTCTTTGACAGGCACCCAGGTGCCTTTTCCTCCATTTTGAACTTTTACCGGACTGGCAAGCTACACATGATGGAAGAGATGTGCGCTCTGTCCTTCGGTCAGGAGCTTGACTACTGGGGCATCGATGAGATCTATCTGGAGTCGTGTTGCCAGGCAAGGTACCATCAGAAGAAGGAGCAGATGAATGAAGAGCTTAGGAGAGAGGCTGAAACTCTCAGGGAGAAGGAAGGAGATCAGGTGGAAACGGGCTGCTGTCCAGACAAAAGGCAGAAGCTCTGGGATTTGCTGGAGAAACCAAGCTCTTCTGTAGCGGCCAAGGTAGTGCAAGCACATGGCCCACACAAACACAGTACGAAATATCAGAGTGATTCCACACTAATTATTTTATTATTAGCCACACTTACTATTCATTTATGTCATTTTCATTTGGGATGTTCCATTTGAGATCAACAAACCAGCACTTACAAACAAAAAAACTGAAGAGAGTTAGCTCAAATATTATTTTGAAATGAATTATTAATTTCAATGCAATGACTATGGGCAAATTCAAGGGTAATGTTTGGACTACAAAATTCTAAGACTGATACCAGCAATGATATGATGAAATATGAAACCCAGAGATGAATTTATAAATACACACATCCCATATGCATTTCCCCCGGCTGTCGTGATTGACATATTAGCCCAGGCTTTTATGCCACAAAAGAAGAGGCATTTTTTTGTGGTATATGACTTAAAGATTTATGCTCCTGCACGTTAGTGTGAAACTATTTTGGCTGTATTTTGACTGGCTATTTTCCATCAGAGATGTTTGCTTTTGCTCTTTATTTTAATTTTTTTTTTTTTTTTTTTGCTGATGTGGTGTGATGCTGCACGAATGACTGATATGCCTGTACGTTACTTAATTAAGAATGATTAAGAAAGAGTCAATAAAACAAAAACACTGCCATGGTCTGGTAAATGTAAAGATGGTGCTTTAAATATCTCTCATTTTGAATTTAAGTAAGTTTTGACTCATTATATTTTCTTACACATTAGTAGATTGTCCCGGTAGAAGGTTGCTGAGAATATTAAAATGCTTTTTCACAGCTGCTCAGGAGCTTTGTCTCCACTCACTGCCCAGTCCCAATACACAGATCGCCTACTTCCCAGAATACAGTCAGGGAAAGCAGTCAGAAGAGCCATTAGTGAAATGCTTTAATGTACAGGATTTTTTTTCTTGCCCTTTAGGCTCTTGAGAAAATAGACTTTTCAAGGGGTAAATAAAAGCATTTTGAAAAAATGAAAAAAGCTATACAAATATGTTTGATAAAACTTACTAGAATCCTGAACAAAGCTGCATTTTTTGACCATAATAATATAATAGTCATCAAAATAGGAACAATGTTAGCGTTTGAATTATGGTGACTAACATTCTTATTAAGTTGATCATATGCAACATGATTACCTTTGAACTTTTTTATACTTTTTATGTTTTAAATATATATTAAAATCACATTAGACTTTTATTCCATACATTTAATGTTTAACATTTAGAGCGCTGTAACTAAAAGCAAAGGCTGATACGATAGGTCTTAAAAAGAAGGCTGAAAAAAAGGAAGAGAAAAAAGACACATGGTAATACTCATGAACGTTCCCACTAGCCAGCTCATTGAGCTCTATAAGCACCAAGTTAAACTTTATCCACATGTTGTCTTGAGCATATTTGTCAACAACTGTTGCCTGACCAGAAAGACAAGGTATATCACATCTGATTCATTGTGTTTGACAGATTTACATTGGCATTATTTGTGGTAGCGGGATTGGGCAGGTGGAGTAGCACATTCAGCTCTCAGAGAGGAAGATGAAGGTTGAGTCACTGCCACTATGATTTGTTGCCAGTCAATTGTTTAAGTGAGTCAGCACAAACACAAGCGTCCATTCAGCCTCCACCTATTGGCTATAATGTCTGCTCTGACAGGCCAGAAGCAGCTTTGTATTGACCAAAATCACCTTCAGCTTAGTTCAGTTTATCATATCACCACTGTTCACAGGAGGGAGGTTTGAGATGGAAAAAAAACTGGCACGTTTGCAACAAGCCTTTTTAGAAGGTATGGTAGATGTGTGCTAACAATACATTGCAGTATATCAAATTACAAAAACAGTTCTCTTCAGTAATCCCCACTTTTGCTTTAGTTCTGAATGTTTGCATTGCTTGGGTCTGGGTTTTAGGGAGGACAGAGCAATCCCCTTTGCATTGCAGGGGTCCAGTCATGATTAATCGCATGTGAGCTGCAAGATTAATGGAAAATGGTTCCTAACCTTGACCTGCACCTTCTGTGGGCTCAATGGTTTGGTCATTGGTCAGTGCTTTTTGAGCAGGAAATGCCTGGTGGGCTATAGAAGAGGTATTTCCCAATGCATGTTCATGCATATTGCAGCAATACTTTATTTTGATGCGTGATGTGTTACAGTACATTCCCATTTATACATATATATA
>JAUYWG010000032.1:10955505-11038112 GCA_034779775.1 Enteromius afrohamiltoni
ACGGGCAAAATGTTTTCAAGTGTATAGTATTCTAAATATATTCTATATATGTAAACATGTAGAACATAGAAATCTAGCTAACCGAGCAGTTCGAGGAAATGTATTTTTAGTTTTAAAAATGTCAATATATGGTTTCAAATATCAAAATATATTATAAAATGCACTTAAGAAGTAAGAAAATACATCCAGCTGAAATATAAGGTTGTGGATAATGCAATATGTAATAATTAAATAAATATTATGCCTTTTTTTGTAAAATTGCCAAAAATGAAGAACATTTAGTAACAAAACAAAATGTATAATATTGTGTTTAAACATAATTACAAATACATAGATATTTTATTTAGACATGTCAGCTCATTTTATTATCTAGTAAAATGACAATGTGTTTATCCTTTCAAGTACCAGCAAATAAGCTGTCACGTTTTCTTTTAAGCTATAAAAGGAAAGATATTTGCAACTCTACAGTTGCTGGGTTGTTGAAAAGACAGTGGTTTAGCAGTCAGCATATACCACTCTCTGTGAGGCAGTGGAGACGTAATCTCCTTTGGTGATTTACCTAGTCTGCTCCTACAAATAGACTGAGGGCCCTGGCTTGTCTGGCTTATGGCTGCAGTGTGTAATGTGGTCACGTGTTTAGCCAGAGCAGTTAATCAATTAGTGAAGGCAGTTTTCCACCCTGCGGAAGTTATTAAAAGAGGCAGGGGACGTTGACGTTTTTGTTTTGTTTCAATATGAATAAAAAAACTTTTTTAGCATCTACGTGGTTTGATGTGCTGGCTGAGGAGTGAGGTATCTGGTGTATTTGGGTTTTTCGTTCTTGTTTAACTGTGTAGTTTCCCATTGACTCGCTGCTTATCTCGGAAGACTTGTGTGGTGTGCGTCCTCTCAAAAGGTCAGAGGACTCTAACCCTTTCCATGACATGGCCGGGCGGAGATCCTTTAAAGAGCTCGTCTGTCACATCACCTTCATTTGTTTTATAAACCTCCTGAGCCTTTATTAAGCAATGCAAAGAGACATCATGATACAGTATACCTCAGGAAATGAGTTTGCACTTTTCTGTTAAGATGTTTTGATGATTTAAATTGTAGTCAAGCTATTATTTTCTAAAGAAAGAAAGAATGGAAAACATATTTCCTTACTACTCAGAATCTTATACAGAATTTTTGATACTAAAAATATAAAATTAAATGGAAATGTTTTGACTTTTTTATGACTAAAATGCTTATAAAATATATTTCAGATATAAGATATTCTAAAATGCAAAACTATTTATTCAAAATATCACTTCACAAAATACAACTATATAAATCTACACAATTTATAAAATCTTAAATTCTGTAAAAAAAATAATATATGATATACACCTAAAAGGCATAAACATGTTTGTTTTGCATATAATTTGCAATTTTAAAAACACATCTCATATATTTTTATTTAAAAAGTTGATAGCATTTTTATGAAGAATTATACTTGATATTATGAGACATCATATCAGATACCATAATCTGTAAAGAGGTGTTCACTGCAGGTTGTTTTGACGAGATTGCTGTTCCTCAGAACTGAGCTGTCTGTGGTATGAATAATTTATGTGTATTTACAGTAACTGATCATGACATGATACTCTATGCTCTCAGCTCTGTGGACAGAGCGAAAATTCTCTGCACCAATACATGGATGGGAAAGGGGAAGAAAGGGAAAAAGATGGAAAAGCTCTTTGTCTGAGGAGGTTCTGTTACTAAATAAAGAGGCCTAAGTCCTGGCTGAGACTCCGGGTGCAAGGAGATACCCGGTGAATTCCCCTCTCAGCCATCACAGCATAGAGGTCAACAGACAAAGTAAATGTGAAGATGAGTAAAGGTTACATCCAGTGCTTTTTACAGAGTCTGTTAGATCCTATTAACTACAGTGAGATTGCATTAATCATTTTAAAACAATTCACCCTTTGTCCACTTCAGTAAAGGCATTATTTCTCAATGTACTTGTAAAGTGAGGAAGGTAAATCAATCTCCTTTTATGATTATTATAGACTGAGCAGAACTATTTTCCTGCAAATAATGTGCTGCAAAGAGACAGATGAGTGCTGAATGTGGTATGGAACACTATATAATTTCAATTTAATTGAATTATATATTAAACAGGAATTAATTACCTTTACACTTACATTTTTTTTTAAACAATTGAACGCTTCATCTAAAAGTAGACTATAACAAGTTTTTGTATTACTGTATGTATTAAGTCTATATATGATTTTGACAAAATCTAGAAAAAATAGCAAAACGTTTCCAGTTCAGTTATTAAATACATGTGAGAGTTCAGACAAAGGTTAAAGCTATGAAATTCAAAGCTCAGATATCCTCAAATGAGAATAGACAACTCTGAATTCAAAGTAATTGTCATGTTATGTAATCCAGCTTTGAAAAGGAAGGACTGAGATTGTGACCCAAAGAGAGCAAAGTACTGAACACCGGCCCAATGCGGGGGTTGAACAGTGGAACAAGTCCTTTAGCCTCTCTGCCGACTCAGAGGAGTTTCCATCCCCCACAATCTCACACAATTATGCAGTTAAACCTAAGAAACCTTAAGGGATTTATCTTTACTCAAATGAGTAATGAACAAACAAAATAGCTACAGTTCCACCTTTGATTCAACTCAAGTTATAGACATGATCTGATCCTGTAATTGAAGCTTCATTGAGGGTTAAAGCCAATTACTAATGTAGCGTGACCAACAATCAATACCTACCGTGTCTGTCAGTAGTGTGTCTAGCATTTCTGTAGCATGTATGACCTTGTCACGTTCATATTTTAATAATGGAATGACTTGATCATGACTTTTAATTTCATTACAGCGGTAATATTTTCCTTATCCTTAATCCTTAAAGTCACTGCACACATGCAGATGTTCGAAAGCAGATGCAGATATGTACAAAAAACGGTTCGTGCCGCACAGAGGTATTGAATAGTTTGAGTTAAGCAGTTGGAAAACTTTTAAAGGGTGTCTCAAAGACGGTTATCTGTGGTGTAACAAAGCTCCTTTTGTGGTATTTAGCGAAATGCGAAGCCAATGTCTGAACAGGATGCACAAGAATAGGAATCTGCCAAGCTGCCTCAGTTTAAGGCATGAAAGCATTACCAACAAAATTATGATTTTACGTGACAAATCTGAAAGTTACTAGACAAAATAATTTCAGTGAGGTTGATCAATACTGAGAATGTTATGTTTATATCAGAATAGTCAATGGGAATATTAAGACCATAAATCAAAAATGCAAACATTATGAGATGACAAATACAGAGATATTTTTGATGAAAAAATATAATCTTGGTTATGGAGTACTGATGCTTTGAAGGGCATGCATGCATGGAAGATTTCCTCCTGTCTCTTCATGTTATAATCTATATTGACTTTTGGGTCAGTGATCCAGTAATTGGATTCTTTTTCATTGTTATGCATCTCTGGACTCAGTTTAGGTCATTACTGTGTAATATATACACAAAAATATAATAGATATATCAAATAAATGTAAATAATTAAATATATTTTATTTTATATTTAATGTAATTCTTGTTTATTATTATATATTTTTTATTATTTATTAAAGAAGCCCTATCTTGAAAGCAATCAGCCAAGTTTTGTATGAGCAGATCAAATCTCATGCTGTTGTGCTAATGATGCTCTTTCGTAGGCAATCTGCGTGCTATTCATACAGTGTGACAGCAAAATACATGCTATTAGCTCCACCTACCCAACCCACAAGAGCTAAAACCCTGCCACGGGCAGGAGCACTGCCAGTCTTGTAGGATAAGACTTAGAGTTTTATCCTCTGAGCTCAACCTCACCTTGAACCCAGTTGTGATTTCCGTTCTGTGAACAGCTTTTTTGGGGGACAAATGTCGGACAAATTTTCGTGGATCTAGTAAGAGGGCAGATATCTCAGATTGTGTTTAAAAATAGTCAGTGGCAGTTGGACAGGCTGAATAGAAGGCTGTACACTGTGTTTAAGTAGAGGTTGCCTGCCTACCCCACTTGTGCGGCTGAATATTTTGCATGCGAGTAAGTGGTAGGCTGAGGGCTAGCCTGTAAATCACAAGCAGTCATCAGGGCCACATTATTGACTAATCACTATAATCACGGCCCCCTGCTTCCTCCCACCCCCGCGCATGCAAAGACACTGTCAAACACAGAGTAGTCATCTTACTATCTTGTAGCTCAGCTGGTTTCACGCATGTCGGAGCCTCTATTCGTTTCGCATTATAGGGGACCTGGATAGTGTGTCTCTTACTCAGCAAAAGCTACTTGACAAATGTGGGAGTTAAGTTCTGAATTAACCTGTCCTATAAAAAAAACACACAATCAAACAGATCCCATGACACTCCTTTATAAATAACCCTTCAGTATCGATCAAGACATTCTTAGGTTTCCAGACAGGGTTTCTTCTTCCTCTCATGGCTGTAATGATAACAATGTTCTCCAGAAATAATTTAACCTTCACTTTCTCCCAGGAAGAGAGGTGTCTTCTGGGACACTTTGTTTAGAATTTTACACCTTACAGTTGAAACATCAAATGATGACTGAAAGTATCCTATTTATTTAGATTTGATGTTTTCCTCCCCGTACATCTGTAAGATGACTCTCAAGTAGTTAAACAGAGAGAAAATAGCCTATCAAGCAAAGGGGGACAATATTGTTTGCGCAAACAACACGCTTCACCCTACTCCAAGGGAAGTGCTGGAAGCTTGGCCTGTTGTAATTGTTTCTGAGAGAACACATTACTGAGTAATTCGAGCATCCGACCAAGGTTCGCAGATAAAAGAAGATGGATTTAACACTTTAACTCCTGAGTCACAGGCCGTTAGCTGAATTAGTCGTTTGTAGAGTGAAGGAGCTGTCCATGGTGCTGCTCTCAAACATGAATCAGTGTTTCCATATAACTATTAGTTCTTTCCAGATAAAATCTTACTTTTTTTTTCATAGAAAAATGTTTCATATTTCTGTTTAAAGTACAGGTAAATCCACATCACCCTGAAGATTAAAACACAAATCCTCATGTTTGGCCAGATTGCTTTCAGTAAATAGTTTTTCTATATATATGTTTTTTTTTGTGTGATTATTTTCAGATCATTGGTTCAGTGCCAAGATAATAATGCTGTGGGCAGTGTATTTGAATGAGAGAAATCAGCCAGATGTTTTTCAACCTAAAAGTCAGATGCTCCAAAGACCAAAGCAGCTCAACTTCACACTACAGTAGATACCTAACGTGCATTTCATTTCACCCTGTCCTTATAACATGTACATGATTGGTTTTGAGAGATGCTGCAACTCCATGAAAGGGGATAAAAGATCATTTAAAATTATTCATTGAAGACAAAAATGTATTGTTTTTTTCGCGTTTATTAAATGGTTTCATTGCAATTCTCGTTTCTGGTCTACAGCACCATCTACTGGTCAGATGTTTCCTAAATTCTCGCCATCGCCCATGAAAATGCTAAATATGTTTTTGCTCACCTGAGCAAATGAAATTGTCTCTACTTTCATGTCTCTTGAATCACTCTGTATAGCTTGACTCTCTCATTTCATACAAATGCAACTGTGTTGCAATTCAATTATAGAGAAAATGACTTAATGTTAACCTAATATTGTTGCAGCCAATATTTTCATGTCCATGTTTTAAAAGAAATTGCTAGTAAATTTCCAAATTACAAAGAAATGGCAAATAGCACATTGAATTATACATTACAGTTTGATATTGATAAAATGTTATGGTACTTACTTGTAAAACACTTTTGTACAGTGGATTTATTTATTTGTCAGTTAGTGATCATTTTGTGTCTGGGTTTACTATAAGATAATATTGGTTCCAATCACATTTGTACAATAAATGTATCATTAAATAATGACATTATTAACAAAACAGCTGCAAATTTTTTTTAAAAAGGATTCAATAGGTAAAAAAGTTGATGTAAAAGTCATTCATATAAAAATGATAATAATAATAATGTAAGAAATTCAGTTTGCAGAGAGCCACTTCTGATGTAGATAGGATGATTCCTTTAAAAGTACATTTTTAGACTTTAGAAATTTCACATTTATTTTTTTAAAAATGTTAATATTTTTCTCTACATTTCATGTCATTGTTAAAATAGAAAAAGAACATGGCAGTGCTTCTAAATGCCACAGACTCAAAAAACATAAAATCACTTCATTCTTTAAGAAACACATTAAACAAATGTAAACAAACGACTTTGTGAAATCAGCACGGTAGTACCCTATCTCTAAGACAGAATTTAATTAGGGTTAGGTGACTTGAAGGATCTCATGGTGCTTCCTGTGCTTCCCTGTACACATAAGCCATGGCCCAATGCCAGAAATCTCCCTGCGTTGAGATCACTGCCCATGTAATCACGTTTATACAGATCCACAGATGAGGACAGTTAACTAATCCTCCTGCCTCTCTCCTTCAGTACTTATCGCTCCTGTCTCTCCTGAGAACAAATACAGCCCTACTGCATGTGTCAGCAGAGGCATTAAACAGAGGCCCATATGACGTACCTTGATATAAATGTTTTTCCCAGAACCTCAGTGAAACTGATTAATGACTTGACCACAGCGACACATCAGGCTGGGAATTTGTGTCCTTCAAACTTAAAGTTACCATAAAGTCAGAAAACTGCTCTGATTTTAGTGCGGTTTCATCAGCTGGTACAGGTCTGATAATAGCAGGGTGACTGCAATGTTTTTAGAAAATTTTATAGCAATAAACAGGCAGGTTTTTTTGATGGTAGCATGTATACAGTAGTCAGCATTTGAAGTGGATCGAAACCTTTCATCAAAGTTGTCTTAAAACAAGTCTTAGGGCAAGTTTGATGAGATCTTTTGATACACTTCAAATGTTGACTACTGTATATCATTTTTCTTTTTTTGACTATTTAGTAATTTAGACAGAAAAGGAATATAAAATCGTGTTTATCTAACTTTAGTATTTATGGATGGCAAAAAAGGCAACATACACTTTAACATCATTAAAACATTGTTCAATATTATTAAAATGACAGTCTGAATAATCAATAAATTACAGGAGATGCATTCCCTGAATTTCTGTATGAACCATCAAATTTACTTTCAGTGTTATTTAGAAAGTAAGCCTATTGTTATTTGTATCTTTGGTAATGTGTTTTAAATTCAGTTTTATATTTTTTGTCTGTTTATGCCATTATTTTACTGTTTTTTTATTTAGCAAAAATGTTTACATGCAGTCCTTATATTTTTTCCTTTGTAAAATTAGTTTTAATGCATAAATGAACATGAACATGTCCTGTAGAGTTACCTCAGTGACCCTCTCGCCAGGGATTAAAATCAGCTCTTTTTTACTCTTATCTTCGTGGGTACCTCAACCTCTGACTGGACTTTAGGTCTCTTGGTCACAGCCAGACGCTACTCAACCCTACCTGGCGGGGACAATCCCTGCGTCATGCGCTGGCAATTATAGGCTCCCTGGGAGCTGTTCAGAGTCCTTTCCTTCTACTTCTACCGCATTACACAATGTTAAACACCTCTACCAGCAAACGTACGCATTCATTTGGGCCTTCCTGTTGACCCTCACCTTTTGTTTAGCCTGGCTCATGAGCAACACTATACTTGGGTAATCAATGCCAACCAAGAGCTCTGTTTTACTTTACAAGTGACACTGATGTAGCAAGCAAAGTTACACTGTTTAGATGCTTTAGATTTTGCCTCTTTTAGATTTTTGCCTTTTTTTTTTTGCCTTTTTAAGCATTCACCAAGACTCTTGAATTAACCTTCTCTATAAACTCTCGCTGAAAAAGCGTAATTGTAATGTTAATGCTATTGTTGCAAACAGAACATCTTGACATTTTTCACTCTTGTTTAAGAACGTATGGACCTTGCGAAGGTGTTCACATTGTCATCTGTGTGGGAGGACATTTCAGGATAATTGTAATAGGATTGAGTTTCTATCTATAGTAAGGATATAGAAAGGTTAGGAGCAGTTACTCAGTCTTTCCCCTCCCCCCACAAAGGAAGAATCAACTAGTAATCTCTTTAGTTTTCCTTAAACATTGTAACATAAAGCATTCTAGCATAAAATATTGGGCTTGACAATTGTGTCACAGTGCTTATAAATGAGTAAAAAACATCCATTTCTTAGTGCATTGATGTTTTCGGGAGAGTTGAACAATTTGGATTGAGCGTAATGTGTCTTGATATTTGTCTGTGGTGTGATTAATTGTGGTGCAATATCATGAAGTTGAAAAACGCTGAAAATGCGCTGAATATTTAGAAATGAGTTATGACATCTCTTTCATAATGGTATTTATGCCAACCGCAATGACAGGATCGTGTCAAGGTCAGCTGTTTTTTTCTGCACCCAGGATCATTATTAATCCCTCTTAATGCAGGTCCAGTGAATGAGTAACAGTTTCTCAATTTGTTGCTCAGTGTCTTGTGTAGTGCGTTATTGTTTGTTACTTCTTTGAAGATGACTTTATATGGGTATAATGTCAGTACTATAGTCTAAAGGAGTTCCCTAAAACTCAAACTTGAAATATGTAAACTATAAACTTCAAGATACAAAAGTGTGAAAGTAAAAAAGTCGATGACTGAAAAGTAGATGTGTGTTTTGTGGCATCATTAAAACCACTTCATATCAATGAAGGATTTCTGAAGAGGCCTTAAATCGATACAGTCGTATTAAGGCTCAATTCATAAACTTCTCTTGATCAATGTTTGTTGAGAACCTCAAGTAGGACCTTTTCCAAAAGTCTGATTAATCTTGACATTGAAAAATGGGACATAACACCTTTTTTTATCAGAAAGCCACGCTTGCCTGGAAAGCATTTATAGACTGACTGAAGTTTTTGCATTGTTAATGCTTTTTTTTCTGAGGATGTGATGTTTCCTCTACCTGTAATGCAGCAAACAGGGAAATTGATTTGATGAAATGCAATATAATAGCCAGACAAGTAACTCGGTCTGATCAGGGTTATTTGATTACCTTGCAAGAAGATTTAGATAACCTCACGAGACAACCTCCATATTCTAACAAAGTAGCTGATCAATAAGTGCTTGTCAAAGCCATTTGTGAATTGATGTGCAGTAGGAGAATGAGAGAAAAGACGATGCAGATCACATTATCCTAATAATGAGGGCACAGTATCTTTATCCCATTAGCCTTTGCTTTACTATTAGAATTATTATATATCCCAAGAACTGTCTCTATTTGTATGCTCTCTATTTGAATACCTGTGACACTATTTTTACAATTACAAAACTTTCTTTGGGCTTTTTGGATGGGTATTTAGAGTGTTTTTATGATGTTATCCTATTTTTATTTTATTGTGTTAGTTAGCTATTCTTTTTCACCTAAAAAAACACCAACAACTGCAGTTTAATTTTAGATCAATTGGAATGTACAATGAAAAAAATATTTTTGAGAATTGTTAAAAACTGAGTTATCTGTTTTGCGAACAAACTCTTAGTATATACTGCATGACTATACAGTGGTCACTTCAGAATTTATACATGGAGTAATTATGTTACAATACTAAATACTCTCTAATACTAAATACTCTCTTCTTTCTCTCTCTTTTTTTTTTGCAGATTCTGGCCATAATATCAATTCTGTTCATCATCCTTTCAACCATTGCACTGTCACTGAACACCTTGCCTGAGTTACAAGTGATTGATGAATTCGGACAATCCAATGACAACCCGAACCTGGCCCACGTTGAAGCCATTTGCATTGCCTGGTTCACTATGGAGTACCTTCTCCGCTTCTTGTCTTCTCCCAACAAGTGGAAGTTCTTCAAAGGGCCACTCAATGTGATTGATCTGCTGGCTATCCTTCCTTACTACGTCACAATATTCCTCACAGAATCCAACAAGAGTGTCCTGCAGTTCCAGAATGTGCGCAGGGTGGTTCAGATCTTCCGGATCATGAGAATCCTGAGAATTCTGAAACTCGCGAGACACTCGACTGGTCTCCAGTCTCTTGGGTTCACGCTGAGAAGAAGCTATAATGAACTTGGATTGCTGATATTATTTTTAGCCATGGGCATCATGATCTTCTCCAGTCTGGTGTTCTTTGCTGAGAAAGATGAAGATGCCACGAAATTCACCAGTATTCCCGCTTCATTCTGGTGGGCAACGATTACTATGACAACTGTAGGTTATGGAGATATCTATCCCCAAACCCTTTTGGGCAAAATAGTGGGCGGTCTCTGTTGCATCGCTGGCGTGTTAGTGATCGCTCTGCCCATTCCCATTATTGTGAACAACTTCTCTGAGTTCTACAAAGAACAGAAGCGACAAGAAAAGGCTATCAAACGAAGAGAAGCACTTGAGAGGGCCAAGAGGAATGGAAGCATTGTGTCGATGAACTTGAAAGATGCCTTCGCTCGCAACATGGAACTATTAGATGTTGTGATAGAAAAGAATGAGGAGAAGGGTGCAGACAATCATCTTTCACCCAGTCGCTGGAACTATCAGAAGAACCCAAACTCTGATTTAGTCTCCAAAGGCTATGACGCGAAATATCAAGAAATAGGTCAGCTGGCTTCTCCAGAACGATTATTTAAACCTACTTCAAGCCCTCAGCGTCTGAACGCGAAATCCCTGGAGCAAATATACAACCAGATGACGGCCGCCTCATCCATGAGCAGCAGTGGACCTTCGGCTTCCAAAGCGAGCACTATTGTAAAAGAAGAAGAGATGGAGATGAAGGTGGTGCAGTGCGAACCACGGCACAAAGAGAGACCCGTCACTGAGATAAGAAGCCTGTCCAGCGTTGACAGTTTCGCCAGCTGTGCCACAGACATCAGTGAGGTAGAGAGAAGCGCGCTACTGCCAAATTTCGCAGGAGCGCAAACGAGGCATCCACGCGCTCCTCCGCCGCTCGACCTCAGCCAGATCACCTCCCTGGAGAAACGGGCTCCTGAGAAAGCAAAGCAGCCCACGATCATCAAAGAGGGCCTCTACGAGTTTGTTCAGTGCAAGTCAGACAGCAGCGCCATGTCGCAGGGCGAGGAGAACCAAAGCTTTGATCCGAGCGGGGAAAATGTGAGGAGCCCTCCACGAGGAAACCAAGTCAAAGCCAAGGGACTCAAAGTGAACTTCACTGAATCTGCAGATGAGGGGGCTTCCAACTTGCACTTAGTCGTGACAGATGACGCGGCCACACTGACACCAAAGCTACCAGTATCTGATCCATTACTGCTGCCGGGTTCTCCTCGGCACAGTCCCAGATCCCCAGGGAAAGGGGATTTTGAAGGTGAAGCAGCCACCAGCTCTCCAGGGTTCAGCCTGTCATCTTCAGATAGCCAAAGAGGGAGAAACCACATCGATAGAGCTGCCGTTACTCCCACCTCCCCTAAAAGTGCACAAAACTGTGCTTCTGCCACGGTTGGTGCCATCGGAGCAGAAGACAACATTCAAAGTGGACAGAAGGTAGACAACCACCTCCTTTCACCTGATATTCTCAAGTCTTCAGGAGAGGGAGGTCGCTCACCGCCGTGTGAAACTAGCATGTAATGCAATGGGTTGCGTTAACATGTTCACGTTCACAGAACGAATGCATCAAAGTATGTGGACAGAAACAGGCATAGTGATGTAGTGAAGGGGATTTTCTTTCGTCTTCGACACTATCGGACTGCATAGCCGCAGAGATTGACTTTATGATCCTGAGAGAGAAGGTCTGCTCTCAATGTCAAGAGTTTAGTGATATTCATACAGAGCGAGGACATTAAAAAACGAATCATACTCTTATTATTCTATCATTATTTTGTAACAGTACAACCCTCCACGTGAAGGATTAGTTAGATGAATCATATATCTTTCAAATCATAGGCTGATTCAGACAACTGTGATAAGATACCACAAATCGTTCTTTGTCATTTACAGCCCACCGAGATGTTGTGCGTTCACATTTTTTAAGACTAACCACTGTAACATTTTTGTTTAATAGTTCGGACCAAAGTGCTACCAGTGAAAATTGGCAGTCAGCATTTAACTTGAAATAATATTTTTGACCAAAATATGCCTTCATTTGATATTATTCCTCAATGGTCAAATATGAAGCAACACAAAGTTTTTAGTTCGCTCTGCAAATGTGGATCAATTCAAATTCCTTTTTTTTTCTTATACCATCCCTTTGAGAAATTAATAGAAAAGGAAAAACATACCAAAATATCTACTAAATATTCTGAATCTATATGAGCATGTCTGTTTCAGTGAAACATGGGTTCAAGTGTTTCCATTTGCATCACTCTATAGTTGAGCCATAGTCTACTTAGAAATACATACATTCTTGAAATAAATAGTTTAGCATGGTTACTGCGGTGGCGACTCTCCACATCAGTGAATCTGAGAAACTGTATGGAAAGGTCGTTGTTTTTAAATTGCCTTCAATTCAGAAACAGCTGAGGGAAACCCATGACGGCCATAGTAAATCAGCTATGCCCTCTGCTGGATGAAGGAAACGGCACTTTATCTCTACGAGACGTCAACTCGACTGGATGGGAATATTGTAAATAAAGAATGTCATTTTAATGTTTCTCTCGAGGTGCAATACAAGAAGGTCATTGGATGTCAACAGCTCAATGCAGAACCTTGAGTGATGATTTGTATATTAACTGTACATTCAAGACATTATCGGCTACATCCATTTAGTGTGTGGAAACACAAGTTGTGATGTCAATCGTGATTCTTAAAACAAATCTAGGCAGGAACACAAGCCCTGCTTTAAGTATTCAAATCGGTGCCTTTTCATAAACAGTCATTTATGAGAAGGCGTTAAGATCTTTGGTTTGGTTCAGACAAGTATGTACAGAAAGTCCTAATTTTTATAGAGTAAAATATGCAAATATAATTGAGTTCTCAGGTTTTTTTTATGTAATCTCGAAAGCCCTAATGTTTCCGTGTGTGAAAAATCATTTTTTGGGGTTATCAAATCAAAAGGTGATGGAACAGAACACTGAACATAACTAAAGCGCTGCATGATCATCTACTTGCACAAGCATTGAGCAGATTTATCTTTAATACAACTTGACTATTGTATGTACATTCCAATTTCATTTCTGCATATATATTTTTTTTCATTAAGTTTGGATCCTAGTTGATATATCTGTGATATTGTTTATAGTTGTACATCTTTTCTTTGAGCTAGTGACTGCATTGTTCCAGATAACTAGAACCACCATTAAACATTAAATGTTTGTACAGGACACTATGAGCACATTCTTTACAGATAAAACATCAGTAGATCTCCAACCTCATCCTTACATGGTTTAAAGGCGAGGCGCTTCATTAGATGTGATGAGGGTACACAGATGTAGCATCTTTTCAAAGACTTAAGAGACATGGGCTTTACAGTATATCACATTAGCAGACTGAAGTGTCACAATAAAGATGCCAAGAAATACATTTCAAAACCAGTGTTTGTGTAAATGATTTTATTTTCTCAGACCAACAGCAGAAATGTTCCAAAAACCTGTAAGAGACAAATCAAAAGATCTACATTAAAAGTTTGATTTGAGAATGGCAGTTAGACACAAGCACAAAGGTCTGTCCACCCTGACATTTACTTTAAATGGGTCTTACTCTCAACAGGCCTTAAAAGGATATTCAAACCTCTAAAAATCTGCACAATTTCAGAACTTTCCTACAATGTGGTTGATAGTAGAAAAACTATGAATATGAATAGCATTCAAGTTTATAGATTAATATATAATACAGTTAACATACTGCACATAGTATACAGTATGCAAATTGACAATGAATAAAGTACTAGAACTCTACTACAATTATTTTACTTAATAACAGCACCTTATTCAGATAACTTGAAACTGCACACACATCTCCAATATGGTCTGCAAGATCAAGCTCGGTCAAGGTCAGGTGCTCACCTAACGGTCTTAGTTCATCCTCCTGACGAGCCTGTTGATCTGGTCCTCCCTGTTTCCTGCATCACCTCCCTCAACAAAGTGGGTGGTCTTCTTGTTCATGCCACCACGGGGGGAGGACAGTTTGAATGGCCAGAGGAAGTTGTTTGCATACTTGAAGTTCTTTCCAACAGTGTAGATCTCATGGATGAGATCCTCAACGCAGATGATTCCGCAACGACCTGGAGAAATACAAATCAAAATGTTTTTAAAAACAAACAAAAAACACTTAATATTCAATCAATCAGTCTGCACTGCCTTATCCTTACCAAGGGACCTCTCGATAAGGGCGTTGTCTGTCAGCGGAATACGCTGCTTCCTGATCTTGCCATATCCACGCTTGTAGATGAGCTCACGCACAGATTTAAGGTTGGGGTAACTGAAAACAAAAGCAATATGTAATTTTAGCAAGCATAGAAAGGACATGTGATGACAGATATTATTTAACATGCAGTTAACTGAAATGTGAAATGTCTTCCTTTCAAATGATTTTTATACAAACTCTCCATATAATGAAAATACATGGAGAATGACGAGTGACAAAGCACCAAATCTTGCACTTTATCAGAAATCACAAAACAGATTTCACTTCATGACACCATCGATGGGTCACTTTTGATCTGATGTTGAAGTCACACTTAACACTTCAAAGACATGAAGAGAAAGCACTCATTTGAGTCTAAAAGCCAGAGATCCCATTTACTAGAAATAGGGTAGTTCAAAGTTTAGGTATTGGATAGGATTAGGAATGTAGAATACGATGTAGTAGAATAAGGCATTAATATGGTTAATATTCTAGTGATATGCATACTAATAACCAACTAATAGGTGGAACCATAAAATAATGTGATACTGAATAGTTATTTTCTCCTCTTCCATTCAACAGATAAAAATAGATGAAATTGATTCAGAGTAACATGAAGAGGAGCACAAAAAAAACTTACATTTGAGCTAAATATACACTACCATTTAAAATTAGGAGTTGAAAGAAGCCTCAAGCTAACCAAGGCTGCATTTATTTAATCCAAAATAAAGTAAAACTGTACAAAATTGCTATATAAACACATTTTTATTTTTTATTATTATTTAAAAATGCATTTTATTATTACAGTGATGGCAAATCACTGTAGTCTTAAATTATTATTATGCTGATCTGGAGCTCAAGAATCATTTCTCCATGTTGAAAACAGCTGCGATGCTCAACATTTCAGTTTTGTACAAGACAGCTATTAACACACCATAGACAGTCACAATTTCAACATTATCATCCCAAAACATATTTACGTACCCCCAGGCAATGTAAGGCTCTGCAATTCGGAGCATGTTGATGGAGGCCTTGTTCAGCTTCACAAAGACACCGTTGAAGATCTGGCGGAGACGGAGCAGCTGAAGCACCTTGCGGACTTTGGGGCTGACGCCATTGATACTGAGGACAAACAAGGCATTTCATCAACAACTAACCAATAAAAGACAGCTTCATTAAAAGAAATACTTGGTGTGGTTTCAGAGGATTTGGCTTATTTTCGAGAGGAATCACCACGGTCGATAAGACGGGGAAAAAAAGAGCAACATCATTAACCACAACTGTGACATCTGCCTGGAGCACGGCAGATAAAACAGAAAAGGCATTTGAAAGGGGAAACTTACCCTCTGATCCTGATGACAAAAGCCAGTTTGGGCTCGGCTGGGACATAGTAGTTGCCTGCCTTGCGAGCCATCCTGCTCATGCGGATTTCACGTCTGTACATCTGCTTGTATTCTTTGTGGTAAGCTTCAGCTCTCTTGAAGATGAGCTTCCTGGTGACTTTGCGTGCCTATGGACATGAGAAGGGATGCATGCTCAATTCTGGCTCTACGCTGTACTTCCCAACGTTATTTTGACCTCTCTTAAAGCAAGCAGGTGAAGCCTAAACCACTAACCTTCTTGTCTGAGGCCGCCTTCTTCTTACGGACAGCCTTGATGGCAGCAAACCGCTGTCGCCTCTTCAAGAGGCTTTCAGGGACTGAGGGAACCTTCTTTTTTCTGATGAGAAACCAAAAGTTGTACAATGTGTCATTTTCTTGGTATACACATAAGGCCGGGCTACAATGACAACTGTCAAATGCATACCTTAAGTATAAACTACATAACCCAATATTATATCCATTATATAATACCATAACTTAGCCCACTAGATTACTTTTATTATTAAGAACAGCACTAGCGTGTAGCATAGCATCATGCCTTTGCCTCAAGTTAGCAGGCAGCTAATGACATCAAGTACATTTTGGCTCGAAGAACAGCATTTCACACCCTAATACCACATTTTGCTATTTGCGCACAGAAATACTCAGTCGGATACATTTTAATGTTACTACACGAACTGCTTTTTCACACGCTGCTGAGCCTATTCAATTCAGGCAGACTACACGACATTCACATCCAATTTATTGATTCATCATTCCCCGCTGCTCGCAATTTTCCCATCATAATGCTTAAATATACACATATTGCTCACTTAGGTACTAAACAACACAGTATGAGCAATATTTCATCCGATGGAAAAGGATTTAAATAGCACGGTATCCAACTTACGTTTCACCCGCCATTATCCCTACAGTAAAAGAGGCTTCTACGCATGCGCGGTGGTGTCTTATAAGCGAGGTCCTTCAAACTTCCGGCTATGTATTATAGGTCTCCATGTCTGTTGCCTGTATTTTTTAAGATAAAAGATAAAAGTTTACTTTCTTTTTTTTTAACTTTTGAGACACTTTCTATTCACGGAAATTAAAACATTTTTAGAATTCATCGAATTGAGATGTAGGCAGGCTGGAAACATTGCATTAGATATGACGCGCACGCGTGGGATGCTTTGCGTAACAGGCGGACACAAACACGCGTGGAAAGTTATGAAGTCAAAGTTAGTTGGATCATATTTAAAGAGCTGACGAGACACACAAATGCACTGTTATGGGTAGAGTTCATCCTGTCGTGAGGGGATCCAGATTTTATTCAAGCCTCGATATGGTGTTTTTTTGAGCACGTTTGAGGGTCGATTTCTTTCTTTGCTGTTGTATTTGAACGTCTCTGTAGTTTGTTTAGTTTGGAGAGTGGAAACAGAGGCACGCGTACATTATGAATATCGTAACTGAATTATTCGTGGTTTCTTTTAAAATAATATGGTCGTTCGTACTGGCCGGTGCGAAATGGTTTATTCCTCAACGGGAAAAGAGTGTGGAGGGCCAAGTTTGTGTTATTACCGGTGCTGGAAGCGGTCTCGGGCGGCTCTTTGCGCAGGAGTTTGCCCGGAGACGAGCGACCCTTGTTCTGTGGGACATCAACCGAGAAAGCAACGAAGAGACCGCAGAGGTGGTGCGTGAAATTTACCGCGAAATCGAGCCCTTTGCTGGTGAGTTTAATAATAACGTCAGTAAACGAGCCTTTCTCGCTATTTTTAGTATTTCAAAAGTATGATGTTTTTTTTCCCCCCATATACTTTTTTTTTTTTAATAATTAAGTACAATGCATTTAAATAACACCAAACAGTATGTCTTTGTTGACGTTAGTTAACAAATGCATTATTAGTTAACAAAATACAACACATAAATGCTGTTTATTGTTCATGTTCCATTAAATAGTAGTTCAACTTTTGATTTCAGCGACGTTTTAGTAAATGGTAAAATTAATTTTAAGAAAGTTTTGTTAACAAATACAGTCTGATAACAACAAATGAAATTGTTTTAGAACTAATTTTGTTCACTGGAAAGTAAACGCATGTCTACTCCCTAGTTTCTGAAGACTTTCTCCCGGTTTCACAGACAAGGCTTAAGCTAGTCACAGACTAAAATGCATGTTTGATATCTTAAAATATGTCAGCGTCGATGTTCTGTGTCAACATGCACCGCTGTAATGTTTTCTTCCAACGCGTTTTTGTAAAAGTTGCTTAAACGCCTTAATTTAACTAAGGCCTAGTCCTGGCTTTATCTAAACCCTGTTTGTGAAACTGGGCCCTAATGTTTTATTAATGAAAACTTAATGGGAATTTACATCAGTTAAGACCAAATAAATAGTAAGTTAACAATTCAAGGATTTTGTGTTTTTATTTTAAGCTGACTATGGTGTTCAATATATCAGAAACCCTTTAAAATCTAAATAGATGATAAATCTAAACTGATAAGACGGGTCGAATATAAAAATGTGCACTACTTGTCTAATCTTATTTTATTCTATACTTTTAATAATCTTTTTTTCCTTTTCAAAGGGTCTTCAGATGGTGTTCAAGAGTTGCCTCTGTTCCAGCCGAAAGTTTACACATATGTTTGCGACGTCAGTAAACGCGAGAGTGTGTATTCGACCGCAGAGAAGGTGCGCAAAGAGGTGGGCAACATCGACCTGTTGATCAACAATGCTGGAGTTGTGTCAGGACGTCATCTTCTCGAGTGCCCTGATGAGCTTATCGAGAGGACTATGATGGTCAACTGCCATGCTCACTTCTGGGTCAGTATCTGGCCTGAATCGACACCATTAATGTCAAGATGTGTGCCGCCCTTTCTTTTCACATCTTGTGTTCATCTTCTGACTTTGCATGCGTTTATATTCCCAGACTGCAAAGGCTTTCCTTCCCAAGATGCTTGAGCTGAATCACGGACACATTGTAACTGTAGCTAGCTCACTGGGCTTGTTCACCACTGCTGGTGTGGAGGTAAGAATTTCTCACTTTTTTTCTTTTTCTTTTTTTTTTTTTTTTTGTCTTTTCTTCCTCCTCTATCTGGTATAATGTATCCCAGTATGTTACAAAGGCACTTTTTTTTTTTTTTTTTTTTGCAGGACTATTGTGCAAGCAAGTTTGGAGCTATAGGCTTCCATGAGTCTTTGAGCCATGAATTGAAAGCAGCTGATAAGGATGGAATAAAGATGACGCTTGTCTGTCCTTTTTTAGTCGACACTGGCATGTTCAACGGCTGCAAAATTAGGTTTGTGGTATTTACTGCATTCTGATGGCAAGACATGTTCCGTTTTTGATTTAATTTAATTGTTCCCTTACAATCGTTTACCTCTTTTTAAACAGGAAAGAAATGGCACCATTGTTTCCCCCACTAAAGCCAGAGTACTGTGTCAAACAGGCCATGAGAGCCATACTAACAGATCAACCAATGATCTGCACGCCAAGAGTCATGTACATGGTCACCTTCATGAAAACGTAAGTGAATGTCTTAACTTGAATATTCTTGCTATATTTAATAGGTCTATCTAGAGTGGTCTTTAATCTCTTGTGTTTTGTAGGGTTTTGCCGTTTGATGCCATTGTGTGCATGTACAGATTTATCGGGGCTGATAAATGCATGTACCCCTTTCTGGCTCAACGGAAGGAGTCTACCAATAACAATGAATCAAAGACTGGAATCTAACTGGTTCTGAATGAGAGAGTCTGCTAAATCCTGTGTTAGTTCCTCTGGAACGCTGAAAGCTGTACATTAAGTTTTTTCAAGTGACAATTTGCTGTCAACTTTGAGTTTTTAATAAATACCAATGTAGAACACTATGTAGCAATTAGCTTCAATTATGAAATGCTGTGCGTTACTGTAAGGTTGCTTAAGGCCTGTCATTTATTTATGTATTCACATTTTATTTGTCAAGTATTGTTGCTTTCCTCTCAACATTCCACTTGGTCACTTTAGAGGTTTTGTCCTCCTAATAACACTACGAAATGCACTATGTAATGAAAGTATTTCCTCTTGTTGCCTTTGTGGTCATGATGTGTTGATGAATTGAGAACACCAATGATTGAAGCAGAAAAGTTTGCAGAAATTGCCACAGGTGCTCATTGTTGAATAAACAGCCTTTAAACTAGTCATGCAGTGTTTCTTTTTTGCTTGCTGCTAGATGAAGGTGATGTGGTTTCGGTTTAAAAGTTGTGTTTTCAGATTCATGTCAGCCTTCGATTTTCTCCACTTTAAATGGTACACGCTGCAAAAAAAAAAAAACACTCCAAAGAATTTAACCACTAATAAATAGCTGTAACCTCAGTGATAATACACCTTGTTAATAAATGCTCTTTGAGGTCAGCTGTTTTAACAATGGCTTCTTGGGAAAGAACGAGGCTTGTTTTTCAATCATGGCTTATATTTTTTTCAGCCTGATGCATTTCTCAAATCACAAATCTCAAAATCTCGAAACTACGCTCAACCTCCACATCATCTAGTCACTTGTGCACATCATAAAAGCATTGTTCTTTTGAACAAAGCGATTGCTTCCATGCAGTTGATTGCTGTATTTGCATGTCTGCAGTTTTCATTATCAGCTGATAATGTGATGTTGCTCAAAATGTATTATATAATCAATATCACACATATAGTACATTTGCACTTTTGAAATGGATTAATGGCATATATATTTTGAGTGTCAACATGACTAAACATTTTTTGTGAACACAAGGACAGTACTTACTTTTGCACAACGAACTAATGATTTTGAGGAAGTTACAGGCTTTTACAGGTATTCCATTGGCTGGTGCTGTTTGTACATATTATTTTGAGAAATGCTACTTCTTTGCCAGGATTACAGTAAAGATGATTTGAGAAACGTAACAAAGTTACTGAGAAAAACTGTAGATTTTGATCAATGGATACAAACAATTTTTCCTTACTTTCTTACTGTGTAATACTGTATTCACATCCACTAATGCTTACTTTCACTCAGAAATGCACATAGGAGCTCGTGAAAAAAGAGCTTTAGGTTTTGAATATCTGTGTGCAAATGATATATACAAAAAATATAATATTATGACAAATGTATTTGCAATCTAAGACAAATGTTTGCTTTTGAGAAGTGTTTGTGTTGTGGTGAATGACGCGCTTCATTTTGCAAGAGATATAAGGCATTTTGTATTTCGTGTGTGCAATTTTGTGTGTAAAGTTTTGAAAAAGAAGCAGAGTTTGGAAAATGTGTGTAAGCAGTTGAAAAGAACTGTAATGTTCCTTTTCTGGGAAAGAAATATTGCAGAGAAAACATCGCTGAAATAAGACAAAGTTTATAAGCGCTGAAAAAGAAAAAGCAAATAAATGCTGATTTTAATTTATATGGGTCAAAGAAAATTAAGTATTATACTGCATGCTTTAAATTGTTGTTGTCTTTACTCATTTTAAACATCGTAAAAATGATCTATTCTTCATTATTCTTTTATATATTGTAATATGTAAAAGTCGGAATAAGCATGATGGTTGAATTTTTACATAAATATTGTCACATTGAATGACAACGTAACATTATTTCAATCAAATTTTGACATTTTATTCTCAAAAATGTATTTGAAACCTTAAAAGTAGGTTTCTGTGGACATAAAATCACTTTTGTGAATTTCTTTGGATGTGGACATCTTTGATCCATATCTGTTCATTAATTACAGTATTTGATTACAATGTTATTTATTATATGTCGCAGTCATTTGTGCCCCGTAATAATCCTATCACCTATACTCTAAGACTAATGTTTTTTGTACACTGTTAACCATAAATAACTATAAAATTTACAGTAAAGGACTGGCAGCTGTCAAATGTAGGTGGTGCTGAGAAAGTGATCACGATGATCCAAGGCCCACCACAAGCTGCTTCCCATTATGACCAAACTAAGAAGGTGCTCAGTGTCATTCACACAAACACTCTTTCAACTGAAATATGCAATAAACATTCATTTAACAACATTACATGTAACATACAACCCTATAAACATAAATAATAAGAAAAGAAACTAAGAAAAAACATAGTTCTAAGAAAAAGAAATGCTATGTTATTTCTCTGTAGATTTTACAGCAATTAACCATTTAACAGGTGTTTACCATTGCATTTTTAGCATTACAATCAGTGTCAGTTAGAGTGATGAACTGTATAGAACTGTAAAGTAGAGGATGTGACTACATTATGTAAAGCCTGATATGAGTCTTTCCCTGCCCACTCTCTTGCGGAAATACCAATGACTGTAGGAGAGAAATATCAGGCATATTAATCAATGGATTGATAAAATAAGGGAATCACATTCAAATGCCAAACAGATTACACATAGGCTACGTATATATGCTTGTTCCTGGTCAGAGGGAAAATGGGATTCCTCTCAATTGTCTGATAGGCAAATCTGGAATTAGTTCATAATCAGGTTCACCCTTTAGTCCATACCTTCGGAGTGCTGTGCATTATATATGAAATAAATAATCAAAAAGACATCTACGCCTTGCTTCAGAAAGCGTATTAAGAAAGCTGTCAGTGTTACACAGCCTTACAAAACCTGACAGTTCATTCACTGGCAGCTCAGCGAATAAAAGCCAACAAGTGACGCCTCTCTGTGGGTTAGATAACTCCACTTTCAGCCTAAATACCAGCAAACAATAAAGAGCCCCTTGTACAGACTCAAAAAGTATGCAGCATATTCCTCATTAGAGACAAAATAGAAAGAATGGCTGATGTGTAGCAGCCCATTGTAAGGTGCTTGTAATGTGCTTTTACTGGAATCTGTAGTATCAGTTATTAATTAACACTGACAATTATTTTTTTCAAGAATTGCTTTGGGTTTGATTGCTGTAGTTTACATATCTGAACCTCTATCGATTATGCATTCTATAGCTCTTTTTGTACAGCAGGTAATTTTAACAACTCACTTTCTTAGTTTCAGCTAGAGAATCATCAAATTACTAAATCTGAACTTTTCTGCTATTTTTTTTATATTTAAAGATTGTTCAGACAAAAGGAGAAACTACATTTCAGTTTATATCAGAGTGATTGCATCATGGCCCTGTTATCTCAGTAATGCTGCTCAATTACAGTGAGCCATGAAAAGCTCCCCTGCACGAGGCTCCCTAAAATCTAGACCCTCTGACTAACAGGTTTAGCCTTTGCCTGTTAACTTCCTTGAAAATGAACAAGCACGAGAGATTACTGATACACTGTCAATTCCATTTCCTTTACCAGGAAATGACAGACACTCCCACACTGTGTTCATTTGGATGATACCATTACACTGTGACGTCACAGACACATTTCAAGTGAGCAGATAAAAGACTCTCCAGTGGATTTCTCTCTGACGGAGGAGAAAATTCCCATGACTGTGTTATTCATCAGTCAGAGGACTTTAGAATCACATCTGTAGAAACATTTCAGACTACTTTTGTTTTTGTAGTGAGGCTCACTGATATTATTCTTGAATACATGCTTTACTGAGAAAACATAAATCTGAACAGTTATACACACACTGTAACATAAGAGTCATTCTTGATGACTAGTTAATCCCTGCCGATGCCTGGAACTACTGTTACAACTTCTGGTAGCTTCATTCTTTACAATTTTATAATAATAATAATACGAAAATAATGATCTGAAATGACCTATTGTCATTCAGTTACTCATTCAGGCTCTATTTTACCGGTCTCCATTTTTCATTCAAAATAACATCATAATACAATTACACTATTCGTACCATTTATCTTATACTAGTACCTTATTGTTAATACATTAAATAGCAAAAACAGAAATTGACCTAGCGTCAAGACTTAAACTAAATTCAAACTGAATATTAAAATGATTTCTAACAGAACATGTGACACTGAAGACTGGAGCTAAGCTGCTGAAAATGTAGCTTTGTCTTCACACACCTCGGAAATAAAGGTACAAAAGCTGTCACTGTCATTTTTCAAAGGGTACTAATATATACCTTCAAGGACCCAAAATGGACCCTTTAGCTACAAACTTGCCTCTGTTGAAAAAGTACTGCCCCAGTGACAGCTTTTGCACCTTTATTTCCGTGTGCAGGAATTAATTGATACATTTAAATGTATTCAAATTTAAACTCTTCGTTAAATGACTGTGCTTCCCTCTAGTGGACAGATCAGCATTCAATCACAAACTAGCATCAATGATGGTGTGTGCAAATGACAGAACCGACTTGTAGAAAACACACTGTTTGTACACCGGTTTTAAGGATAACTTCATAACTCAAACAATATTTGAAGCCACACAATATACATTTATAAAGTAGTCCAATCGAAATACATGACAGCATTTCAAAATATATTATTTTAATAAGAACATTTCTTTTAAATAAAGTTAAATAAAGTTTTAACAAAACAATGGAGGACAAACTTTACTTTTTCTAATGCTAGCGGCTTGGAAAACTCATCTTTTCAAAAGAACCTTTCCCAGCACAGTAGGATAAACCCTAAAATCAAACAGACAATTTTAATATTACTAGACAGAGCTTTACATAAAAGATAAAGTGATTATGTGTGAAGTTACTTCTTGATTTAACTACACAAAATGGGGGTCTACCTATAAAACCAGTGCTTGAATCCTAACCCATAAAGCATTTGTGTAATTCCAAATACCTTTTGAGATCATGTCATATGATCAACACCCTGCATTAAATCTGACATGTATCAGAATAGTACTACACACCACACCCAGCTTAACTTGAAATGGCTTACGTTTTAAAAGAAACTATTGTTTTAAAATATACTGCTAAAATATTAAATAAAAGTACATGTAAAAATGTGCCCTGTTCGAATTTCACAGTGCATAACCAAGCAAGAAGAAACGCTTTCTGCCTTTGATGAGTGATCCATTACAGTAGCTGGTTTTCTGATTTGCACTGACTTTTCTTTTATTCCAAACCCACATTGACGTTATTATTGCACAATTGGTGCAAACCCTTAGAGGCTTATGAAAGAAAACAATACAACATAAATCAAACAAACAAAAAGAAGAGGCTCCACATCTTGCTTCCATCAGAATATACTTGCCGGGTGGGTTACATTCTTGGCGTTTTTAAGCACTTTTCCAGTCAGCAGAAGTGTACTCCTAATCCATACATAAATCACCATTCCAGGGTCTGCTGGTTCAGTCTTAACACAAAGACTGTATCATAAAGTACTTGGAAAAGTCTGTTTATATATCAAAATGACATGGACACTAGCATGTATCATCTGAAAAACAAAACAAGAGGAGGAAGACGTTCATTTAGCACACTGAGAGAACTTTGGTCAGACGATAATATATCTGACACTAAAATAACTTGCATGAAAAGAAGTTTACTGGAAGACACACTTACCATGATACCACCACTTGGTTTTCTTTGGATTCTTATTACAAGTTTTTACATAAAAGGAGTTATCTGGAGGACGTCGCTGAAAAAGCAAACGGTTCATTAGACCACCGTAATGAATTCATTTCATGAAGCTTCTCTAATCTGGTTCGTTAAAAGGTCAAATGTACCTTTTCTTTGCAGCTTGAAAGCATGCTAATAATGCTTAAACACACAGATTGCACAGACAGAGCTGGTGACCAGTCCTCCGTTAAAATAGATAAACAGATGTGACCGTTGCTATAGACATGCGGATGGACGGGTATGTTTTCTCCAGTGAACATTACCTAGAAACAAATATATATATATATATATATAAGAAACAAGCCTTCAGCCTTGTCGTGTAGACAAACGAAGAAAAAACATCACTGTATTTTAAAAGATTCAGCATTTACCTGAGGTGAATCAAAGGGATATCGACTACTGAATTTGAAGAGGAGCTGAAACTTCTCTCCTTCATAGAGAGTACCTGGAGCGCCTTCCATATCTATAAACCACCTTGGACAAACACAAAGTTGTGTTTATGAGAATACAATCCTGTGTGTGTGTGTGAATGTTTTAATTTAACACACTCAGTAAAAAAAATAAAATAAAAATAGTTTAAAAAATGAACCCAGAAATGAAAAATGTATCATTCAGTCACCATCATGCCATTTTAAGTCCAGACTATCATCTTTAAAATATTTTAAAGAAAGCTGGGAATTTCTGTCCCTCCACTCAAAGTCCATTCTTCCAAGACTTATAAAGGTATATAAAGAGATGCATGTGGTGCAAATGTGTTTAAGCATTTGTTTACTACTTTGTAAGTGTTCAAAGTATGTGTAAATCAATATTTATATGTGAATAAAAGTGATCTCTACAAAAGAGTTGGATCAAACTATTAATATAACTGAAATCTCTCGGGTTTCATTAAATATATATCTTTTATCTTTCAAAGATGAAGTCTCATAGGTTTGCAATGACTTAAGTAGTACTTTAGTACTCAAAAGTGCAAGAAGATAATCCTGGGTTTAAAAGGGCGGGGTTTAAAATGATTATGTTTTTGAAGAAGTTCACATACTTCATGCTTCTGTCATTCTCACTGGAAGATCCAGTTTAAATACGGATTAAACATTTATGAGGTCAAGACTTTTAAACAAATAAAGCAGGAATTAATGGTTTACAAATGAATCTAGTACATGTATTTAGAAAATATATGAATTTTCATGCCATGCCAAGATTAAGGGAAGTTTACAGGTTGTCCAAATACAATCCAGCCTCAGCTGCTTGACTGACACATCTCACAACTTACTCAGTGATTGTGTTCTGCACACTTCTCTCATTAAGTGTCATCCCAGGAGGTGGATCACTTTGTAATGCCAACAATTCCTTTTGTAATCGCTTCTGTAAAGTGAAAATAACTTGATTTAAGGGATAACTCAAAGTAAAACAGGACATCCCTCATTACATCACCAATTCATCGTTTTAATACAAAGTATTATTTTAGCATCGTTTTAAAAACTTCTCCTTAATCACACCCTATTGCCTGAAAAGTGCTAAAAAATACAACTAGCAAACAGACTGCTAACAGCGAGCTAGTCAACGAGTTGCATTGCAATAATAGTAGCTAACGTTAGCGATTAAACACCATTATTTACAGCTTCGGAAGGACTCTGACGCACAATTCCTGTTTCACATCTCTTTAGAAGCATCTTCTTCCACCGCTGCAACAATATGTGATGTGACAGCACAGAGTTTGCTGGGTTATCAGACTGACTGTACGTTAGCTTACAAAGTAAACAAATGTGCGTACAAATGAAACAGCTGACTGTCCTGGGTTCAGATTAGCACGGGCGGGAACCCTAGACGAAACCCGGTACGTGTCACAGCTATGTGTGAAAAATTATTTACACTGTTATTTAAAAATAGTAGCTGGTGTGTGTAGAGAAACACTCACCTGCATCGACGCCATGATGGAAAGCCCCTGAAGAGAGGCGATTGGCCGAATGACGTCTGATCGGGTTTTTCACGGAACCGCAATGCAACAACAACATTCAGAGTTTGCAACAACGTTTAGGGGGAGGTACTACAGGTGAACATGCTAACGTCCACTTATATTAGCGACAATACTCTAAAAAAAGTCTTGAAAATATAATAGGGTTGTATTGTCGAGGCAAATTACGTATCATTCAGATAGACTGGGAGTCCTAGGAGTGAATTTAGAAGGGAGACGGCGTTTCACTTCCAAACGGTTGGGTTTATTTTGAACCCAAAAGTGATTTCTATATTTTATCCATTCAAAAGACTGCGAAAGTGATGCCAGCAAAGAGTGTATAATCTTCTGTACTCTTTGTGGCAGTTCTGCACATGAATGTTTATGGTTATGCCGTCATGCTCCTCACAGGACAGGACAGATCTGCAGAGCAGACTGCAGCTTTTCTCACTCATGGTAACAAACAAAGTATTAAAACGATGTAACTAAATAAGTGTATGGTGTACAGCTTCATTACAACGGTAGTTTCTGAGTTCGCGAGGAGAGCAGGTTTGCAAATGTGAAAGTTTTTTTAACAGTTTTTATACAAAAGTTAATATTAAGTAACTTATATTTTAGGAACACTGTTGTTTGCTCTATTTCGTCAACTAAAGTTAAAAAGCAAAGTCACTGCTGCAAATAGTCTGACACACAATGAATGAATCTTTGCTTCATAACCGTTCGACTGAATCGTTTTAATGGCTGATTCAGTGACAAAGACAGTGAGTTACTGACACCTACTGGCGGGTTCAGTTATAGTCTGTAAATATAATTAAACACGCACACATATCAATGGGAAGATAATTATTATTTTTTATTTATAGAACCACTAGTGCTCATGAGCCCTTAATAATTTAATATTAAAAACTAACTGCAAACGCTTTTGCAAAGTGTAAACTATTAAATATAGCTAATCTACAAATCTTGCAATACTGTGCCTGTAAAACAAGTGTGTTAAGCTAAGCAGACCAGGGTCCTGTTCCATAAAACAAGTTTACCAAATAAGCCAGGCTTATGGCAGATAGTCTGACTTATTTTAATACAAACTAACTGAAATAAACCTGGCTTATACTCTAATCTTGGTTTATGGAACAGGCCCCAGTAAAGACACAATCATTCTATTTTAACAAACACAACAAATCTTTCATTTTGCCGGAATTGCAGGTGCTTGTCTTTATATACAAGAATGTTTCGAGAAAATATTAAATAAAAATAAATAAAATAAAAAAGTGCCCTGAAAAGTCATTCAATGTATTTAATTAAACCCCCCACACCCTCCCAACATAGAGTCCCCCAGGTGAATTTTGGCCATTTCCACCACTGTTTATAGGAGAAAAAAGTTCACTGCTATTTTGTGACAACATGCCCCGCTATATTGGATAAATAAGTTGAGACAGCACCCTACCAATTAACAGTTAAATGTGAACAGTGAACAGACGAAAGAAATGAAAAAAAAAATTATGTAGAAAAAATATAAATGTAGATGTTTTAATGCCATATACATTTAAATGTCATACATATATGAAGAGTATATTTCTAATAATATTAATATTACTATATTATAGTAGTATTTTTTTCTAAAATTGTATCTTTCTATATTTATATCTGCAGGATATTCCTTTAATGTCATAGTAAACCTAGACAGAATTATGACTTGGTGTCAGTTACTATTAAAAAAAAGCGAAGAGAAACCAAGTCTCCTATGAAGAACAGAGGACATATATAATTTAAACTGTTGACTACTTCTTCAGGATTGTGTACCTAATAAGTGAATTGTTTGATTAAAAGTGATAGTTCATCCAAATAATATTTATTATCTCAAGTTGTTACAAACTTGTATGATCTTTCTTCTATTAAACACAACAGAGGATTTTGAAGAGGGTGGATAACCAAACATTTGTTGGCCCCCACTGAAAAAAATAAAAAAATCCTACAGGTTTAGAACAACTTGCAAGTAAATTATGGGTGAACTGTCCCAGGGTTACCTGCACATAAATAATCCACAAAGCAGAACGTAATATTTTCAACAACAGCTTATTTTATTCATTAAACAACTGATGAATGAACTACTGCGGACAATTACAAGACGTTTGTCTGATGAATCCACGTGCAGAAAAGGCATAACAAATTTATTTAAACTAAATTTGTAACTTAACACAAACATATACATTATAAAATTACATGTCTGTCAATTGGACTTTAGTCATTAAAATATTCAATACGCATAACTTCATGCGTCTTTATTTTGCAATACATAAATTATCAAGTTAATACTGGATCAAAGCTTAAAATAATAAAATGTGAAATCAAAATAACTTCAATCTCCACAAAAAAGGGGGGAAATTACAGGTTAATATAACAAATGACCAAACACAGTTATACTTCCAATTTAGCGCACCAGATATTTTTTTAAGTATTAAAGCAATAAAATAAAACAATATTTTGCTTTTCATATTTATTCTGCATCCATACGTGTATGAGTGTTTCTTTTTATGTTTAGCAATCTAAGAAGTTGGCAGCCATCAGAAGCTCCAGCGCTATTTCTGGGGCAATAGGGAATTCTGGGATTTCTGTAGAACTATTAGTATAGCGGACTTTATATGTAAAGTACATGCACACTTTAGAAAGAACATGAGATGGGATCTCTCGAAAGTTGACCTCATTTGTTTCGTTCTCAGCAAACTGGCCTGAAAAACAGACAAAGCTATGTTACTTAAATGCTTTATTAAGATTACACAATACATAAATATTGTATTGTGTAATAAAATATAAATATTGTAAAATAATAAAATAAAATATCAAATGTTGGACAAATGTCAGTAAGGAAAACAACAATATTAAAAATAAGTAAATAAATAAAATGCATAACACTAAAACATTGCAGCACTAATAATTTTAAATATAAAGAAAAGAGCCAGATGTAATTTAAATGAACGTAATCCAGTGTTATTCATTTCTCGACAAATACTCACCAGGACCACTGAGCATAGCTTTGATTGTTCCAGACGTCAGAGCATGTTCTCTCTTCACAATAAACTCATGGCCATCAGAGGAGATCAACTTCACGTACATGGCATCTGGCCCCTCGCAGCCACCATAGCTTTTTTCTTCTCCGTCTAAAATGTTTTTATTTAATCATATTGTTAAGCCACCAACAGAAGTATGAGTATGCTTTAATCTAAGAAATGCATTTTAAAAAGTACCACATGGTTTATTCTCCCAATAACACAAAATGACTAGGTCCAGGATAAGTACTATTTTAAGTTGTTAACAAAAACTTGAAATGCCATACCCATTTGTACCCCCTTTCGTTGTCAGACTCTGAAATATAAAGAGAGGAATGAACGGTTTTAAATGAAGAGAAATCAACCACAGAAACGCATGATGAGACAGCACATACAAATGTCTGTGTAATCTACTTTGTAACCAAAAAATAACGGTTATTTATATTGACATTTGCCTCAAACAGCTGTACTAGTCGTGTGAAAGTCTGGGCCATTCAAGCACTAACGTTACAATAAATCATGGGCAGTGAGTTAACCTGCGAGTTAGCTGAAGCACAGCGTACTAAACCTATTTTCCCATAAATAATCGAGTAGACAGCATTCGCACGAATTAAGATTAAATAGTCATAATTCAACAGACGATATAATGTCTCACCTCACTAAGATCGAGCTGGACGGGACAGTTTTGTTTTAGTTTTGTCTCCGGTAAGCTTCTGGCAGCTGCTGCTTTTGTTGTCACTGCAGACAACAGGAAACATTTGTTCGGCAGAGAATCAATGCACTTCCCATATAGATATTACAAAATAGCAGTCCTCTTCAATATGATTTAATAATAAATAGTAAATCAGAATTGCGTGTTTTCGGTTGAAGTGTCTTTCAGGTGTAATGTGTAATATATATATATATACTTTTTTCTCACCTGTGTGTTTTTTGAGTAGCCCGTCATTAGATAGACCGCACGTGTGCTCGCAGACAAAACTGCTTCCGGTGTTTTTGACGTTTTGCTGCAGTCTGAGGAAGTGGAAAAACTCCACATGAGAAAATGTATCAGTTTGGGATTTTGCAGGGTTTTCGGCTTCTGTCAAAAAACCAGCAACAGCTCATCAGAAACCTCCAAATCGCCGTTCGTCCGAGATTACGCAACAACGGGAATATTTGCCGCACTCATGCTCAAACGTTACTCTCGGGGAGGCAGCAACATTTGCTGCATGAGATCCGAAGGTCATTTTTGAAAGTCAATGCAATAAAGGTAGGCTACCTAATAGAAGACGACCAAATATGCCATTTGGTGTTAATCTTTCTGTACCTGTACCTATATTTAATTGTTGGTGCAGACTGTCCATACCCAGGGGACTGGACAAAAAAAAAAAAAAACCCGGGTTTTATTTATTTCTGTTTTCATCATTTAAATTATCAGAGAATAATCCAAAAAAGTGTCATTGTATCTATTTTAGTTTATTTCATTTCATTATAAAATGAAAGTATAAAAAAGTAAGTATATATATATGAAAAAGTATATAAGTATGTAAAATAAAAAAGGAAATAAAATACATTTTATTTTATGTAAAAACAAAAAAAAAAAACAGGATTAATATTTGACATTCAAATCGTTTTCAGCAAAGGTTGTATACGTAGGGAAATGATATAACTAATTTTAGTTTAGATTATCCCTAAGGCTATCTTCTTGGAAGATGGAGGTCCTAAATGGAAATGATAATACAAAAAAATATAATGCAATAGGTGGAAAAATAATTTAATTGCATTCTCTCACATTGAAATAATATTTCCTTCCAATCTCTTTTTGCCCCATTACCATGTTCGTTGATGTTTTTACCCCTACGCTATATAAATGCAAATGTAAGAAAACGTAAATCCATGTGACTTATTTAGGTGCTATTTAAAAATGTATATATTATGAAATTATATTTATTGTGCTCGAAAAGCTTAACATTTGCATCTTTAAAAATAATTCAGAAAAATATCAGCTACACTTCATTAAAAAGTGTTTTCTAGAAATGCTATACTTAATGGTTTTGAATGTTTGTAGGTCCTGCCATATTGTGCTGTTAGATGCTATAAACCCTTACCAGTCCAGCCCGAAAATGAAGAACTGATCTACACAGGCAACCTGGGAAAGACTGTCTTTGGTAAATCACCTGGCGTATAAAACATACCGCATGTATACTTGTGAAACACCTCTAAAAATAAGTTAAAGTTAAATCTGCTCTTTTTTTGTAGGTGTGAAGTTTTTCTCCTACTGCAGCAGCATGTTTAGTCTCTGTGTGATGCCATATATCTTCATGAAGACAGACATCGATGTAAACAACTTGGCACTGCAGGTGGCGTTTTATGGGGTTATAGGTGCCTTCACGTTTCTGACTCCTTTTCTCCTCCACTTGATCACCAAAGGCTATGTACTGCGTCTGTACCACAACAAGGAGACGGACATGTACACGGCCATCACTTGCAGTGCTCTTCTAGTGGAGAAACGGACTGTGTTCCATCAGAGCGATGTTGTTCTCCCAGATGTCAGTCGGATGTTCACCAGTTTTTATGCCAAGAAACGCTCAATGCTGGTTAACCCAGATAGTTTTCCTCTGCCCCACGATTACAACCACCTCATGGGTTACGACCGGCCCTTCTCTTTTGACACAGATGACTTGAACAACCCTGATAAAAGTTAACTTGTCCAAGCTAAATCTGTCCGGTGTTAGTGGACAACCAAAATGTCTTTTCATCAACATGGACTCCTGCAATGTATTAAATATTGGCAGGCTGGCATGTCATCCAGTATAGTTGTAATGCAACAAACGTGTAAATAAATGAAAATTCATATTTACCGTCTGCCCTACCTCTCTAAATTGCTTGCTTGTTTCATTATTTTATGTTATGATCTGACTTCTATTTTCTAGTAGTTCCTTATTCTCACATCCAATGCTATTTATAGAGGAAGATCCAGTGACCTCTCTATCTAAAGGGGAAGTTTCACAGTAATGCAGTGCATCACTCTTCACACTTTATTATAGTTTTAGACACACATTTATAAGTTATTTCAGACAGAGATATTTATCTACTAGTTTTATCCACTAGAAAAACAATTATGATCTTTTTGTATACTTCAGTTTTTCTGTTTTATATTGTGGGATTGCCGTGCACGTCGTCTGTTTTTTCAGAGAGAAGGTTACTCTGCTCTTCAGAGCACGTTAGCGTTTGGTTCAGCTATGAAGGTGAGTTTTGATAACGCATTTCTTATTTTGCTGTTATAAAACACTTATTGCTTAATTATTCTGTCGGATCTATTTAAAGCCAGGATTAGTATGTGACATTCAAGACATTCAAATCATTTTCGACAAAAGAAAGTTGTATACGTAGGGAAACGATATAACCAATATGACAAATAACTGGTCGTTTAGATGATCACAAAGGCTATCCTCTTGGAAGATGGAGGTCCTAAATGGAAATGATAATAGGTGGAAAAATAATTTAATTGCTTTTGTATTCTCTCACATTGAAATATTTCCTTCCCATCTCTTTTTATGATTTTGACGCTACACACGTCTACTAAGTTCTGCACAATGATTGTTCGAAGGCTTTTTTTTCTCTTTCATGATTCTCTTTGCTCTCTTTTTAATCAGGGCCGGTGTATTACTTGTCACTGACTGTTTCCCCCTGCTCTCACAAAGCGAAATCGCATTTTATGACTTATACATTAATCCCAAGTAAGTTGATGGAAATTGAATAGGATTGCTTCTAAATCATTACATTAAGTAATGCATATACATTTTTAGGCTTCCCTATTTTTTTCAGTGAACATTTTCCAGGACTTTTATTAAAGACAAGGATATATATATATATATAAGAGAAAATAATACATGTGTCATTCAAACATATATGTGTATATATATATATATATATATATATTTATATAATCATTTAGTAAGTTACATGTTGTATTTTTTCCATGAGTGGGAAGTGTGCATACAGCCCAAAGCTTCATGCTGCTTTGAATAATGTTTTATTGAAAACTGTTTGACGTCATACAACTTGTATATGTTGCCTTTCTGACTTTCTGAAAGTTTTGTTATTCAGTGTTCACAGTCGCTCAGTTTGGATATCATGCTCGTGTTTACATGAAAGGACAGCTTTGGTTTGAGTACACACAGCCATATATTCCTTGTGAGGATGCCAAAATCTGCTACATCATCAAAGGAGGTTTTACATGAATATGTTTACTGCACTTTATCATTTATTATAGCGTTGAGGTTGTGGATATGAGAGAGTGCTCTTTTGTTTCAGAAACACTGCACGACACCTGTCCATTTTATTTTAAAAGAAGATCATTTTTGTATCATCAGGTGAGATTTTAAGAAGGCTGTATTAATTTGATTATAAATAAGATTTTCCAGTAGCTTTACTAGTAAATAAAAAAGTAAATGCAGTGTTGCTTTGCACATAAGCTCATGACAAATGATAATGTAGTGCTTTGGGAACAAATGTTACTTTGTTTTCTTCACAGGGGGAATATGAGATTTTCTTGGATGTGAACATTGTTGATGATGCTAAAAGACAGCACACATTTCATGCTAACATAACTGCGCAAGTAAAAAGTACTTATAGCAAGAATGCAATTTTTCGACAGGTGTTTGAAAAGAATATTCCAGCAAACACAAGATAAACCTACTGTTTAAATGTGATATGGTATGAGAGGTTATAATTTCTATACAATTTCTTTAAATATCAAGGGCTTGTTCCAGTCTTCTGTGAAGATTCATAATATTGTTTTAGTTGTGATAGTGTAAATAAATTACATTTAAAAGCAAAAATCCCCTGAATGTCCTGTAAGATTTTATTCTGTGGCCAAACTTCTGTTTACCGGCACTTTTTTGTTCAAATAATTACAGGTATGTAAAGGGAAAACAAATGCAGAAGTACTGCTTAATGCAATGCATTGTTGTGCGCTATTGTTATTAGATCTTGATTTGTTCATATCCCAGCTTTCAAAAAGAAGAAGGACAAGAGACAGACAGATTTTGCCACTGTAAACAGCAGTGATGCCTCTATACCTTTCAGCTTGTCTTTGTTATATCGTGGCGTTGTCTTCTATGTCCTCGGCAGAGAAACAATCAGTTTGTTCCTCGGAAATTGTTAGCATTTGGTACAGCTACAATGGTAAGATCTTTTTTTCCCCCAGCACTTTACTTATTCTGTGTAATTGAAGTAGTAACTTTTTTTTTTGAGACAACTGAGACTCTTGTTAATTCAATTTACATACTAATTACTGTTAATTTGAAAAAATAAATGCTCTCTTCAAACAGGGCCGTTATATTACCTGTCAGTGTCCTTAACCCCCTGCTCTATAGGAAAGTCCCAGTACAATATAACGGCTACAGTAATTCCAAGTAAGTTTATGAAAAATGTAAATATAATATTATGCATATTTTATAGAAAATACTTTATGGACCTGCCTTAAGGAATCAAGCTTATTCACTACCTGTATAATATTTACAATAATAGTTAGATCTAATAATAAAAAGTAATTATTGTTTTGTAATAGTAATAAGTATTTGTGTTTGTTTAACTTTTGTAATTCAGTGTTCACAATCAGACGTATGGGATTTCATGCTCTGATTTACTACAACGATCAGCTGTGGTTGGATCACGTGCAGCCAAATGTTCCTTGTGAAGATTTGAAAATATGCGATATTATCAAAGGAGGTAGTAGATTGAACTATATTAAAATAGTGGTTCTGCTTGGTAGACATGCATCTTACTGGGACCATGTTTGTGTTTTAGAAACGCTTCATGAGACGGTTCCGATTTATGTGACACAATATTATGGGGCGAAGGTGAGTGATCAACAGTAATGATTTGTTTCTACAATATAAATTAATAATATAAACTTGAAAGGTAAAATATCTAGAAGTATTGTGACAAAATTTTCTTTATATATATATATATATATATATATATAAAACATTTTTCTTTTCCAGAGATTACTCCAGTTTCATTAACACTTTTAAAATAAACAAAAAAAATATTTTAATAACTGAGTAAACACTAAAACTGATTTATTTATATATAAAATCAAACAATTAATTGCAATAAATAGCATTAAAAATATATTTTTTTGTTTACATAATATATGAGTGTGTACTGTTATGTAATAATATTAAAATATGTATGTACAAATCTAAGAAAAATATGTTGTGTTTATATATTACATACATACACAACATAAAATATAATGATATAAATATATCAATGTATTTACATGTAAATGCTTTAGAAATATATACAGTATGTGTGTATTTAGATATACATCATAAATAAATACAGTACACACTCGTAAACAACTTATTTTGGATGCAATTAATCATTTTACAGCTATATATATAATAAATGCAGTGCTTTAGATAGAAGAACATGACAAATAAAAATGTGATCCTTTGGAAATTATAAAATTAATTATTTATTTATTTTGTTTTCCACTGCAGGGAGAATATCAGGTTCTCTTGGAAGTGAACATTATAGATGATGCTGAAAGAACGCTGACCTTACATTTTAACATCACTATACAAATTAAAAGTGTTAATCACAAGAATATATTTTTTTAGCAGTTGGGTGGGCTATAGGGCAAAAAACAGAAAAGATGATAATTATTATTATTATTATAAATAAATAAATACATACAATAAGCAATTTACTCATTTTGGAGAGTCGTGGTATGTTTTTAGTTTGTAAAATATCTGTTAAATTGTAAATAAGTTACATTTAAATGGAAATATCCTTACATATTTTATTTTGTGGCCAAACTTCTGTTTACTGGCACTTCTTTGTTCGCATGATTACAGGTACTTAAAGGGAAAAACAGAATTCACAGTGTCCCGTTGTGTCCCGTTGGTATTAGATTGTGATTTGTTAATATCTCAGCTTTCAGGAACAAAAACCAAAGACAAAAAGCCACTAGTTTTTTTCTTTAAATACTTTCTCTATGCCTTTCAGCTTTTCTTTGCTATAATGTGTCATTCTCTTATATGTCCTTGGGTCAGAAACAATTGGCTTGTTTTAGAGTTAACATTCGGTACAGCTATGGTAGCATCAGTATTGTTTTTTATTCAGACTTAATCAATTGTAGACTTAGTTATTCAGTTCAATCAGTTACCTCAGAACCTCAGGTGTCTGCAAAAGATAAGTAACTCAATGGATGTTTTTTTGTAGATCATTAAAAAAGGTAAATAAACAATTTTGCCGAGAGCAATTCTTTCTTGACTGACTCTTTTGCTATTTCAGTATACAGTATACAAATTACAGTCTGTTGATGTCTTTATGTCATTAAAAAAGACATCAACACTCTCTTTAATCAGGGTCATAATATCTCCTGTCAGTGTCTGCATCCCTACGTTCTTTAGGAAATTTAACATATACAGTAACTCCATGTTAGTTTAAGAACTATGAACGCTCCTTATTAATTAAGTTGTGCATGTAATGTATTCCTAAATTATGCTGCACACTTTAATATTAATATAATACAAAATAATTAATATACAATATTTTGTATTAGAATCTATTTGCATTCCATGTTCACGATCACATTTATACTACAAAGCTCAGCTGTGGTTGGATCACGTTGTTCCACAGCCGGGTGTTCTTTATGAAGATTTAAAAATATGAATCATCATTAAAGGGGGTAGTACATATTAGACTTTAATACATTAAAACATATAGGTTCAGCTGTGTATTAATGCATCACACTGAGAGTGCATTCTTATTTAATAAACACTTCATTATTACAATTTATGTGAGATATTATGACCTTGAGGTGAACAATATCAACAGTAATGACGGATCTTTTCCAATATTGCCAGAAACCATATTAAGGTATTAAATATTTATAAAATGTTATAATAATATGCCGTATGTCACGTTTCACTATATATATATGGGTCTTTATTTATCAATTATATCCATATATATATATATATATATATGACACTAGATAAATAATTCAATTAATTACGTTATTTTATTTTACCTTCTAGGGTGAAAGTTTTGATTTCTTTGAAATAGCTAAAATTAGATAAATAAATAATGTTTTGATATCACTGCAACTTGTTTAGATGAGAAGTATGTGATATACCTTACTTATGAAAACGGGCATCTGTCTAAAAAACAAAAAAGAAGCAGCAATAGGAAAAATGTCACTTGCAGGATTTGAAGGGACTCTTTCGAGGTACAAGATTCAGTATGAAACATATTTGAAACATATACGAAACTTTAAATTAAATAATCTTAATTCTTGCTTGTTTTGTGATTTTTGTCTCACGACAACTTCCTTTTTTCAAAAGTTCCCTATTCACATAACCACTGGCACTTCCCCCCAAAAAAACATGTGGCAGGTTTTACAACAATGCAGGGCATTGTCAAAAGCAAGAATTATTTTTTGTTTTGTTTTTTTAAATGTCATAGTTTGACATTTGTACATGCATGACTACTGTGAGAGAAGGAGACTGTTTACAACAGGTATGATGTGGTTGCGCCCTTCAGTTTTTCTTTGTTTTATTGCACTATTTTCTATGTCATCCGAGACTGCAGAGAGACGATTGCTATGCTCCTCAGAAAGTCTTGATGTTTGGTACACCTTTGATGGTAAGTATAATATCAAATACTCATATACAATGCATATACACACTTACAATTCTGGGGTCAGTAACCCGATCCTTCAGAAATTATTCTAATACAGTATGTTGAGTTTTTACACTTTGATGCATTTTCCCAAGTTCAAAAGATTAAGCATTTATTAATAATAAAATTTGTTATATACTTTATTATCACTTTTGATCAATTTAACACCTTCCTTTTGGAATGAAACTATTACTTCATACAAGAATAAATATAGCTTACTGACATTTTTAACAGTATAGTGTACATACAAAAGCTACTGTTGGAAGCCAGCATATTAGTAACCAATAAAAAGTGATACATAATAACATAAAAATAAATATATTTCATTGTTAACAGCTAATCTTCTCTCTTTAATCAGGCCCATTGTACTACCTGTCATTGACAGGTTCTCCCTGCTCGCTAGGATTGATTTTGTACTCTGTAACTTATAGAGTAATCCCAAGTAAGTTTTTGTGTTGATTATAAAATGATTTTTTATTTTTGGCACAGTTTCTGTTTTAATTTAAGCTTCTTAATGAAATGAAAATAGCTTAACATCCTAACTTGGACATGAACTGTTGATATTTGCTTTGTTCAGTGTTCACAGTCAGTCGTATTGGATATCATGGTATTGTTTACTACAATGATCAGCTGTGGTTGGATCACTTGCAGCCAGATTTTCCTTGTGAAGATTTAAAATTCTGTTACGTCATCAAAGGAGGTATACCTGTTGGAATATGTTTACTGCATTATATTTTTCTGTGGTGATGCAGCTAAGATACAAATGAGGTGGTGTCCTTGTTTCAGAAACACTTCATGAGACTTTTCCATTTTACGTGAAAAAACTTTTTGGCCCCGAGGTGAGTAATGAACATAATACTTGATCCACTTGACATAAATTACATTACATATATTAAAATTAGGGCTGTCAAATGATTAATCATGATTAATCACATCCAAAATAAAAGTCTTTATTTATATATGTGTTTATGCTGTGTTTATTTATTATGTTTATATTAAAACACACACATACAGTATATATTTTATAAGTATTTACATGTAAATGCATTTATATATTTGTTTTCTTATATTTGATATTAAATCTAAATATATTTAATACATATAAAAATAACATATTTTCATTAAATATATACATGCCTGCGTTTGTATTTCTATGTACTTAATAAATATACACAGTACATACAAATATATTATATAAAAGAAAAACTTTTATTTTGATTTGATTAATCATGATTAATCCTTAGACAGCTCTAATTAAGATATATACACTATAAATAACAATGATAATATATATAAGAAAAGCTATAATCTAATAGTAAAACAGAGTTTGATATTTTACTTTATAGGGAGAGTATCAGATTTACCTGACTGTAAACATTGTTGATGATCTTGAAAACAAACTGGCAATAAAATTCAACGTCACTCTGGATGTGAAAAATGATGGCAATAAGAAAAACAAATTCTATCCATATTTGGGAGGGCCATAAGAAAAGCTTTTTTTAAGTTAGATTATTCTTTCTGTATTTTCAGTTCAGCTTTCTGACTAGATCAAGTGATCATCCATCTAGCAAATCTAGTGAATCCCTCTCAAACCATTTAAACCATCACAATCTAACACTGTTTGTATAGCATTTAAAAATACAAGGTAGTATTTTTAAGAACATTTAGTTTCAGCCAAATGGGGAAGGCCCGCCTCTTCTCTTCAGCCCACCCAGCAGCCTGTCTATTAGGAACTTGATTCTTCTTCCTGGACGCATGGCGCATTATCAGCTGCTGAGTATTGTCATTCATTCAGAACTGCCTCCTGTTTGAAGTTTGGACAGACTGAAATAGTTAAAGGAGGTTAAAATAACAGCCTTATCAACAGTGTCTACCATCAGCCGGGAGTAGCTCACACTCCTTTCTTGTAAATGTGTGGTGTGTGAGACATTACTGTACCTCACGACACTTGATCACAAAAACATGAGTAACCACGTACAAGTACCAACTAAAAAGCTGTGTGTTTTGCTAAATGAATGCAAACAGTAACAATTCACAAGTATATAAAAACACACATGCCAATATAGTTAAACATGCCAAAAAAAAGGATATGCATGCATGTTTTCTTAGCAAAGAAAACGGTAAAAACAGTAAAATTGAGAAACTCTATTACAATTCAAATATAATTGTTTTATGTAATGTAACTAATGGAAATGGAAAATAAAAAATAGCATGTATTTGAAATGGAAACGTTGGTAAATGGTAATGTTATAAAAGTCACTTTTGTTTTAATTTCTTAAAATCATGTCTTACAGATGGATAGATAAATTACAGCTGTCTGTGTGTTTCTCACATGGCATAAAAGAAGTGAATCTCTGCTGAGCGCTACATAGAAGGCACATGCTGTATTTGTTGGAGTGATATACAGTATGTGTGCTGGTAAGACTGGGCTCACTACAGCTCGTCAAGAGGGTTGGGTGTGAGGTGGCATATTCTCAGTGGGAGTGTGGGTGTTACAGGCCTGACAAGAGAGAGCAGGTGTCTCAGGACGGGCTGACCTCGCAGCTTTGACCCTGGGGGCCTATCAATCTAGATCTAATGGCAGGGAGGGGGCATAGTGGGGTAAGAGTACAGGGTTAATTAGGGGGCCTCACTATCAAAAAAAACCAAAAAAAATCTCCCCCAAAAAATTTTTCATTTTGAATACATTAATGAACTACGTGTCATTTTAAATTTAGAAATGATCATCGTCTCTGTGTCCTCGAGCAGTGAAACAAAGGACTTGATTAGACTCTAAATTAATTACTTTACATATTCATTAATTTTAATGAATATGTAAAAAAAAAGGGCATATATGAAAATAAATGGTTTTGTACTTGATAGTTAATTTCTTAAATAAATAATTTCAGGTCCACTCTGTTCACAATGGCTCTTTACCATAAACCTTTTCTTTCAAGAAGTGATGACCTGTGAAATATGAGCCGATGTATGTAGTTTGAGATGGTTGAGGTTTCTCACTGTCTCCCCTTCACATGCTACAAATTCTGTGTAACCGATACTGTTTGACCTTGGCAATTCCCACGAAAATATTTCTCAAACTATACAGGATCTAAGTTGGTCTCAACCAATCGGGGCTAAAGATACAGAAATTGTACAAACAATGACCCAACGCCCTGAAGGTGGGGGAAATTCCATCAGTGCTGACTAAGTGATGGCATCAAACTACGTGACATACAGTACCTCAGAGTGATCTTCTTCCTGTTTGTGCATCAGCAGAGGGTTACTGAGGTAAAATGTCACGTGAGATTAGACGCTTAATGGCTGCGGCTGTTGAGAAACAGAACTTTGTGTGTTATGTCTGTTGGTTGAGCCTCTATTTCAGGATCTTTCTATATTAACTGTAGTCCACCATGGGGTCCATGTTCACATACTAAAAGAGAACAACAAAGCAGCTGGTGGGTGACCTTCCACTCTCTCTATTGAGCTCAGAAGAGGAGGAGAGACGACATAGGCTGGCACAACTCTCATGGTGCTCAAATACGACCCTCTCCCAGCCAACAGCAGCTGCTTCACACTATTTTGGTCTTAGGATCACCGCAGCAATCCTCTAGACAAGGAACAATTTTCACACTCAAGGGGGAAGGACTGCTCTAAAATAAAACATACCTGTAAGCCTAGAGAGACGGCATGGAAGTAATGTCTGATCTCTTCTCTGTTTAATCATTTTCTGCATTAATATGTGTAATTATATCAAAACTCTTCTTTGTCTAATAAGAGGTTATTAGACATGATTTGGACTGGGTGTTGGTCAGTGAAATGGGAAAAAACAATGGCAGTCTTTGAAAAGTCACCTTTTTAATTATAATTTATATCAATAATTTCCCAAAAAAATAATATATATCTATATATATATACGTTTCAGTATGATTAAGGTGTGTGGGACAGTTCATATCAAAACTTTCAGCAACATTTTTTCCATATGTTCAACCTTTAAAATAAAAACAATACATTCAAACCAATTTAAAAATGTTAAGATATTACATTGATAGATTCAAGCCATTTTAAATGTCATATTTAACCCTTTTGTGCTGCTGCAGGTCTTTCTCACCCGTTTCATTTACATTATCCATTTATTTTGCTTTTACGTAGATTTAAAGCAACTTTTTATCTTGAATTCTGTATTTATGATTCTTCAGTTGTGAATCTTTGAATTGTCAATTTGAAGCGCTACGCTATATCTTAAATCTTAAACAGCACAAAAGAGTTAAATTGAATGCTGTTTTACATTAAAACATCTTCAATACTAGCTGTTTTTTATAGAAAAATACAGACATTGTAACTTTTCTTGGTAAAGATATTACCTTTTTTGTAACAGAAACAAGTGACAAAAAAAAAAAAAAACTTTATTGGTTAAACAAATGCCAAATTTTAAGGGGAAATTTTAATTACATCTAATATGTATCAGGTCAGGATGGAATATAAACAGAAATAGAAAAAAAATAGCCATTTACATAGCCAATGAGTGTAAATCAAAGATGATTACCCCGCCACAAAAACAAAAAACAAATCTTTAAAAGATATTATTTCTTTAAAAATAAGTCTGTTCTATATTTGAAGGTTATTCTCTCTTGTCAAATGACAAGCCATCATCCATTCTGATGCTCTTCTCTTCCCTCCTCCTTCCCTCTCACATACTCTCGCAGTCTGACAAAACTTCTGTAAAAACAGTCACCCTGTTACTGCTGAAATTCATGCTTCACACGACACATCCATAGCCGACGAATACGCCATGCACGCAGAATGATCGAATCAATCAGCAAAAGATGCGGTGCTGTAATTTTAGTCAAGGCCGTTTAGTGTCCAACTGTTGACTAAATATATTCCAACTTTGTATATAAAATAGATCTATTTATATGTATACATTTTCATTTAAATACTGGTGCGAATGCACCATGTGCACAATAATTGCAACCACATCCTCATGCACCACCAGACCAAAATAATGGAGAATAACAGCAGATTTCCACAAAAATTCCTAATTAAGACAGCATTTAAAAAAATCACATTTTCTGAGGTAAACTATTACACTGTTACAAATTCTTTAAAGGCAACCATCTCTACATTCGTATTTATAACCAGTGGGTCGACCTGAATGTATTCAACACAATTTAGCAGACATAATATTTATCAGGCAGGTACCGCTCTGCAAATGTCAAGTTAAGGGGTAGCATGAGAGGCTGGGGAAGTATTGGGGGGGGGGTTACAGGGCACAGTCTCAGGCCATGAAGATTAAAGGTGCAAAATGTCACAATTAGTAATTTTTCCAAAAAATTAAAAGCCATGCGTTTAACCCTAGTACAATGTCAAACATACTGCCTATCGTTCAAAAACACACACACACACACACACTTTTACAATAATACCGTAAATAAATAAATATATATATATATATATATATATATAATTTTTTGTTTTTATCAAACCACACACTATTTTCTAAAAAAAAAAAAAAAAGATTAGATTAGATTTTATTTTTCTAAATAGGACATGTTAAAATTTACAGTGCAAACTGTAACGTGCTGTTATTTTTTTTAGGTTTGATTTAACATCGGATATTTTTATCATCCTTAGCTACAGGTGCAGAAATAAAGAACACAGAAAGGAAAACAAACAAAAAAAAGTCAAGACAAAGTCGTTAAACCAGTACCATGCACAGGCATGTCACGGATGAATCTCCCAAAACGGGAGCAAGAGATGTTAGACAAGGCTGTAGAGATGGGTCATGGAATAAGACTGGCAAGTGACCCTTTCAAAATGTGCATGGTGTTTCGAACCAAGCGGAAAGAGGACACTGGTACACACTCCTGCTGTCCAAACACACTGGCAACCCACTGCACATCTCCCCTTTAAAACGTCAGTTGGTAAAATAGTAAGGCAGCTGTTTGCTTCCGTCAACTAAAAGTGCATCTCCGAACATATCCAGTTAAGTCCCCCCCATTCCACCCCTCCCCTTAGCAGCGGGGTGGACATGCACTTGACTGGGTATGGCTTGGATCAGCAGATTCTTTTTCTTTCCCAACGACTGCTTGCTTCAGCTTTCAGAGCCCAAGCGAGTCACAAATCATCGCCAGAGGAACTGGGTTGGCTCAGGCCGAATGGTCCGGGTTTCATCTTTCTCCCATGATTTGCTCTAAGTCCAGTCGTCCAGTCCTTTGCCTGTGTCTGAGTCTGACTGGCGCCATTTTGTTTTAAAGGCCATTGATGCAAGTGCGGAGAATTAGGGGCCTATGCCGCTAGTTTTCATGAGCTCACTGAAGGGTCGAAACAGTTAGAGGGTAAGTAATTATGTTGAATAACATTCAGGCACAGCTACAATTACATGGCAAGAGTAAGGTAGACTACATTAGTTGGTGACTGACATGGGGCAAAGATCAGGGCATATGACAACCTGCAAAATCCTCCATCTGAGTGAGAGAGTCTTACCTGAGTTTAATGTGCCGTCAAGTGAGGAAATGGACAAAAATAATTGCCAGTCCAATATTTATCAGCATCACTAGTATGACCAATATTGAGTTGGGACCCTGAAGAACCAGTGAAAGAGAAAAAGCTGGAGGTTAGCAATTGAATGACACCTGCTCTCATATAACAAAGGAAAATATTAGGCATGCACCACTTTAATACAGAAAAGCTGATAATTATTTTCAAGCAATGGCCAATATTTAATATATATGTTTAAATATAAAATAATAAAATACATTTAAAATTATGCAATTCTTACTTTAATACTGTTTTTTTTACCAGTGACCAATATCTTATATATATATATATATATATATGTATAAAATACATTTTAAATTAAATCATTTTAGTATATTAATTTTACTGATAAATGTCATGCATGCAGCTACTTACTGACTCCTCCTCAACAATGTCAGTCGTAATTTCCATGCTGGCTTTCTTAGTTTCTGCTAGGCTCTTTGGCTTCAATGATTCTTGTTTCTTCAGTTTGGGTTCGGGTTTGCTCTCTTTGGCCATTACTGGTTTTGGGGTAGATGCGCGGTACTGCTTTGCAGGCGGGGGCATCCTGCTATGAGAAGTTGATGTTGCATGGTGTTCTTCGTCCTCTGGATCATCAGGTGGCATCATCACCTCCGCCTTTACATAGTATCCGTGATACTGGGAGTGCAGCTCACCGTTCCCAGGGCTGGAGGCATTGGCGACCGGCGCCGGCGGCTTGGAGGGTTTGGCTACTGGTACTACCTCCTGTTTTACTTCCTGTTTGTCTGATATCCTGGAAGTAGCCTTGGTGACACCCGCTGTCAGGCTCTCGGCAGCAGGGGGCTTGTTTTCTTTGATGGCTTTTGGGGCACTTCTGTTAAAGAAGGGCTTTTTCTTGCTGAGAGGGGGGGAGGGAGGTGGCGTGGGCCCGGGGCTTTGGGAAGGGGACTGGGTCGGGGTCGTGCCTTTCCGATAAAAGTGCGGGCTTCCTGAAGGCGATTTCTCTTTCTTTTCTTCTGGTACTTCTTTAATCTCAATGGGCTCACTGGAAAACCTTTGCTTGATATAGTCAGGACCTTAAAAGGGCATAGAAGTCAGAATACGTTTACTTTTTAAAAATTAATTAATTTAATATTTTATATATTTTTTTATATTTTTACATTTTATATATATATATATATATATATATATGAAATGTTACATTTTTATCAAATTTAATATATTATTTTGTAAAAAAAAAAAAAGGATCATATTATTACCGTCTACTATTACTATTACATTTTATACAGTCCGAGTAAAAAGATCAAACTATTCCTGTCCAACAAAAAGACCTTGATACATCTAAATATGGCTCAAATGCTTAATACCCAGAAACAAAACATCTCAAGAGGGCTGCTTGTGAATATCAAGCTCAGAATAAACTGCCAGTGCAACAGATGCAATTTCATGTTTTCACAGTCTCAGTCTGTTAGTGTTTATGCAGAGACGGACATTAAGAACTTTGCCACTTGCTTTATGATTGAAGTCTGAGCTTCCAGTCATTCTCCAGATTCTCCAGACCACGGACATGGCAAGAGTGGCCTCACAGCTGACACAGATGGGCTTTCTAGAACTTGTGTTAGACTGTGCCCAGGCTCAGAACTACAAATAAATCATGCTGTTTATCAGCTTTTCTTTTACAAAGCTAAGGTGCAGAACAAAGCACTCTCAAACCACTGTGAGTGCATATCAGAAAAAAGTCAGTCTACATTGCTCCCTTGAGTAAGCTGACACTTTGTTGAGGCAGAAAAGGTATTTTGATATTTCTAAGAGGGCAAATGAGAATTTAAGAACCAGGTGAATTTAATAAAGTCTGTAGGATTGAGATCCTTTGGCCTTTTGTATTACAAAGTGGCTTTTAAGTAGCAGTAGCCTAAATTATGTTAAATAAAAAATAGATTGTAAACAAAAAATGAGTGTCTCGCTAATATAAAAACTGGACACTTTACCCCATTTCCAAGACGTAGTTTCTACAACAACATTCTGTAAGGTTATTTAGAACAAAATGGAATTAAACTTGTCTAGCCCTGGGCAATGATTCACTAAAACATGTGCAGACAACCAAGGTTATGTGAAATTCAGAACTAAATTTCACTTCATGAGCTGCAATTTAAAATGAAATGTTTGGAATAACTAAAAGCACATGGTTGATGGAAAAAAATACAGTGTTTATTAATTTGTGCTAAACTTTTCTATTTTTTAAAATAGATTAAACTTTGTGTTCCACAACAAAAAAAAATGCATTTACTCATAAAAACTATATTTCAATAAATCTGAAGCAAACATTTATTTTTTTTGATGGGAACACAATAATGTCCTCTGTACAATTGGCTATACCCCACAGGTAATGTTTTTTTGGGAAATTAAAAATCTACTTTGGTCTAACAAAAGTAATTTTTAAAAACATAACCAATAAACGTAATGTAAATCAGAGATTATACTTCAATTCTGAATAATGCCCAACTCCACATGGTAACAGATTTATCCTTAAAACAACAACAACAAAACAAATTGATATGCTAGCTTTCCCAGTAGAAACATTTAATCTTTGTTTATTTCATAACTTATATTTACCTATAGCGTCTCACGAACCAGAAGCATAGGCTTGCTTCTGCGTTGAGGAGAAAGGTGGATAGGAAAGATTGCTACCAAACTTGTAGCGTTTCAGCAGTGTGATTCTTTGCAAACATCTTTAATCCCTCTGTGCTTGAGCTGTCAAAACCAGCTAGTGTGCAATTAACTGACAGCTGAGCTAACGTAACAGACAATTATTAATATATTATTTATTTATATTAATTATTTAAAATATTTCAGGAAGCAACTGAGATTCTGAGCATGACAATCCACAATATGTAAAATATATTTAGCTTCATAAGACGTCACTGGCCAGCCATGCAGACCTGCGATTGAGTTGGGATGGGGATTTAAGGATTCCACTTGGAGCATTTAGGAATTATCCTGAAACCATTTGGTAATGTATGGACAAATGCCAAAGGCTTTTTGGCTTTAACAAGGCTTTATAGGGGCAGAAAGAGGTTGAAGGAACTTTGGCCTCACTGAATTGAGGTTAATGTGATATTATATATCATACATATATATGCCATGTGACATTCAGTAACTTGTTTCATGTTGGTAATGCTAACATAGCGACTGTTTAGAATAAAAAAGAAAAGTTACATGTGACCCTGGACCACAAAACCAGTCATAAGTGTACATTTTTTATACACCTATTTATTTATACACCTTAAAGCTGAATAAATAAGCTTTCCATTGATGTATGGTATATGTGGCCGAGATATTTATGTTAGGACATTTACAAAATATATTCATGGAACATGATCTTCATTAATATTCTAATGATTTTTGGCATTATTAATTATTATTATTATTATTATTTTGGCTATTGCTTTAAATATACCCCAGTGACTTAAGACTGGTTTTGTAGTCCAGGGTCACATATAATACAATTTACCATCTACCACACACATTTATAATTCTTGACCTTGTTATTTATTTATTTTTTAATAATTTGCTTTAAATAAAATTTTTTATTTGCATAAAATTGGTCGGAGCTGGGCTCAGAGAAGCAGTAATTTATGCAAATGATATTCCTCCCCTTCACAACTCATTTGCAATTGCATCTGCTCTCTTTGCCTTTGCTTGACAGGGAGGGGAAAAAAGAGACACTTGACCCAGAGACAAAGACAAGGACACAAAGGAAGTAATTAGGGAGGGGCGAAAGGGTGTAGAAAACGTGTGTGTGTGCATTAGAGAAAGCGGATGTGCACGTGGATGGTGGGATACCTGGTTGATAGAAGCTGGGGGACAGTTCTCTGGCCACTGCTCTGGCGATATCAGAGTCCTGGCTGGCAGACAGGTCCGCCTGGTCAGCTGCCTCTGCTTTGGCCCTGGCGTGTGCGGTTCTAGGTGAAGAAAAGAGACAGAGCCAGAGTCAGATGGCTTGGACGATAAGTTATGGGAGGAGGGTACATCAATTTAACACTGATCCTGGCACTATCAGCCACTGCCACTGCAGTGACTGCAAGTCCACTGTTCTGCTTTCAACAGGCACACAAAGATGCATTCATTAAGAGAAACTAAAGAACAAGTTACTATGCTGTGAATTTCTTTTATTTTCCTATTCACAGAGGGCTAACAGCGCTAAAAATAGAGCAAAATGTTCAGTTGAATCAGTTGAAAGTACAGGATTGTCCTCTGTCAGTATCTAAACATCTAGGGCTGAGTGACATGGGTGACATAAAATAGATAAAATAATAAAAAATCTGTAATATTAAAAAAATAAAAAATAAAAATAATGTAGCAATGAATGCATTTGTGCAGCATGGATGTGAAATGTTCCAAAATATTTCTATTTCACATAATGTTTATCCTTTATTAACATTTAAACTATTATTATTTTTTAGCTTTCTATTCCAAAAAATGTAAAAATTACAAATAAAAAAATTATTTTATTTTTTCCACAAAAAACACTGATAATAATGTGTTAAGCAACAGATGTTTCTTGAAAAATAGATCAGCATATCGTAGTAAAATATTATTTAAAATATTATTTTATTACTAAACATTACTAAACTGTTTTTTATTAAACAATCTCAATCTTCAAACAGCAGTATACCACATTATAAATTAGTCTTAATGCTGTATCAAAAAAAACCCCGATAAATAAACACTTTTGTAAACTTGAAGGCCATTAAAAATAATTGAAATCTTCACACAGATTTATGCCAACTTCAAAACCAATGCAAATATATAAATATAAAATATATACATATTTAATAGACTTAATAAACATTTAAATATAACTTAGTATGTTGTATCAGCCCAATGCCTTAAATAACCCATTGGACCCATTAGGATATTTACATGAGCGAGTAAAGAGAGAGTAGAAGTGTATGTTACAGTACAAGGCATACGATAACTTCATATATTTATATACAGACACGCAGTGCTGTAAACTATGGAAGGCCATCCAAAGCCTTTTTCAATTTGTTTTACATTTAGCTTTTAATACATTAAATGCTAAAAATACATTTGTAAGGTTACTCAATTTATCAGTAAAACTAGACTGTTCTTCTTTTAGACAGTGGCCTACTTAAAATTCCCTTCACATATGCAGACTAAAAAATCAGTCCTTTCTCCTCAACCATTAATTATCTGTTAAACATTTATCCAATACTATTTTTTTCATCTTTGCACCAGACCATGCAGTCTGAATGAAGACGTAAGTGGCAGCCGGCTGTCACGAAACATTCCAGACAAAGTATCTTTCGAGGTCCATCCACATTACAACTGTTATGCTAAGCTTGCTTTTAAGGGATCATAGTCTTTAACTGCGGGGAGGAGCTTTGTATTCATCATATTCTAAGGAGAGCGATGTGAATAAATTAAATTGAATCTAAAGCTCTGGATGAATAAATTAAACTAGCTAGCTTTCTCTTTTCTTCGAAAAAACAAACCTCAAGTAATAAGATCTGCACTGTATATATATGCTTAGTACAGTACAGTATAATTGTGATATATAGTACCGGTCCTCTGCTGAGAATTGCAATAACATTGATAAATAAAACCTTAAATAGAAAGAAGACACACAGTCAGCTTGATCTAGAGAGTCATCTCATGGTGTGGTAGCACTAACAAATATACTGTGTTCACATAGAGCAAAGTAGCCCTGTGAGAGCGGGATTAGTGATTTTTTATGGTTCGGCCCAAATCAGCCCGGTATGGATCAGCTCCTGAGGAGATCCATCTAGTTCACTGGGCCTCTGGATTTCTGTAGCCAATGAAACTGGGTCTCAAGAGCTAGCTTTAAAGGTGCATCTATGCGATGTTGCAGGATTTTAGCTCGATTTCATTTTTATCTTATAACGTATACATCACCCCTTGAGCATCTGTCTGCCCTCTGAATACATTGAGAAAAAACCCGCTCTCGAAAGACAATACAGAGGCTGCAATACCAAAAGAAACACTATGAGCACCATTAAATCCCACCTCTTCTTGCCAATTGGTTGGCCAAAGTTTGTTTGTGCGTGTTAACCCCCCCCCTCTTCTTTGTTTGGTGTACATCCTGTACCCCTAGTGTTTTGCAAGATCGCATAGAGCACCTTTAATACCTTTGCTTTTACAGTTATGAAAAAAAGTCAGTCTTGCCTTTATAAAAATAAATCACATTAAAGATGTATTATAAAAAAAACCCTGTTCTGTTAAAGTGTATTTCCACAATATTACAATGTATTTTTGATTAAATGCAGCCTTGGTGAGCATAAGAGACTTACAAAAAAACATTAAAACAACTTCTAAACTCCACACCTTGCATTGTGAAAAAAAGGGATAGTTCATCTAAAAATGTAATCTTTAAAAGTCATTATTTACTTCTGCAAAAATATAGTCAGTGAAAAATATGACTTCAGAATACTTAAGTGTACTATTATGACATGATATATGATATGAATGACATGAAGGAAAGTGAAAATGACAGTTGGGCGAAAATGTCCCTTTAAATATACAACTTTGAATTCAATACACATCATGAGGTATCTATTGCTTACTACTGATTAGAATTCTGAACTATTTCAAATCAACTACAGGCATGGCTTCTCTAAACACACACGGCATATATAATATTAACACAATATTAAGAGAGCATCTACATACTATTTGTCAGCCAAGTAATAAGCAGCACCTTCCCTGGGCGTTAATGGACCTAATGTGATATTCTTTGGAGTCTGAGCCAAAGAACATCTCCTAGGCGACAGATGGAGCACTTGCAGAAATTCTGAGGGTTTTAATTTGGCAGTGTCTCCTCACATTCGCCCACTCTATCACACACAAGAGCTCAGATAAAGATGTGAAGAGGAGCACATCCTCCCTGTTTGAGCCCACAGCAACTCAACACGTGTCTTGATTCTAATTTGTCCAGTTAGCCGGTACAAAAGTAAATTTCTGTACGTATCCTTATGCTGTTTTCAGTGATGTGTCGGACAACACTGATAACTGTACAAACTTTCTAGGGCTGCAAAAATATTTAAGCATGTTTAATCTTATATTTTTTCTTTTTACAGAATGACAACACAAAGCAGTGAAATAGGAAGTCCGTGATGTGTAACATTTAAACAAGCAAGTTTATTTTGGGGATTTTCTACTCATCCAAGAATTATAAAAAAGGTACACCGGTTTCCTTAAAAAGAAAAATCACCACAACTGTTTTCAAAATTGATAATAATAATACATTTTTATGTTCTAAATCAGAATATTAGATTTCTGAAAATTCAGCTTTGCTATGACAGGAATATAATCACATATTCAAAGATGTTAAAATATAAAACTGTTATTTAGAATTTTTTTTATAATAATTCACAGTATTAATCTTTTTACTGTATTTTTTAATTCTTAATGATACCAAACTTTTAGGGTATTTAAAACATTTAAGTAATAATTGGTAATAAATGTATAAATTATTAAATTATTAAAAATAATTGAATAATAACTAAAACCCATCAAATGGACAGAAAAAATGGATTAACCCTAAATATATAATTTGGGGAATAAGAAGTCAAATAAAAGTATTTTGCAATCAACAAATCATATAAAGTAGATTACCATAAAGAAACAATCCTCTACATAAACTGTTGTTGAGGACAAATAGAAGATTAAGAAAGATGGTTAATCTGTGAAGGTAATCCCATCCATTAAAGCCTTGACCAGACGTAAAAGATACATAAATCTCTCATATGAAATTAACTTTTTTACAAAAAATGAACCACCAAAATACCATAGTTTTTAATAAAATAACAAAAAAAATGTTGTATAGATATCCCATTTATAATTTACAGTAATTGTAGCAACTGTAGTATTTTGGCAGGAATTGTAAAATGAATGTCAGTGCTGACAGAATAAACACTCACACATACATGGAGCTCTAAACCTGAGTGCTCTAACAGATGATAACAGGACGAAGACTGGCTACTGTATCAGTGACGGCTGCAAGACTATATTCTTGTCAGCGATTGAGAAGCCAACTCCTGCCTTGCCTTATTTAGTCAGGCTCAGTGCTGACACACAGTACACACGTGTGTGAGGGAGCACAGGCCTGAGAACCCCCTCTCTTACTCTCTCGCTTTTTACAAGACTCCTTCAAGGCAATCCAAAGCCTTCTCAGACTCTCCACACATTCCCTGAACCCTTATCACTTCTCTGCATAACAATCTTCAAAGGCACTGAGAGATATTTAATTCATCCAGCTCTGGGACATATTACTATTTCATTAGCTACATGGACTGTGCAAGCCTCATTATAGCATCTTTCATTAAAATTCATACTCTTTCAGCTATCAGAAAGAAGCACATGGTAATGAATGAACAGGACAAGGACACGCTTTTGTGCTGACAGAAAGAAGTAAATAACTGCATTAATAGAGCAAAGCAAAACGCCTTTTAAGTAAAAAGCCCTAAAAACATAAACCTGCACACGAAAAACTCAATAAAGAAACACTAAAGGAATAGTTCCACCAAAAAAGAAATGAAAACGATGTCATTATTTACATTTTCAGTTGACAAAAGAGGAGCATAATGGGGTCTCCTAAAATTACAAAGAATTAGGACTGGAATTTTAAGCTTTAAAAAGAAGGTAAACTTTAAAATTGCTTTGTTTAATGAATAGACCAAAATGTAGGCCGTAATTATTTCACTGATAATCATTAATTATCAGTGTTTAACAGTTGTTAAACACTAAGATCTGATCAATGATTAAGCAAATTTAAAGAACAAGATCAGTCTGATTCACTAAACTAAATCATCCAGATCTCCCTGAATGAACTGACTAAGATGATTCATTCTCAAAGCTAAGATCACTACTAAACTCAGGGTGAAGGGGTGAAGATTAAGATTTTCAAAAAGCAATTCATATGAAATAATTTTTCTGATGCATTTTATTGGGCATTTTAAACAAGCCTCAGTCCTCCTTCACTCATATAAAAAAGAGTGTGCATGAAATGTTATTAAAATTGTCTGAGGAAAAGTGTTTTAAATTAATACTAAGCACATGAAAACTTCTACACCAGCACTAGCAAATAAGCTCACATGAATCAATGTGTGGCTTTAGCCAGATGTTCTGATGAATTACAAGAGTTAAGAAAAGTGGGAAAACATGTTTAGAAAACAATATCAATAATTTCCTCCAACATTCTATGTGTGACTTAATCGATAACTATGTGTTATATATAACAAATATAAAAGGAACTGACAGTAATTCAATCCCAGAGGAATGAAACAGCTTTGCTTTTCAAAATGCATTTGCAGTTTGATTTACCACCAAAGTTACATAAGTACCTCCTCTGAGCAAATTACATCTATGCTTAACTTCTCTTAGAAACGTATAGGCCTTTTAATTGTCTGAATGAGCAGCGGTGCATAAATAGGCCGTGTCGTTTCTCCACTAAAAAAGTGATCGTAAATGCTACGACAGGCACCCAGATTCCTCTGTGACTTCATTCAGCACATCCTGTTGGCCCTGCATTGATTATGTGATCAGTATGTGAGCTATGGCCGGGGGGCATTTGATGGCACTCGTGCAAACAGACTATTCACCAGGGCTCTTCTGCACAATAGCTGTTTGCCTGGTCGCCTCCCTGCCGTGTTTCACTCATTCATGAGCAGCCTTCAACTCCTCTATAGTTTGGGACACAGCATGCAGATGCTATTTTTATTGTGAGCAATACTATTGGTTAGATGAAGAAACTTGCAAGCAAGAGTGAGATAAAATGAGATTGCAATCATGCCCTTAAGATGCAATTGATCATGTGGTGTAGCATTGAACTGTAGGAAGTATTAACCTTGAGGTGGCAATTTCTACTTTTGTTCGGGCAATGGCAGATGCTCTTATGGCTCCTTCAACGGCACGGTCCACTTTCTGCTTCGTCTTGGTGTTCTTTAGAGGAATAAGCTGCTTCTTGATGCCACGCACCAAAACGTTATTTTTGTACTTTCCCTCTTCTTTCGTCCCATCAGGGAATATCGTGCACCCGTAGCCATGGCGTTTGTTGTTTATCCACTCGCCTTCGTATTTCATGCCATTGGAGCGCTCGCTGACGCCGAATCCATTCCGCTTGTCATTCTTCCACTCGCCCATGTACGACTCGGTGGTGGTGGCATCAACGTTGTCCTCAGTCGCCATGTACTCATCGGCCACTTCTCCATCGCCAAAGCTAATGGTGGAGTTTGCGTCGCTGGAGCTGATGCGGCTCATGGTGGCGTCGCTTCGTGCCGAACTGCGCTTGCTGGATATGGAAGAACGGGAGTCTGACTTCCTCAGCTGCTTGAGGCTCCCGAACAGAGAACCCCGTCTGAAAAGGCCCTTTTTTTTGCCGGAGCCCACTTCGCTGTCGCTGTGGAAGTTCAGGACGAAGCCGCCCCGGGTGCCGGCAGGGCTGTCGGACATGTGGTCGTGAAGAATGGAGCCGTTGCTTTGCTCGCTGCGGAGCGAGGCCAGTGAGGTGCGCAGCGGGGAGCGGATGACAGTGGCCATGCCGTAAGGCACGCTCTGACGTACGCCGTAGCCGTGTCGCATGCCACCCATCCACTGGCCCTGGTACGTACCTGGGAAAGGGATTAGAGAGACTTTAGTCTAGATATTGCATAACACATAATACAGGGATTACAAACAAAAGAAAACACCAGAGGAACTGACATGTCTGGGTGCTTTGATGTTTTTTAAAAAGCAACGCTTTATTTAGGCGTCACATTGTTTTCAAGCTAATTAGATTAAATGAGGAATTCGTTTAAATGATTTTAATAAAAAGATTATTTAAATAATAATTATTTAAAATAAGATATTAATTGATTAATTTTTTGCATTCCACGAAAACAGTATCATTAAAAAAAGAGAGATTCTAAAATATTACCTTAATATATTTTATTGCTGGATAAAAGCATCAACTTAGTAATAAATCCCTTCAAGGACAAGTTACCATCAGCAACCATGATGAGAATTTTTGAAAACATAATACTGTTTGAATGTTTTGTGTTGGTAGGGTTTGACATTGAAAGATTTGTAGGAAGAAAAAAAATCATCAAGATGGCATTGACGTGATTAAAAATACAATAAAAACAGAAATATGGTGAAGTATTATTGTCATTTAAAATAACTGTCTTCTCTTCTAAAATGTAATTTATTTATGTAATATCAAGGCTGAATTACTAGTCTACAGTATTCTACAGTGTCACATGATCCTTCAGAAACCATTCAAAAATGTTAATTTGGGGCTCAATAAATATTTCTTCTTATTATCATTGTTGTTGAAACAGTTGTGCAGCTTAATATTTGTGTGTAAACCATGATTCTTTGAAAAATAAAAAACAGCATTCATTTGAAATTGAATATTTAGTCCAGTTTTAAATGTGTTTACTGTCACTTTTATTCATTTCTTTTAAAATGAATAATTAAAGAACTGCTTTCAAAGCTTTCAGCAGTTTTGCATGTCTTTGATATTTGATACAAATACAAGACAATATACAGTAGATATAGCCCTAGTGCCACCAGGGTCCCCATCTAGATAGTTTCAGCAAAAATCCAAAGTGCTAAAATGCATAAATAAAATAACATCGAATTAGAGTGTAACTAAATAAATTATTGTCAGGCTAGTAACATACAGGTGTAATCCTATCCACATCATGACGCTGAAGTGACGAAGTGAACAGCTCTCCGTCCTATATCTCATATGCCGGCCTGTCAGACCTAACAGCTTCAACAGCAGAGCCAGCACTATTTTAAAACATGGAAGTAATCTGAGCCATTGTGAAGTTTCTGACTCCAGCCAACCATAACTATTATACATTTACCCATTTATCCACTCATTCCTTATGATTCTGCATGTGCCATTGCCTCTACAGCAGTAATGCTGATAAGCTAATATTCCAGTTATAGGTAAAGCGGCAGAAGGGAAGTGACTTCTGATATACAAAGTGCAAAAGAGCCACCATCTCAGTAGTCCAGCTGAGCTATAACAGGATTCTTTGCAGAAGATGAAAGTGAGTTGTGAGTAAGCGGTAATCTGTGACCCTGCCTCATAAATTCAACAGTAGGTCCAACTCTCTGACGCCACCACATTTCAACAGAGCTTCATGGTCCTCGCCAAATATTAATTTACCTTGGTTTTAAATTTCTTCTTAAAAGACCTCAATAATATATCACTATGCAATCTAAAAGTTCATTGAATAGTAATACCGTTTACTCACTAAATCATTTAATTTAGCTACATTTAATGTAAGATTCTTCATTCTTCTTCATATTACTTTTATTTATTTTAAATATAATAATATTAAATATTTACATCTTAAAATTTACAGTGCAAGATTACGTTTAACAAGGCAATATTTCAAATTTAACACAAATTAGTGCTAAAATGATGCTTTTGCTGTTTCATAATTCAAATGACTCCAATGATGAATATTTTGATCTATTTTAATACACCTTGTGGCCTCCTATTTTACCACTGATACAAAACTACATATACATATGTACATCTATATATGTTTGTAAATTAATATTATATTGATAAACTGTGTATGCTTATAAATCATAAAATAAATTGGCACCAAAATATCACTTTAATTTCATTTATTTTTTTAACATTGTCACTGACTCCTCAAGAAAATGTAAATTTTGTCATCATTCACCCTTGGGTTGTTTCACACCTTTGTGAGTTTCTTTGTTCTGTTTTCTATTTTATGATTTAACCTCCATCTAATGAAGTTACAGCACAGAATTTTCACATAGAGCACAAATGCTGCTTGCAAAAGAAATAAGCTGAGACGAGAACTTGTCTGCTGGTCTACTAGTCTGCTAAAAGAGCTTTGATTTGACATGTTGCAGATGTAACTATTATTAGCCCTGACCTCTGTAAGCAACTTCTGCTGACCAGTCCAGTTATATGCCATACATCAACTCAACTGCACGGACAAACTGCTTCATAAATCTGCAGACCGTGATTTATGGACAAAATCTAGGCACTAGGGGAAAAAAAACATGCGCTTCAAGACGCAGTCTTGTTTGATCTTCCTCAAAAATGGAACGAAAAAAAGAATCCTTACAATATTCTACATAAGAGTTAGTTCTATAATGATATATTACAAAACAAAGACCCGATTTCACTCTGCAGCGGCAGCAGCATCACAAACACGCAAGACTTTAAAGAACATTAAATAGGTCAAGTGATGTTTCGCTGAACTCACCCCCATCTCCGTACGTCTCGACCCCATATCCATCTTGAAGTCCATTACTCCATGTGCCTTCATACCTGGCAGGTGTATTGAGACTCTGGCGTACCCCATACCGACCCTTAAATCCGTGACTCCACTCCCCGCGGTACAGCCACCTCCCCTTGGACTCCACGCCGAGCCCGTGCCGTTTCCCCTGCGCCCAGTAGCCCTTGTATGTATTTCCACTGGGCCAGGTGTACACCCCGACTACCTCAAACCCGTTGGACCAGGACCCGGAGTATTCGCCCTGGCCCTTGGGGCCGGTGCAGATGCCGTGTCCGTGGGCTTTTCCGTCCTCCCATCCACCGCAGAAAGTGCCGCCATCGTCGAAGTCGAACCGTCCGCCCGTCATTCAGATGAAGGATCGAAATGAAAGTGTTTGCGTCTCGATGGCTGCTCGTATGTCGGATGCTCAACAACTACAACGATAAAAAGGGGGGTGAATTTCAGACCGCGGGCGCAGTGCAGTGATGCGGTGGTGTCTGCTGGAGATGGCTGAGGGCGCGCATCGGTGCGAGTGTTGGCGGTGAGTGAGAGGGAGGATCGCGCACAGGCGCCGGAGCTGCAGGCGCTGTCACTGTCGCCGTTCCTGGCTTTTTTTATGATCCTCTCCCCCCTGTTCGCTTCACAGGGAGGGAGAGAGAGAGAGGAGACAGGAGTCCAAAGCCGGGCGAGAGACACCCAGCTGATGACGTCAGTAATACAAGCCCGCCCTCGCGTTGTACCACACTCACGTCGTTTCACTTTAAAGGTGGGCGAACGATGAAAGTTTTCTTTTGGGATCATCAGAAATAGGCATGTTTGGATTCGCATGAACATATTTTAAATATACAATTTTAAGCCTTTTCTGATTTGAATTCATTCTATGTGATATTTTGCCTATTTGTTGTATTTAGCCTAGAGTCTTCATACGAAAATATAAGCTTACACGAGTATTTTTAGCAGCTAAAATGGTTTTAAATCAGTTAACATGAAAATGAAAACTTTAATCATTTTGCCATTAATTGTAATAAGGCAGTGAGATTTTCAGTTTCAGTTCAGTGAGAAGGCAGTTTTCACAAAGAGTGTGACTACAGCCAGTGCTCCACACACAGACATCTGATCTCATCACCATCCAGTCTGTCTGGAATGACATGAAGAAACAAAGCAAACCCTATAAAACCGAGACAATGTCTCCAAGATGCTTCAATAAACGTTCCTGCAAGCTACAGTAGGCTATACTGTTAAAAGTCGTTTAAATGCTGTAATATGAGGGTGCTGCTAAAATGGCATGAATAGATTTCCTTTATCAAATAACTTCTGTTAACTAAATCGAATGAACTTTTGGTGTGACCATCCTTTGTTTTTAAAACAGCTTTTGCTTACTTGCACTTGTACATTCATGTAGCTTTGCAGGCAGGTCTCTTGCTTACATCTGACTCTGCAGGATAAGTAGATAGATAGATAGATAGATAGATAGATAGATAGATAGATAGATAGATAGATAGATAGAAACATTGTAAACAGGTGTCAAACATAGCTTATGTAGCAAAGCTCTGATATCACATTGTTGACAGCTATTGAGCAAAATTACAATAAATTTTGTTGTGACAAAATGGGCTGCCAAAGGACCTTGAGATTTATGGATCTGGCATAGACTTTTATTGTTTCTAAATTCTCCCTCCAACAGTCAGACCAGTTTAGTTCACAATTAAGTCTATAATTACGCAGCTTACCTTGGCCATAACTTGTGCCACATCATTGTAACTAGTAAAGAAAACAGTGGTAATGTTGTCACAACAAAATAGCCGACTCTCATGATCAGATGTGTGCCGGCTGGATTTATTACAGCTTTAGTGGTGGTAATGATTGGCCACTTTGTTCTTACAACTAAAAATAGATTCTGAAAATGTATGATTTCTCGGCAGCATCATTTACAGGCTACAGAGCTGCACGTGCATCTACACATCTTTACACATTTCAGCTGTATGTTGCTCTGCGGATTGCAGTTTCTATATAGACTGAACGCTCAGATGATGTCAGACACTGACTTGCTGAAAGATGAATGAACTTGTGCCATACAAAAGGTGACAAAGAACGTCATCAGTGCTCAGAATAGAAACACTGATCCATGTGGACAGTATTTTACAACAATGCTAAAACAATGAATGCAGGAGTACTGCTGTGGTACTTGTCGGTTTTTATACTACATAATACTTAAAATCATTTTTTTGTAACTATTTGTATGGTCAGAAAATGATGTTTTCAATTAAAAAAATATTTTTTGGTAACATACTTTTTCTGGAAACACATAACAACTATAGTTGCTTATTAGCATTATTACTAGCATACCTACAAACTCTGCATGACCGTATTTTATGCCCCACTACCTATATTTAACTATATTAGAGAATAGTAAGTGACAACTAGTCCCCAAACTAGTGTGACCAAATATTTACTTTTGAAAGAACTTTTTTACCCAGTAGAATTCTGCCTCCTATAGCTAACATTTTGAACTAGCCTATTATTAGTAACAGGTGCTGTGAACGAGCATGAAATAAATCTTATCTTAAAGTATTGGAGACAAAAATAATTCCAATAGTGACCCCTGGTGTCTATCCATCATCTACTTCGCTCTCAATCGTCTGTTTTCAGCGTCTTTGTTCAAAGGATAACTGATTTAATCAAGATTCAGTGTGATATTATGGAATATATCTATAAAACAAGCAAACAAAAACAACAAATCGACTGTTTAAATGTGAATCTACAACATTGCATTTATCAATGTGAGTGACGTGAGTTGTTTAGCTTCAGTTATTTTTATTGCTAAAAACAACAACAACAAAATATGCATAATCGCCCATACGAAAAGTAACAGCTTGCTTCAGAACATTTTCCCCTCAAGTGTGTTTATTGGTTTTCAGCACCAGAAAAAAAAGTAACAAAGCATAGTATCCACAGTAAACAAATGGAATTAATTAAAATGCAAAAAATAAATCCCCCATAATCCTGCAGGACATTTTTTACCATAACACACCACTAGATGCCAGTGTGTGCTTGGTACATTTTCCCCATGACTGGAATAGCTACTCTTTTAATGTTATAGTAGGTCTCTTTTATGAAGTATGAAAATCTATAAATACATATTTCCGCTCTTATGTCTCATTTTGGACACAGCCAATGGTTCTAAATACACATTTGGTTTACTGCATGTCCGAATGACTGTTCCAATCATTCTGAAAAATTATATGAGATGAAATAGGCCTCTCACTGGTTCCATTTGGGCAAACATGATTATGATGTCAGTGTCCTTTTCCCTAAAAAGCAGCTGTGTTTAAATAAACATACAGAGACAGGACCACTCCTAAAACAGAGCACAGATTCTTATACCTAAAGCTGATAGGTTAAGCAACGGAGAATAAATTAAATGAAGAAAAAGAAACAAAAAGTCTATTTTAGGATAAGAACATTGTTTTATCCAATAGTCACATCTCTGTTTTGTTCTAACTAAGTGGTGTTTTTGTGTTTGTGTGTGTGGTTACAGCAGAACAGTTGAATGATTCCTTGCATCATAAACCAAACACGATAACTTATAATCACTTGCAAAATGGCATTGGCTTACACGATTGTTCGCATCAGGAGCAAATTCGGTTGCATCATGGTTATTCAATAGTTGGCAGCACTGTTATCCAATACAATATTTTTCTTACTTTAATGGCTACCTGACAAAATAAAGCACACCAGCTGGTCATTTAAGACCTGTTTTGTGCCTCTCTAGGCAGAAGTTCATGGTGGTTCTCACAAAGGCTGGGTCCTCAGTATTTGTTTGGGGCCACTGCAGAGAGCTCAGGCCTCAAACGGGAGGGATGCGGAACAGCAATCCAACAATAACATTTGGTAAGCACTTAGATGAAACAAAGACAAAACCAGGGCTGCCAGTATTTCCCAAAGGGCATTGCAAAGCCAAACTATATTCCTATAGATAAAGCCATCAGTGCACTCTCTATCAAAATGAGTCTTTGTAGGAGACATGAATAACAAACGGCATGCGTACCTTTGTTCCTAAAGAAATATTTCAGCAGAAATCGCATTTAAAATGTGTTTATTTTCATAATAGAAATAAGACTGGAACTTAAACTGGTTAAGATTTATGAAATAGTCCTATCAAGACATACTGAGACAGTTTTACATGCCTTATTGCAGTGGATTTTTTCCCCAGAAACCCACCGAAGCTCATATGTAACCCCTCACCAAGGACAAGACGTCAAAAACCAGGTGCTCAAATATCTCAGCTTTTTTTCCCCCTGCAAAAACAACGTCATTGATACTGTGCAGTTGCCATGGACTTGGTTATGTAAGATTTGCTGTAAGTGAGCAAGAACCTTACATGTCCTGTATGATATACAGATAGAATAGGACATGTAAAATATATTGTTTTTCTCTGTAAAAATGTAAAAGTCAGTTTAGCCAAATTTAGCCAAATTAGTACAAAGTACAACAGAACAGCACAATGCTGCCATAATTCTACACAACAAAAAGGCAGGACGAAATCTTGTTGGGAAGTGTAGTTGTAAATTGCATTGGATATGCTGCTCCTTATCGCACCCCTTGTATCAGCTTGGAAAACATGGTTGCATGACATCATCTCTTTTTCGAAACTATGATTTCAACCAGTACAACATGAGCTCTTGCCATTATGTCAGTGCTTATTCTTTAAACGTTTTTTTAAAAAAGGAAAGGTTGCTGTTAGTTACTCTCTTCCTTCATTGATGCTGTGGTGCACGAGAAGGACATTCTGTTGCTTATTTATTAAATACATTTTAGTCACATTTTAGTTTTGCATGTCATCATTTTATGTCATTCCAATAAACAGTTGGAGTGGAGGATGATGATATCGCCAAGTAATAACGTTCTGCATTAATAGTTTGAATATTTGTAAATGCTGTTCTGTTAGTTCTATTTTTGTAGCCTAATTCTATATATGGTTCTGAAAGCTGTTTTCTTTTCTGGCATACATGTGAATTGAAGAAGAAAAAAAAGTTGGAATGCAGAAAGAATTGTTACACACACACACACATAGTTACTATGCTCTCATTGCAATTCATACCTACAGTGCAACCCTTTGTTGTGATATATTGAAAGGCTCTGGAGACAGATTTAGACATTAACATTTATGCATTTGGCTTTAATCCAAAGCAATTTACAAGGCTTTTACTGTATGTGCGTTTTCTACTAAAGACATTATAATTTGGGGGGAAATATGGTGTTTTAATGAATGTAAGATTTAAAACAAGTGTCCATATGTTCCTCCTTCACTGAAAATGTGGGCCATTTCCACTTCCTGCCTAAACCAGACAACTGACCAGGCCAGTGCACCATCACTTTAATCACTGCAAAATACAGCTCCTGTTCCATTCGGTCTAGACCACATTAAAATTCTGTTTGATGTAACATGACATATTACAAGATTCAACATTAGTTTGTGCGTTATTCCACACTGCACACTATAATTCACATTTATTTAAAGTGCTTTGGTTTCCATTCTGCAGTGCTCTGGCCAGAACAGCGCCAAATACACTTTATGTTCCAATTTCCCTTTGCTCTCAACATATTTTTTAGGATGGGATTGTCCCAAAGGTCAGTCCATGGTCATTCATTCCATGACTGGGGAAGTTGGTCATGAATGTCTTTTTAATTTACATTGGTGTGTTTATTTATTTATAATTTCATGATTTTTAGCATGTTTGCAGGGATTTGATGTTCTCTTTGACATGCTGGTATAGGTCTAATTTGCATTAGACTGGGATTCAATTATACAGTTTCCTCTGACATGTAAGAGATATCACATAAATGTCACAATAGTTATGTCTTAACAATTGTTATGACTTCACTGAACCGCTGTGACAAATTTGGTCTTCGAATGTAGCAATCGAAGGAAATTCAATCATGACAAATGATTCAATGGATCCCTTGTCACTTGTTTTATTTCTGAATGAATCAGTGTTTTCGAACAAATTGGTTGAGTAAATGACTCAATGACTCACTCATAAAGACATAAAGGGGCTGTGTTCAAAGTAGCATAAAGGAGATACTTCTGGAATAAGTAATTACTTTGCGGCCATTAAAAAAGGTTCTATTTATTAAGAATATCTAGTAGCTTTTGAATGTATTATGGATGTACAATATTCGTTGTGTTGTCATTGTCACATGACCATTTGGGCATCATGGGCTATTAATTTCTTTCTGAAGAAAGTACTAGAACTTTTTTAATGTATATGTGTAACACATATTGTAAATTCTGATTTTATGTACATTATATTATATTATATATATATATAAATAATTACATGTCTGATTCATTAAGACAGCCACTTGCTCATTCTTGTCATTTCAACAGGAATCAATGTGATCAATTTGACAAAAAATCACTATTTAAAGGAAAGTACAGTAGAACAGAAGCCGTTTCATTGTCAATATGTCTGTGCTAAACAGATTATACTCGGGGCCATTGAGTTTACAGGCAATGTCCTGTAAATAAATCTGATGTGTGAAATCCTTTTCCACACTGTTAGACCTCTATTATCTGTATCTTGCCAGAAACACAAGATTGCCAAGCCACAAAATAACCATTTATTACTATAAAAACCACACTATATTTAGATTTTTTCATTTGATTATAGATTCCCGCATTTGGTTGTAATAATTTTTTGTAGGTTGTGTGAGATTCATCTATGGTGGGAAGTTTAAGGTCATCCTATAAATCATTTGGCATTAAAATCCTGATGAGCTGTCACAAAATGACAGCTAATACTGAGGTCCACCACTGTACCAGCTTCAACTGCAAGAAACTAAATCAAGGACTCATTGTGAAACAGTTAATCACAGCAATTGGCTGACCACACTGAACCATGACTCTTTTAAAGGAAATATAATAGTGGTAATGAATTTTGGCATAGAGACTCCAGAGAATGTATTTTGGTTATCTCCCAACAGTGCTTCATGAGCTTTAACCCTAGTTCTAGATATTAATGTGCTTAATTTGAAATACAATTGTTTTTATTACAGTGCTCATAAATCGCACACATTAATAAATAGCCCAAAAAAAGTGTATATTACATTACAATGATGATATGATCTTCCTTTAAACAGTGCAGCAGTGTAAGCGAGTGCATTAGAGGTTTGTTCTGTTTGTGTTCCAGAAAATTCCGTTGAGTGACTCATTATAGTAAGCAAGGTCTTCAATCACATTTTTCATATCCAAGCTGTAGTCCAGTGCTTTTATGGAGTACTAAGAGGATTGTTGTGCTTGATGTTTCCTTCAGAGAGGAATGGCTGTTTTTCCCTTTCTACTCTGACATTGTCTTATATGTCAGTATCATGAAAGCAAAGATTTAATTGTTACTAGTATTTGCCTCATATCTTAAATGTTGGGCTAGTTTCTCTGTCATCCTTGAGTCTAATCTGAGCCAAGTGATGAGGCAAGAAATGATGTCAGAGATGTTTTGAAATTCAGCAACAGAAGACTTTTCAGAGAATATGGAGATGTATTTGATTAAGCAAATAACAGATACACAAGATTGCTTACCATGGCTCATACACACTTTGGGTGCATGTTGACAAATGTTGTTTTGAGTTTCATTACAAGTGGTCAGGACTGTCCTAGTTCTTTTTTCCCAAACCTTTAACATGATGTATTAGAGTGACAGCTCCCCTGGACAGACAGTTTAAGTTTTGAATGCAAGAACTCATTGCACCATTATATATTGCATGAAATAAAGTTTTGTATTTTAGGCCTGGCCAGTTATTGTAGTGATTCGTCAGAAATGTTCGGATCCATTTGTCAAAGTGAGCAAGCAGGGTCAAAATCAATGGCAAAACAAGTATATCAGAGGGCAAGACGAACTCGTAATCAAAGAACAGAAAGAATAGTTGGGGCAGGCAGAAAACAATTGTAAATGTAGAAACAGTCCAAAGTAATACACAAATAAGCAAAACAAGAGGTAAACACTTAGAAACGATACACCTGGGGCAATTAAGATTTTGCCATCTCCTAAAGGATTTCTGGGCTTTATATACACAAAGATAATGGCAACACCTGTAGCGGTGATCAGCCAAGGTACGTGGGTTAAAAGAGTCTGGAGCGAAACATCAGTACTCTGACGGTCGGAGAGAGCCACAGAGATGCGGCTTGTGACAGAGCCCTGTGACAATTATAGCTTATGTTGTACCATATTGATGTATTCATGTATTGGTTTTGAGTGCAAATCCATTTAAAAATCATTAATGATATACAGACAAAAAAAACAAATTGCATTTGATTTTAAACATTTTAATAGGAAATAGAACGTTCAGATGGACTTTAGTTTAATAAGTCAAAGTTTAATAAGTCTTTTTTCAAGAAAATTTATCAAACAGCAATTGAACATGAACAATTGGCCACCCTAACTTATGCAACAAAGGTCTCTGAAGAAATAAATGTATTTTGGATGATCTTTGATTTTTGTCAAGAAACACATCACCCTGTTGCAGTTATATTACAATGACTATATCTTGATAAATGAAATTGGAAATTTCACGTAACCTGCTGGTCTTTCTATGATATCACGTGATTCTGTCTGACTAGTGCATGAGATGTGTGTACACCTGTCACAAACAGAAAGCGAGGATACAATCGGATTCATTTGCAGATTGTTTATTCAAGGAACGAGGAGAGACAGTAGCAAACAGGAATGAAGCAGATCAAGCAGTAAAGTAGTCAGTGTCCAGGCATGAGTCGGTAACTAGTAAATACAATCCAAAGGGCAAAACAGAGATGTAGTCGAAAAATAGGCGAGGTCGATAACAAACAGATCAAAACACAGAGATAAACACAGAGTAGCAAAACAACAGGAAGACAGGAAGTGCAAATGGACCATGGCAACACACAAACACTTCCGGGTTATATACACATAAAACTAGGTCAGTGGGTGGAGCCAACAATCAAACACCAAGACAACAAACAAGGGGGGCGGAGACATGAGTGGGAACCGTGAAAACATATGAGATGGGCGGTGACAAGAGTACATTGAAAGGAGTCCATAAATGAAAACAGACACAAAACATAGGCTGGCACATCCAGCTGATCATGACAGCACCTAACTTCTGTTCTTATTATTAGCATTTATCCTACAGTATACAGTATTTAACTTTCAATTCATTAAAGAATTCAGAAAATGCATTACAGACAGCACAAACACTGAGATTAAGAAATGTTTCAGTAACACTTTATATTAGGTGGCCTTAACTACTATGTACTTACAGTAAAAAATGTACAATGTACTTATTGTGGTCATATTGTATTGCAAAACACATCTGCTGCTATTAAGGTGGGAGTTAAACATGGATCAACAGTGTAATTATAAATAACAAAATTAATAAGTGCACTGTATCAAATGATTAATTTAAATGTAGCATATAGTAGTTAAGGCCACCTAATATAAAGTTTATATATTATTATATTCAAAACTACTAATAATATATACAATATACAAATACATTTAACATATATAATGTTTCTTGAGCACCAAATCAGCATATAAAAATGGTATCTGTAGGATCCTGTGGCAATGAAGACTGGAGTAATGACGATTTGAGCTTTGCCATCACAGGAATAATTCCATATAAACATATATTACAATTGAAGAAATTTTACATTGAAACATTGAATGCAAATAAAAGCAGTCCTAGTGAGCAACTTTTAAAAATGTTTCATGATCCTGAACTTTTGAACTGTACGTTAGGGAAATGCATTGCATTCACAATGTTCTTTATTTGAAAAAAAAAAACTTGTTACAACAAAAAGCAACCAGACAAAAAACTGTCACTTTATATTGACTGTTTAGTGATGGCAATGAACAAATACTGCATATAATAGAAGGTGAATGGACACAATGTTCCTGTTTGTGATTTTCATGGCTCCCTAAAGAATTATTTATTAGGATGCTTCTTGTTTTATTTTCCAGCTAAAAAGGTTCCGTTGATAAATCCTTTGACTAAAATGCATTTGCAAACACACTGTACATATTATTAGTAGTTTTGAATGTTAGAATGACCATATGGGAAATGCAAAACAATGAAAATTAAATGAATATGTCCAGTGCTTATGTACATATAGTAAGCATTAGCATATGTAATTTCTTTATTTTTAATTGCTGGAGAACTCTGAGAATACAATTCATAAAATCAGGTTTGTGCAAATAAAGTTAAGGAATATAAACAATAATTATTTAAAGAAGCCATTGGCTTGAGGGAACTCTGTCATTTGGATGTTTCAGTGGGACGGAATTACCTCATAAACAAGGCACAGGGTAATAAAGTCGTTTTTCTTTGACTATGAGCTTCCAGTTTGCAAGAACATCATTGGGTGGAGCACACAAATCCTCAGCAAGGTTATGAATGATTTGGCAGTAGACCTTCTTTTTTTCTTTTTCCTACGCTTCAGTTATAGCTAAACAGTACTTGTCCACTAAATTTGAATATGCACTGTAAAATGGTCAAATATTAATTTCCTACAGCAATAAATTTAATCAGCATACTGGCCAACACTGAAGCCCAGTCTGTGCAAAATGTATACATAAACCCATAAAGGCCTAAATGGTTCCTCCATTACAAATCAAATACTGTGCACAAGTGAAAGGAAATGAATAAGATTCCAGATATTCATTCACCTTGTTTCTCGCATGCTAACTATTGTATCATTTACTTATAAATTTACACAGATCCTATGCAAATTAAAATGATGCAGTAAACATTATTTATACGCTTTTTGTTGTTCACACAGTTTGGTGTCGCTGGCACGTTATTGGAATAACTTTATGCAAAACTGAAAAATAAGTTTTGAAATAACATTTGTCCATTTGATTAAGGCAATAATTGAAGGTATTAAATAGGAACATTGTCCTGAGCCTTCTTAAGCTGTTAAGGATTGGAGCAAAACTTTGCAAGTCAGCAGCCCTCCAGACAACAGGTTTGAGTACCACTGATTAATTTAGATACAGTACAAAAAACAGAATACAGCATTGCATCTCAAGTCCCTAGAAAGGCTTTTTCTTAAGCAAAATAACCATTGTGGCGAGAAGAACCAGTGAAAAAGTTACAAATACTTGATATAATGGCAGACATTTCCTTTATACAATTTCACCCAAAAGCTAAACTTCTTATTACTACTTGGACACGGTAAACATCTCCCTCCTGGACCGAAGAACGCATAAGCAGTAACATTCAGTTCCAAGAAAACCTGCAAATTCACAGTTCAGCGGAAGAAGGGAGGAGAGTTGAAGGGGGAGTGGGGTCATATGTGCGTCACGTTGCTCTTACTCAGCTTCCACCTGCCAAAGAAAACGATATGCCTCTGAAGGGCTTCTTAACTTGGCTTTACACATCGGCTGGCAAATGGGCTCTTTGGATTCAACCACTGTATTTGTATCGAATAAGAAAATAAAAACCTATGTAATACAAAAACCATATCTCACTGACTTTCTAAGTAAGCTAAATCCATTAAAAAACTATTAATCTCCATAAAAGAAATGGTTATAATTTATGGTATTTATGACTTATGGGTAGTTGACAAATAAAAATGTTTTATGATGTGACAGCAAAATTGTATAAACAAATTTTCTTAATTTTTGAAAGTTACAAATAGCATGAGGGAGGTCTACAGTATCTTCAATGTTAGAATTGTTTTGTTTTTGTTTACATTTTTCTGTGACACCATAGGACATATCTATATCTATATCTATCTATCTACAGTATTTATATATATATATATATATATATATATATATATATAAGTCTATATATTTATAGCTTATGGGTGCCATTGCAAAGGTTATGCAGCTTAATTCAATATGGTATCTAACCCACTTGATTAATGTCTATATGCAAGCTGATGAAATTATTTTTATTCATACAAGAAAAGTCCATTTATGCATTTTTTTAAATTAATTAGCAGTGTTAAAACAACTACATAACAAACAAACAAATACACACATGTTGGTTTTTGTTGGACTCTCCATAGGTGTAATGGTTTTTATACTGTACAGACTGTATGTGGTATTGTCCTACACCTAACCCTACCCCTTAAAGGAAACTGTGTGCATTTTTAGATTTAAAATAAAACACAATTTAGTATGTTTTTTAAGCCTTTTGAATTACGGGGACACTGAAAATGTCCTACATATTGACCTATATATTGTAATACCTATGTCATACTCATGTCATTATACAAATTTGTGTCCCCATAAACCACATAAACCCGCACACACACACACAAACAACACAGGTTAATTAGGACATGAATAGGAGATATATTTTCTTCCTTACCGCTACTAAAACAGTAGTGTAAGTTGTTGCGCTGGTCTCGTGCTGGCAGCGTGGAAACGTGTCCTGTTCAGGTAACCGGCGGGTAGCAGAGCATCTTGCGCTTGCCTCCTGAATCACAGCAGCACAGTATAAAAGCCAGAGGCAGCAGTGGACGGGATGAGAGATCTCCATCAGGATAACTGAGATTCGGAGTTGCTGCTTCACCGCACACTGATACGAACACTTCAACGGTACAGAAAACGTATAGGCTATGAACCTTTATAAACTATTTACATATTTATGTCATTTTAAATATTACAAATATCACATTTTCGGTTTTTGTCTTTATATATATATTATTTATTTGTTTAGATGTAAATACTCATAATTATTGTTTTATTTGCAGATAATCACTTATCATTTACCAAAAAAGGATGAAGAGCATAAATGTTTTTACCGATTTGCTACTTCTATTGATAGCCAGTGATGCGAGCGCTTGGATTATCAGAAATGCGACTGAAACGCTCACCGGAACCAATATCACTATCAATACATTGGAAATAGGGAATAACGGATTAGCATCCATGGCCAAATCAAGGCGAAAACGGTACATTTCTCAAAGTGACATGATAGCTATTCTGGACTATCACAACAAAGTGCGAGCGAATGTTTTCCCACCTGCAGCCAACATGGAGTATATGGTAAGCAACCAACTCTTCCCTCTCATATTTCCTTCTTTTCAAAGAAACAATAGTCTATGCTGCATTTTACCTCTCAATAGCAAAACTATAAAAAGCTGATTAGATTGACATGCGGTACTGCATTTATATAATTCGACAGCTCCTCCTGCTGGATACAATGAAATATTATACCTATTACCTTTTATAATAGCTTTAAGCCATTTAACCTCAACGGTAAATTTACTGTTGATTTGAAAAGGTATTGTTGTTTATTTAATCTACACAGAATTTTACACTCTCTTTATTTCATGTGGACATGTATAACATATGAGGGTGTGTGTGTAAGACTGAATTCATTTTTAATTAATACATTTCCTGCAAGGTAAAAAAAAAAAAAGAAAAGTAAAATAAGAAATTAACGTTTACTTTACACAATCGTTATATTGTTTTAGGTTTGGGATGAAGGCCTGGCCAGGTCAGCAGAAGCTTGGGCAGCCATGTGTATTTGGGAACATGGACCTCCTTACCTTCTCCGATATCTGGGTCAAAACCTCTCGGTCCGAACTGGCAAGTAAGTCTTGCAGGTGAACAGTTGTTTGCTAGAAATAACTCTAAGATCTTTATTATTTCAGAATAAAGAAGAATTTAGCTTGTTTAATAGCTTGAAATGTCACTTTGCCGGCATTATCCAATTACAAACAACGAACAAGACTCAAGGCAATGGGCCAGACCAGAATTTCATGTTTTGGATGCAGTCCAGTGGATAATGCTTCTTGTTTTTTCTCTCTCGTTTTTTAAATTGCACCCAAATTGTTTCTGCTCCTGCCAGTTACCGCTCCATTCTTCAGCTGGTTAAACCTTGGTATGATGAGGTCAGAGATTATGTGTTTCCATACCCACATGACTGCAATCCTCACTGCCCGATGCGCTGTTACGGACCCATGTGCACACATTACACACAAGTGAGTTGGAAGTCATAATTCAGATTAAGCAAACAGTAAAATGTCTGATGCTCTCTGAATGTTACAGATGGTGTGGGCATCATCAAACAGAGTTGGATGTGCCATCCAAACCTGTTACAATATGGTAGTATGGGGCGCTGTTTGGAGGGAGGCAACATACTTGGTCTGCAATTATTCTCCAAAGTGAGTCATGTTTTTATCTTTTCATGCAACTCTAGCCAGATATTACACCCAACAAGAGCACAGAGTGTACCCTTCTCAGTCTGATAATGTCAGCGCATGACTAAAGTGTTATGCATGCTCGTCTTCGTGATATATGTTCAAAACAATCCTATTTTTTAGGGGTAACTGGATTGGTGAGGCACCTTACAGAGTCGGTGTTCCATGCTCAGCCTGCCCTCCAAGCTATGGAGGTTCATGCAGCAACAACATGTGCTTTCCTGCCATCAATTCAAACTTCATGTACTGGTTTAAATAAGCTGTCTTCCATATGTTTAAAAGGAATAGTTGACCCCAAAAAAATAAATAAGAAAATCAGGCCAAGATTTTGATGAGTTTGTATTTTCCTCAGAACAGATTTGGAGAAATGCAGCATTGCATTACTTGATTACCAATGGATCCCCTGTAGCGAATGGGTGCCGTCAAGACGAGAGAGCAAACAATTGATAAAAACATTATGATAATCCACCAGTACACCGCATGAAAAAAAATGGCTTGTGACATGAAAATAAACAAATTCTTTGACTTGCTTCATGTTAAAATAAGAGTCATCTATCCCAAATATAACTTTTTTGAGTAGAAAATCAAAATAATCAAGTCAGTGGATTTTGATGTAAAAGGACAACAGGGGATGGACCTTTTCACTTGAGGAATTGTTATTATGGATTATTGGTATTTTTGCCAGAAACCACTTTTTAAAGTTAAACGCCTTAGTAATGGATTTGTTTCTAACAAACAGCTTTTCACTTTCCAAGATGTTAGTTAATGGACTTGTGGATTATTGTGATGTTTGTATCAGCTGTTTGATCTCTGATTCTGACGGCACCCATTCACTGCAGAGGGTGAGCAACTGATGTAATCTGTTCAGATGGAGAAACAGACTCATCTACCATCTCAGACGACCTGAAGGTAAGTACACTTCCAGAAAATGTTTAGGTCAACTGTTCCTTTAATGCTATTGAGTGCATTTTTACCATGATGTATATCTTTTAAATAAATATTAATTTTGTACAGCAGATATAGCTGTTTTTTTATAGGTGATACTGTCGATTCCAGAAATGGTGCTTATGTTAATACAATCTTAACATGACTGTTTTAGAATCAGCCATCATATTGATGCTTATGTATAGGTTAGTTATTTTTTCTTCTGGTGCGCAGATCAACTCTATGCCAATCCCTCTACATTACTGTTTATATTTCACTTTTACACATACATTTCTTAATTTTTTTTTAAATATCTGTTTCATCAGGGTTTTGTTCAAGGTGGTCAGACATAAAACATCCAAGCTATTTTGATAATGACGTTTTAAAAGCTGTCGGTTCATTTTCAGTGCCACTCCAAGGTTGTTGTTTTTTTATGTATGATCATGTTAAATGTATTTCAGCATTTTTATTTGGTTATGTTTTTAAGTTTTTATATGTGTTTAGATATATTTTATTTGTTGTGTGCGTGAGGTTTTTATCTATAGCTATTGGCAGTTCATGATAAATGATCGTGACATGGTGCTCTTCTATGACAAAGAGTGTAATACTGAATTTGATTTTCTTTGCATAATGTTTGCAGTAACAGTAACATCGCTATGGTAATGCTTACATGACCTCAGACTGTGACCTCTTCCTAACACAACGTCCTCATTTTAAAGTGAGTTCTCTGGAAAAGAGAGGCTACTAAATGATTGCATAATCTCATATAAACTTGTACTGTATATATATCACTTTTTGTGCCAGAATATTGTAACAAACATTCTTTCATTTGGTGGCTAATTTATATATTATATATTGAGTCATATTAACTGACATGTGTTCTTCATTCAAAGTTTATAGCGTTATAGATCTTCTCCTTACACGCAGGATTGCATATATTGCACTGAGATTATTTATTTCAGCCCAATGTGCAGTTTTTGTGCTGAAAATATACTAATAAATACATCTTTACTATTGTGAGTGTGTGTTTTAATGTACAGTTTACATGAGGTTGACATTGCGTTTAAAATATTGCTTTTGCACATATACACTGACAGTTCTTTGAATTCAAGAGATGTGCTGAGTTCATTTGGAAACACATTTCTAAGATTTTCCTGGCCTATGTTGCTCATTGTCTTTCAGAGGCTGCAGCACTACATGGCCTTTATTGATTGTGTAACGTTTGTCTGTGAAGCTAAATGGTTCCAGTTATCTGCAGCTTTGTTTCTCATCCACTTTCCAGGTTTTCTTTTGTATTATTCCTTTGTTTGTTTACCTTTTGTAGCTCAACATACACCTTTCTGGTCTGTTTCTGAGGAAAAACTCATATTTTGACCTAAAAAAAATATTCCTGATCACTGTGCACTTTGATCTGGTGAAAACATTCTCAGCATTTCTGTATGTTGATTAAGCTGAAATATGAGAAATAGAGAACCAATAGTATGTTTGCTCAGGGAAAAACAACAACACACCCTTATTTTTTAAATTTTCCAGACCATCAATATTGGCAATGGATGTAAGCAGAAAGAAACCGAAAGACTTCCCCCCTCTCCACCACCAAATAACAAACAACCCAGCTCCCTCAGCAAAATATAGGTCAGAACCACTGCATACAGTAACTGGGCCTGCTGAAGTCCTTCCCTGGCCAACAGATACATTGAAATGAACCTACTTTTGCAACTTTTTCAGCAGATGTGCACATTGTAGAGTAAAGGTAAGTTTTAACTCTTTTTCTATAAATGTTACAGGACTAAAATGAAGTGACTTTGCCAGAAAATACCAGATTATTAACAAATTAAGCTTCCCATAAAATTCAAGACGAACGAGTTATGTATAAATAAAGAGTTCTTGGAGTGCAGTTTTTATCCATAATAGTGAAGGTTTGAAAAAACATATAAATACTCAATGCTGCCATCTAGCGGTTTACTTTTTGGCCTGTGGAACAGTTTCTCATCTGTACAGTCCATTGTTATAAATAGATAGATAGATTTTTACAAACTATACAATATATTATTCTACCCCGTAAACCTAACCTTCACAGAAAACCTGGATTTTTACAATAAAAAAAGAGCATTAAAGATTACTACTGGGGACCAAAAAAGATTTTACCATCTTTGTAGGAGGTCTACCAACCGCGTGCACACAAATAGAAATAACATAAATCTTCGTTGGCTTTGAATGCAAAGCAGAAACAAGTCAATGCACCGTGCGGATTTTCACCGATTTATGTGCTTCTGTAGTGTGGGTGTGTTGATGTGCTTGTGGGCGTGGCTTAAAAGTTCACTATAAATGAGAAAAGCAGCCTCACAAATTGAAACATTTTAAAGTACATTATTTTTTGCCGCGCAATGACTTATGATGACACATTCATAAAGACACTTCAAGCAGCATCAAAACAGTTGGACACGTGTAACCTATTTGATATAGAAAACAGCAACGGAGAATTATTTCAGCAAATCAGCACCGGAGATAAACATCCACGCGCTGAACAGAAAAAGGTAAATGCTGTTCGCAATTCTTTCATGATAACACTTAACATTTATTTTAAAAGATGTCATATGAAGCCTACTACAAGTATTATAACGGCAAGTCTGCTAAAGATAACATTCATTTATTTGAAGCTAACAGTAGGTTTTCTCATAGAACTGAAAATGCTATAGACTTCAAAGACTTGTGTGGTCAGTTTTAATGCAAGACACGACCGTATGAAATATTGCATGTGTGTGGCAAACGGCGTCTTTGACAAGTGAGAAACAATCAGCTCAGTTGTAAAAATGCTGAAACTGCACGTTCCAGTCAGGCTTGTGTGAAATGATCTATTTCTGAACATTCATGCAAATGCGCTCAAATCATCATTGTGTTATGTTACGTTATGTAAAAATTCAGTATAAACAGGCTACAAGTATACATTTGTGTGCTTTAAAATTCTTTCAATTATTTCACAGGCAGAGGACAGATACCACTTGGGATTTTGTAACTGAGAGCTGTGAAAACATGAAGTGTGGACATGAAGATTTATTTAGTGGGTTTGTGCTGCTTGTGACTGTCCAGGCTGTGGTTTCCATGGTGATTCCCAATGCCACCCACTTAGAAGCCATCCTGGAAAAATACATGGATAAGGATGAAGCGTGGTGGCAATCCAAGTCAAGGGGCAAAAGAGCAATTTCACAGAGTGATATGCAACTGATTCTTGACCTACATAATAAGCTGAGGGGTCAAGTGTACCCCCCTGCCTCAAACATGGAGTACATGGTAAGATCACATGATTCTACCTCAGTCTACTGAATCATGTTCTTAGCTTATCAAACCATGGACAAAAATATTGTCATACCAAAATTAAGGGTCAAGATTAATTTTACATCATGTAAAATATATATATATATATATATATATATATATATATATATATATATAAAACAACTGTTTTAAATTGTTAGATTTGAACATCATTTTATAATAAAACATTTTAAAAAAACATAATACTTTGAGATTTCTTAATTTTATAATTAATTCATTAAGCTTAAGAGGACAGCATGATCAATCTAAATGCAAAAAACAAAGCAAAACTGTAAATATAAATTTAAAAATGTAACATATGGAAAAAATATTTCAAATAAATGTTAAATTCCTTGATATCAGTAACTGAAATTATACCAATATATTGTGCATCTCTACTTGAAAGCAGTCTACATGTGCATGAAAGAATCAGTAAAATATATATTTTAAAATGTGAAAATCTGTAAAATCCTGTAAAGTACAACTTTCCCATTGAATTGTGAGTTAAAAGGCTATTTATACATTTGGTGGGGTCATGAGGGGGCTTATAAATGTATCACATGGCTCTGCCAACTGGTATTGGGTAGCACACAATAACCGCACTTTGCACAAATGCACTAGAACACACTGAACTACAGTCAGGTTTGTGGTCTACAACAAACAGTTCATCAGGTCCATCAGGGAGGCCCGAATGCAGCTTCTCCTTCCCACGTTCTGTGGCTCACCTACTGTATGTGGCGCTCAGCCAGACCTCTCATTGCTTTCTGGCCAAATATGACCTGATGCTTCTTAGAACCATCTACAGATGCTTCTTCGTCCTGCTGCACTGCATTTGGCAACAATGATGGCAAATATTGACTCAGACTGAAAAAATAGAAAAGAATATAACACTCTAAATCAACAGAGACCATCCTATTATTTTAGCTCTTAGGTCCAGTGTACAGCACAGTAGTTCTCCTTTAATCCTAAAATACATGATGCATTTCTTAGCGCTGCATATGGATGATTTTATATGACTGACACTTGCAATCAGCTGTAAGAAAAGAGTTTCTTCTTAGACAATTACTTTTGAGTTGATAACATCTGTGGTGCTCTGGGACTCTGAACAATTCAGAGTTAAATCTGTCAAATCCCAGAGCCCTGTATCCCACAGCAAAGTTTAACAGAATGTGTCTTTGTGTGGGGCACAGATAGAGGAGGAGACATTATACCTTCATGCTACACAGTCCTCTGGGTAATTACTCTGAAAGGGAAGTAGAAGGAGTCACAGAGGATGCATATCTCCCTCGGAATGCACCCAGATGGTCGCTGTAACAGCAAATTAGGCATCGCAACAAATAAACAATGTCAAGACAGGTCTCAAAGGCCACATAAAATGCCAGCAGGCTTTGCATCTCTATGCATGTTCTGCTTAGATGCAGAAAGCTTGCTACAATTTTATGCACCTGAAAGACTAATATTACATTCTCAATCTTGGTCAAAAATTTCAAGTACATGTTGACGACATAATATATGTAATAACATCATTGTAAACAGTAAAAATCTTCAGTTTTTTAAGGGTATTAATTGTGCAGGATAAAAGATATCAAGGTGGTTGAGGAATAGTATTTGTTGCGGACTGATGCAATGGAATGTACCAGCTCTGCACATATGGAACAGATTAGCACAGGGCAGCAAACTACGCATACTGTATGTAATTTTAAATTAAGCTGCTCTGTATTGAAATAATCGGAACTCTGTGCAGAACAGTACACTGCTTATTCTTTCATACAATAAACATTAAACCAGTAGAGTTTACACTAATGGCTGTTTTAATATGGCTTTGCCTTGTCTCAAGTTAGTGAAACAGAAATTCTTTATGGTTTTTAACTCTAACTGGCTCACTTGTAGATTTGTATCAATCTATTGGATAGAACTAAGCAACCATGCATTGACGTACATACTGTAAGCAGAACCAGGCTCAACAATTTGGCAAAAAATGTTATCAGAACATTTTTCTGGCATGCTGTTGACCTTGAAAATATTTGCTTTTGTGTTTTAAATGGATAAATTTCTGTAGTTTACTCACCTTCATGTCCAATGGAATTACTTCCTTTCTTCTGCTGAACACAGATATTTTGAAGAATATTGATAACAAAACAGTTTTGGTATACAATGACTTCCATTGCATGGACTAAATTTATTTGATGGTCAATTGAAGAAACAATGTTTTACAGGTTTGGAATGACTTGAGGGTGACTAAATGATGACAAAATTTTCATTTAGGGCTTAACTAGTCTGGATCTTTTATGCACAAGACACGCACAGGTATGACTTGTCCAGTACTGTTAGTTTCACATGAAGAAATGTCAGGTTTGAGATTGATTAGAGGTTCGTTGTAAAAAAACTAATTGTTTGTGAGTATTAGGCACTTAAATAGTATTAGGCACTTAAATACAGTACTAGCTTGTGGCTCTTTGCTGTGACAGGTGTGGGACACTGAACTGGAGAGGAGCGCTGAGCACTGGGCACACACTTGTCTGTGGGAACATGGACCGTCTCACCTGCTGACCCGGATCGGCCAGAACCTGGGAGCTCACTGGGGCAGGTGCTGTATTACAAACAATATTTATGTGCAATACCGCATCTCATTGATTTCTTACAGTGCACTAACTGTTTGCTTTAAATATGATTATCTTTAGAGACAGACCTCCGACGTTTCATGTCCAAGCCTGGTATGATGAGGTGAGAGATTTCAGCTACCCCTATCCACAAGAGTGTAACCCTCACTGCCCCTACAGATGCTCTGGACCCGTCTGCACGCATTACACTCAGGTTAAACCCCATTCATGTTTTAACGTTTTAATTTACATTTTGCAATGGTACAAGCAGTTGATGTGTGCTATTTAGTAACAGCGAAATTATGATGTTTTTGCAGCTGGTTTGGGCCACATCCAACAAAATTGGCTGTGCCATCAATGTGTGCTATAACATGAATGTATGGGGCATGATCTGGGCCAAAGCTGTGTACCTGGTCTGCAATTATTCTCCGCCGTAAGAATGTTAAGCTTTTTTGTTATTTGATATAATTATAATAAAGCACTATTATTAGCTTTTGTCTTGTGGTATCCTTTTCACAGAGGTAACTGGTGGGGGCATGCACCATATAAGCACGGGACCCCTTGCTCTGCCTGCCCGCCCAGCTATGGCGGTGGTTGCAGAAACAATCTCTGCTATAAAGGTACTAAACCATAGTATATAGGTCAGATATTGAGATGATAAATTTGATTCATTGTTATGATGTATTACAGTTAATTTGATTAAAATATATTTGACATCCCAAAACTAAATACGAAAACAACATGTGAAGGCTGTAGGTCCTAAATCATATAACAATTGTAATGTAATTTAATGTAATGCTCTCTTCAGATGATGGCAGTCATTATCATTACACCCCGGAGACAGAGGAAAATAACTATATTGAACCAGAACCCGAGCCAGTTCGAAGCCATGACGCACACTACAGAGATGAGACACCAACACCTTCTCCCAATGAGAACATTGAGAAGAACCAAGTGATCAGTACTTCCCAGATGTGTAAGATAATTTCAATTGCTGACTCAAGATATATTTCATTGACTTTACTGGTCTTTACTGGCTGCCATCAGAAAGTAGGTTTGCATAGATACTGTATGTATGTACTTTTAACATTAGTAAAAAAAAACAGCTCTTCTGTGTTTATATATTGACATCTACTATAATTTTTTTTGCAGCTCAGCAAGTAGCATGTGATACTAGATTACGTGATCAGTGCAAAGGAACTACTTGTAACAGGTAAAATGTCTGGATTCGCACATCAGCTACAAAGAAAGGTGATTTGGTCATTCTACTATGAATAATCGTGTGTCTGGTAAATCTGTAATCAGGTACGAATGCCCACCAGGCTGCTTGAACAACTACGGAAAAGTAATTGGATCTGGTCATTATGACATGGTAGGTGAATGCATTGGCTTTCATTTTATTTTTATCAATGTGACATGCACTGATTTTGTCACTTGAAGTTGTTTTTTTTCTTGATAGTCATTTAAATGCTATCTAATTTTGGATGGGTTGTGGTCAGCTCAGGGTCTCTCTCATTAATGTTGCTGTTTTTCCAGCAATCCAGCATCTGTGGTAGCGGCTTGCATTCTGGAATAATAGATGATGATGGAGGCTGGCTGGATGTCACAAGGGTGGGCAGAAGGCAGCGATTCTCAAAGTCCTTCAAAAACGGGGTTCAGACTCTGGCGTAAGTCACAGAACCCATATGTTGCATGCTGCTAGATGTGGGTTCAACAAAGTTCTCACATTTTCCATGTTATTCCTCAGGAAAAATCAGAGTGCCAATGCCTTCACCGTATCAAATGTTCCAGGTAAGTCCACATGTGATTATTTTTAATGAGATTAATGTTTAGTGTCAGAAAATACATTTAATTAATATTTTAATTGCGTCCAGTGAAAGCAATTAATTGTGAAACTACGGTGGCACAATTCTGCCCTTTCAAGAAACCTGTCCGTCACTGTCCCAGGTAAAATAATCTTGATGGATTCACACTATGCAGTAAATGAGTCATCAATAGCACAACAATAACACAACGTGTTTTAATTTTTTAGGTTGTATTGTCCTCGTAATTGCTTGTACGACAGTTATGCCAGAGTAATTGGAACCCGCTATTATTCAGATGTAAGTCTTCATGCCATTTAAAGAGATAGTTCACTCAAAAATGAAAATTAGCCCGTGATTTATTCACCCTCAATAAATTATATGTATATTATATGTATATATAATATATATATGGCTTTCTTTTTTCAGATGAATACAATCAGCGTTTTATTTAAAAAACAAATTCCTGGCTTTTCCAAACTTTATAATGGCAGTGAATGGCTGTTGATATTCAATAGTCCTAAAGAAGTCCAATAAAGTGCATCCCTCCATCATAAAATGCCCTCCACATGGGGTTAATAGAGAATTGATGCACTAGTGTAAGAAAAAAGTCCACAGTTAAACCTCTTTAGACTGTAATCTCTAGCTTCTTCTAGCTGTCTTAAGCTGGCCGTACACGGTGCGAATCCGGACAGTCGGAAAACCGTATGGCCACGCACACGTCACAAGTGACTTTGTTTACGGATGCACTCTGAGGAAGAGATTGTTTTCTTTGTGGCAGCAATTGCTTGCGAAAAAACAAAAAATGAAAAGAAAACAAAGGGCGTGGCAAAGAGTTTGGCTAAAGGGTAGAAAATTAAATCAATATTGACAGTCCTTTTTTATGGATTATTACTATTTATTATATTATTTTAAATGCTGCTCGATATATCATAAAGCGCTCGTTCAGCGAGTTTGTCATCTTTCTCGACAGTCCAAATTCTCCGTGGCGCTGTCATGTTCATCTTTCTTCTTCTGTGGTTTTCTTTTGTAGCTTCTGATTGGTCATTTCCAGTTTGCTCAACAAATCGGCTCGTTCAACAGCATACACGCCACGCTTTCAATCCAACAGCTCCCAAAGTTTTTTGACATGTTTAAAATTGATCGTGAGGTCGGGACCATACAAGAAGAGATGATTTCCTCCGAAATTGCATGTGAACTCATACGACCACAAAAGCGCACCCTCCTTTATGCACATTCACAAGAG
>JAUYWG010000032.1:11049804-11069748 GCA_034779775.1 Enteromius afrohamiltoni
GCTTCCTGTTTATATACCTGCGTGAGGTTACTTCCGGGTCCTCGTGACCTCACGTGATCCGGTGCGTGTGACACACATCAGTTTATTGATTTATGAGCACTGGTCTCTTTTAGTCACAATTTATCATTAACATTTCCCTTTATCATTAAAATATTCATCAATCCACAGGCATTTTTTATCTCCAAACGATGAAAAGGAATCTAATATTTTAGTGCCTCAAAGTGAAGATAAAGCTCTTTTGCTCTGATGTTAACAGATTGAGCTGTAAAGGAGGCTCAGGTCAGCTCTCTCCGCTGAAGAACGAAATAAAGCCTTATGTCGACAATCAGCCCTGATTTGTGATCCATCATTCACCCCACTCCATCACACGGGAAGACTTCTGCAGTGAATGAGAACAGCCTGTTGGTAGAGTCATCACACGTACCCTCACACTGGGCTCCATCGCCCCCAATCAATCTCATTGTCCTGCTGCTCACCAGCCCTCTGCGTGCACCTGTTAAACGTCTCCGCAAAAGGATAGCCTGTCATGACTGCTTAATATGACCTCCGACCCTTGTGAGCATGTCAATCACTCTTGCTCATGTTTTCCATCTGGACTCGCCGCCAATCGAGGCATGAAAACATGTCAGATGACATTGAGTCTCAAGGCATTTTATGCTATCAAGGGAAAGTAATGCGAGCTGTCGTGGTGGGTTTTGTCACGTCACTGTTAAAAACCACTGGGGAGATTTGTTTGACATACAGACAACATAATGTAGGTCTAATACTAATGCCCAAACTGTTTGTTTACAGATTACATCACTTTATTTAATAAGGGAAAATTAAACTTCACAGAGTAGATGATATGAATACGGAAGTGTCTGTTGTTTGTATTCAACCCTAATTTTGCATATGAAGATTCTGTAGGTTAGGATTTATTAGGTAAATAATAATACAAGATAAAATTTTACTGAAGCTAATAAAGCTTGCTGTCCTGAGTATTTGCTATAAAATGCATTACAGTGAAAGCAGAATACAGTGTGTTGTCTGTGAAAGAGGTGCTTGGTTAACCCTTGTTGCTGAGGGTAATTATCCCTCTGCAGAGTATCTGTCTCCTTGTTGTAGCTTTCGGTACACCTGACCACAACAGCCCACAGCTCTGTCAGTTAAACAGGGCGGAAAAAACAACACAGAGAAAGAGTATGACATCAATTAGCCTGGCCTTGGCATGCATAGGCGCCCTCTTTAAAATATTACTGACACTAATTAGACCACACTTTAATCAACTGAAAGTCTGATGTGCAAAAGCACAACAAAAGTGCAGGAGGGTTTGCATTTTTCTTGTGAGCTGCCTGGTTTGCTTTTCTAAGGTCTCATCAAGGAAGTATGAGTATATTAGGGATACATAAACATCCTCAAAAAAATCTTGGAAAGTCTTGGAAACAGATTTGAACTTAAATGTACTGTAGGTGTAGCAGCCCGGTTGAAATAAAGAATTTTTGCTCCTGCACTGATTTTGCACTGCATTTATTTTTCTGACACCGTAAGAGCTAAAACACAAAAACAAATACAAAAACAGGTTGTAATTGGTAGGGATTCACACAGACTCAAAAATGTAAGAAAACAATTAGCCATGTAACAATACAATCAGACAATAAGCACTAACATTTAATATTAATGTAAAACATTACATCTACAAACCTAGCTTAAAATGAACAGTCCTTAAACACATATATAGCAACTGACCTTGTGCCCCTTTTTTAACCAGGTGCTTGTTGGCAAAAAGAAAATGTTGTCATTGAATATGCAGTAAGCCAAACTTTAAAGGTTGTCTCATGCCCAGTGACACTTAAGCTCATTACTATGGTTGGGAAGGATTTATTAATATCAAGTGAAAGAGTTTCCGGTCTTAGAGTTAGAGGCTTTAAATCCACAGCAGTTCTAGACCTTCCCTGTGCATATACTAAAGAATGTATTCCTGTGGATCATGCCATACCAGAGAGACTGCATCTTGCTTCGCTGACGGACAAAATTCCTCCACATCAAGACTGCGAGGTTGGACTTTTGATAGGATATAGTTGTTCCAGAGCTTTAGACCCCAGAGAAGTGATTCTTGGACTGGACAACGAACCATATGCTGTTCGCATGGATCTCAGATGGAGCATTGTGGGCCCATCCTTGACACATCATGAGTCACAAAGAGGTGTTTCCATGTGTCACAGAGTGTCTATTAAGACGTTTCCTGCTTTAATGCCAGTTGATGTGATCAAAGTGCTGGAGTCCGATTTCAAGGACACAAACAAAAGAGGAGGACAGGAGGACATTATGTTATTGAACAAACTAGGAGAAAACATCAAGATGAACAAAGACAGCCACTTGGAAATGCCTCTTCCATATAAGACAAGACCCTGTCTTCCAAATAATAATGCCTGTTGCGCTCACAAGACCTCATCACTGAGTGTATCACTCGAAGAAGCCATGTAAATTATTTGTGGTTTTTGACTGCTCCACCAAAATTAAAGGAAGCAGCTTGAATGATCTTCTCACAGGTCCTGACCTGATGAACAGCCTAACTGGCATTCTTTTGCGGTTTAGACAGCACTCAGCAGCCCTAATGTGTGATATCAAGAGGATGTTTCACACGACCATTTCAAATTTTGCGTCATTCTTAAAGACATGCCAGACCCGTAGAGGTATACTGTCCTTGTTGTCCAACCCCTCTGGGTTTCTTGCACCATTCTTGCTCAAAGGCAAGACTGTTCTTCGAGAAATGTGCCGAAGCGGTATGGGCTGACATGATCCCTTACCTGAGGGCTTGCAGCCAGGTTGGAAGCACTGGAAGGCAGATCTTTTAACTTTTCAGACGCCTCGTTGTATTGTGCCTGCTGCGTTTGGGAGAATCACAAAGGGAGAGATTCATCACTTCTCAGATGCCAGCATGGAGGGTACGGCCAGTGCTCAAACCTTAGGCTTAAGAATGAGCAAGGTGATATCCATAGTTTTTTTTTCATGGCAAAATTTAGAGTAGCCCCACTTAAGTTCACCACAATACCGTGGCTAGAGTTGACATTGAAGTCAGTTGTCAGTTGCAGTGAATGATATGCTAAAAGAAGAAATGAACCTTGCAGAAGGATAGTGTGAACCTAGCAGAAGGACTGACTCCTAAGTAGTGTTAGGCTTTATAAATAACGAAGCTTGCCGCTTCCACACGTTTGTCGCAAATCAAGTTCAGACAGTTCATTGCTCTACAAGTCCTCAGAAGTGGCGATACATTTCTTTGGATGTAAATCCAGCCGACTATGCATTACGAGGTCTGAGTGTTAATGATTTGTGATGGTTTTGGTTCAGAGGACCGAACATCTTGTGGGAACAGCAAATACCTCCCCCGTGGATGTTAATAAACAACTTAACTTAACAAAAATAACTTTATTTATTTTTTAATAAAAATCAGCGATCAGAAGTTTTGTAAGATGGTGTTCCCTTGCAATTATCACTGGATGTTTAACAGATTTAGCAGCAGAAGCATCACAAAGCCTTTCTCCCAGCTTGAGCAATCCAGCGTGATCAATGAAGGCATCTAGATTATATGGAAGCTGTTTGCCCTTACAAAGTAAGGCTATCTCTTTGCATAGATCTTACTCTGTAAGTCCTTGATGATGATGCACTTGGCAACCTCATGTTCTGCCACTGTACTGTGGTTGCCTGACTTGTCTTTTCTAACACGATGAAGTAGACGTACAACTGCTTAGATGATTTCCAAATCATGAGGACAACCTTGTGAGACAATTGTACAAGCAGGAATACTGCACTGTTTGCGTGTGCAGTGACTGAGTCTTCTTCACCTCTGGGTCACCAATTAGAAGTTGTGTATCAACATCCAAATGGGAAAGTATTTGCTGTTCTCACAAGATGTTCGGCCCTCTGAACCAGCTAGAAGTGACCAGGGGTGCCCATGCCTGCTCCTGGCAATCAATTGTCCATCAAAGTTTAGCTCCAACTCTAATCAAACACACCTGAAGCAACTAATTCCGTTTTTTAGGATCGCTTGAAAATTAAAGGCATGTGAGTGTGATTAGAGTTGGAGCTAAACTTTGCAGGACAATTGATCGCCAGAAATTGAGTTAGGCACCCCTGGACTAACACTCAGGTAAAGGATCATCTCAGCCCATACCATTTCGGCACATTTCTTGAAGAACAGTCTTGCCTTTGAGCAAGAATGGTGCAAGAAACCCCAAGGGGGCGAACAACGAGGTCACAGTATACCTCTACGGGTTGCTGGCATGTCTTTAAGAATGAAGCAAAATTTGAAATGATCGTGTTCCAGATGCCAATAAATGCCCAAGGCTCTTTCCAAAGGCTGTTCGGTGAGAGAGAGATCGACAGATGTAACGTCTACAGTGCACTCAGAGGGCAGTATTGTCTCCAAGACTTGCCTTGTCATTGGATACAAATGTATGCAGCCTTAAACCTCCAAGTGCACAAGATTGGCGAGCTTCTTTAGCCAACTTGATGGCTTTCTCTGCAGTTTCAACACTGGAGACTCCATCATCCATGTAAAAATCTTGAAGTGTGAACCTAGAGGACCCAGATGTTCACCTTCTCTTGCAAGATGCTTCAGTCCATAATTAGCACATCCGGGGGACGATGAGGCACCAAACAAATGTACTCTCATATGGAATGGTTGAGAAATCTCCATTTCTTCACCATAAAAAAGCGTAAGTTATCACGATCTGCTTCGTCGACATGGAATTGGTGAAACATCCTCTCGATATCACAAATCAGGGCTACAGTGTACTGTCTAAAACGCAAAAGAATGTCAGTCAGGCTGTTCATCAGGTCAGGACCTGTGAGAAGATAATCATTCAAAGTGGTTCCTTTAAATCTGGTGGAGCAGTCCAAAATCACACACAATTTGCCTGGCTTCTTCAAGTGATACATTCCGTGATGATGGATGTATCAGTTTTCTTCTTCTCTTCCTGCATCAAAGACTCCTTCTGCATCACCATTCTTTATTATGTCCTTCATGAACTTAACATTAAGTTCTCTATAGTCCTGATTCTTCATTAATCTCCGCTTAATTAATGGACTCCAGCACTTTGATCACATCAACTGGCATTAAAGCAGGAAACTTCTTAATAGACACTTTGTGACACATGGTAACACCTCTTTGTGACTCATGATGTGTCAAGGATCGGCCCACAATGCTCCATCTGAGATCCGTGCGAACAGCATATGGTTCGTTGTCCAGTCCAAGAATCACTTCTCTGTGGTCTAAAGCTCTGGAACAACTATATCCTATCAAAAGTCCAACCTCGCAGTCTTGAAGTGGCGGAAACGTCCGTCAGCGAAGCAAGATTCCCCTGGCAGTCTCTCTGGTAGAGATGTGGGCATGATCCACAGGATATTATACATTCCTTAGTATATGCACAGGGAAGTCCTAAAACTGCTGTGGATTTAAAGCCTCTAACTCTAAGACCGGAAACTCTTTCACTTGACATTAATAAATCCTTCCCAACTATAGTAGTGAGCTTAAGTGTCACTGGGCATGAGTCAACCTTTAAAGTTTGGCTTACTGCATATTCGATGGAGACAGTGTCACTTTGTGTGTTTAACAGAGGGTAGAAAAGTTTCTCAGACACAGGTTTGTGAGGACAACCATACTGGCACAATCATTGAGATGTTAGCAGACATCCATCCTGATTCTACACTTAAAGATGTTGTGACAACCCTTTCATGTGAATTCCCTGGGCCTTGAACAGAGGATGACTTTACCCTTCTAATGAAGCTCTCATTGTTTAAGCAGGTAGGATGTCTTCCCTTGCAGGTGTTACAGCTGTGTCTGGAGCGACAGTCTCTCGCACTTTGGCCAAACTTCAAACATCCATAGCACAGCTTCATATCCTTAATAAATTGTCTTCGCACCTCAAGAGATCTTGCAGAGCATTTAGAGCAATCATGAATTTGATGTTCACTGGCTTGACAAAATAGACATGGTTTTGTGAATTTGAGCTTCAGATTCTCATGTTGTGTTACTATCTTTGTATGGAAGACACTGGCCTTGTTCTTTCTAACCTTGAGATTATCTTTCTCCTTATTAGCTTCAGAAGCGTGAAGGGAATAAAAAGAAGGGACTGGGTTACAGGTTACCTCAGCCTCAATGAACATGAAATGGGCAAAATCATGAAAAGTTGGAAAATCTTTTTCATTTTGCATTTGTGTGGCTTGGCAGGCCAGCGAGCTGCTGCCCAATCAGGTAGTTTGCTGACAAGTGTCCTATTCTTAGGTTTTTGGGTCCTTCAGAGTCCTTGGGCTGAATTCTGGGCCAGTTTGCATGTTTCTCTCTGAATGCTCTTTGTATGATAAATGGCTGTCCATAGTCATCTTGAAGTCTCTTCCGCGCATCCTTGTAAGCTTTCTCATCATTTATGTAAAACATGCCTAGAGAGCAGACCCAGCAACATACTTCTTCAAGTAGTATAACTTATCTGCTGAGGAGACTCTTGTCGATGAGTGACTGGAACGACTTAACTGCTTGTAATCTTTCAAACTCATTCATTTGAGCATCAAGTTCCTTCCTTTTCCTCTCTTCTAGAAGTTGTATTTTTTCCCTTTGTTCCCTTTCCTCCATTATTGCTGCATATTCTGCTTCCATTGCTGCAAGCTCTGCTGCCTCTATCCATTTAGCCATCAGGATGGGGTTCAGTGAAGGTTGACTTATGGGCATACTTGACTTTGAGCTGATACGGGAAACTATAGAACCGTAGATGGAACAAGCATAATCTTGTTTAAGCAATTCACGAAGATGCTTGGTTCTGTGTCTCCGTCTTCGCTGGACTGGATCTTTACGCACCCGTAATCTCCACGCTCTTTCGGCGAGCCGCATGTCAAACAAAAAGCCTATAGGCAAGGCAACTTGAAACGGTTAAAATTTAAATTTCAAAAGTAAAACAAATATGCAAATAATACTTAGAATATTTATACATATATATATATATAATTATGGATTATAATGCATACATTTTGCACTGTTTTTATCTATGCAAACGTACAAATAATTAAATGCATCTGCATGTATGTGACAGTATACACCTCTACAGCACCACACACACCAAAATGATTATCAAAAATGTAAAAAAATAAACAAATTAACATTAGACAATTATGATTCTATAGTATCACACAAGTACAAGTAATGCATATCATTAAATTGTGCTAAATGTAAAAGCAAAAAAAATATATATTTTTGTAGTATTTTTTTCCCCTACTTTTACTTTATAGAATTACATTTCAAAGCGCAAAACAAATAAAAAGTCATTTGTTATATTAGGAAATATGAAGTAAAAATTCATCCCCATAATGAAACATTTTCACCAGTTGTCATAAATTACCATAAAGAAAAAATAAAACAAAAACACCAGTGATCTTTTGTGCATATTAAATAGCCTATTTATGCAACAATTGTAACTTGTCAGAGGAACTAGGGCTAGCCTAATGGTTGGTATTTAGGTGCTATTTAAAATAATAAACCACTTAAATACAAGGTGACATTACAAAATATGATTGTTTTGGCCAACAACTGTAATTAAATGAACTGGACGTATATAAATAAATAAATAAATAAATAAATAAATATATATATATGAAAATGGCAAAATTGTTTATACAACACGTGGTAACGAACCTGCCATGAATATAAAATAAATTAAATATTTATTTCAATAATACGCTGTTTCTGGTGCTCAAGCAGACAGTCAGTGGTGATCCGACGAGCATCTGAGATCTCCTCCCCTTCTTCACATTCACTCCCATGATGCAACAGCAAACAAAGAGGGCAGAGAAAAAAGACAGGACAGGGAAAACGACAGCTAGCTAAAGAAAAGTTTCAAACGCCGAAAATAGGCGAAAAAATTCAAAACGTCCACAGCGCAGGGTGTCACTTTATCGCAAAACGCGGTCATAAAGTGCCCATTATTCCTCGTCTTTGTAACGTTAGCTGTTTTTGTTTTTGTAAGTGCAGGTATCAGCTAGCCGTGAAGTAATAATGTCTCCTAATGTGATTTCATAGCTCTGCGGACACTGATATGAAAACTGCTGTTAGTTGACAGTGTATTGAAGCCACGGCAGGTAATGTTTAGTTAATATTTGTATGTGAATATTGATGGTTAGCGTTGTAGCATTAGGCAGAAGTGATGTTAATATACAGGGCCTGTTCAGGTTAGCCTCAGTGCTAACTGCTCTTAAAGCGTTAGCACGCTCACATTTATAAATTCAAGGAGTGTTTTGAACTTTCATCTATATAACTTAAAATGGCAGATTCATATTGTATGACTTTTATGATCTGATGAATTCATAATGTGCACTAGACATGCCAGACAACAATCAGACATAAATATTTAACCTAGTGCGATATAGTAATGTCTTTTTTTTTGTAATACAGCACTTGTAAACGTCAGCCTTGATAAGCCTATACATTTTCCTTAAAAAAATGGTCTTTGGTACCATGTGCATATGTTAGATAAGCAGTAAGGTTTTAATTATATTGGAGTTAATTTAGTGAGTCTTTACTGTTTATTGGACAAAATATCTTTTAAAATCAGCATGAGTTAATATCTCTCAAAACACCAGTCATATTATGTGTGTGTGTGTTTGTATTTTATTTCCAGAAAATGCTAAATGTTTGTCTTCATCTTTCAGAAGTTATGATTTAATGTTTTATATTTTTTATTTTTTGTCCTCTCTTATGCACAGCGAGGCTGATCTATTGTAATAAAAACGCAATAATGCAGCAATATTGTTAAATAGCATTAACTGTTATTAATTAATAGTTCATTTTGCAAATCAGAGTGTCAGCAATTACTCCAGTCTTCAGAGTAACATTGGGTTGATTTGGTACTCTAACAAACATTTCTGCATTATTGTCAGTGTTGAAAATATTTGTGCATTTTTAATTTCTATTTATTTATTTCACAGTATTCTTTGGTGAATAGAAAATTTAAACCAATAGCATGTATTTAAATTCTGAGTTATTCAAGGTGAAAAGGTGTGTAACATAGGGAAAACCCTAAAAATCTAACTGTTCTAAATAGCGAAAGTAACTTGTGATTGTTGTTTTATCCTTGTTGTAATGATTAAATGTAATTACTTTGTTTTTAGTCTAATGATGTCTTTCTGTTTTGTAGGTATGGCAGTCGTGGGTCGTACATGATCAGCTATGTGTAAGTGTTCACAATCATCTCCCTCATCCCAAGAACATCACCCATAACCCAATCATTAAGGGGGATCTTTCAGAATGAAGAAGATCAGCCTGAAAACAATAAGAAAGTCATTTAATATAAAAGGCAAAGAAGAGAATGAATTTGCCGTCTCACAGCCGGACCTGTCAGCCAGTTTCTCCGCCGAAGACTCTCTGTTTGGAGGATGCTACAGCAAAGACCTTGTCAGTAGCGACCTGGATAACGAGGATGAAAAAAGACAAAAAGTCCGATCTAAGAGTGAGGGTCTCATGGGCACCTTGAAAAGGAGACTCTCAGCGAAACAGAAACCAAAGGTCAAGGGTGGTTCTACATCGGTATGCTCTATAGATGATGACACCTTCTCTTCTTCTTCAGCACCCATTACTCTAAGTGACATAAAATCCCAGCGTTCCTCCCGCTCCACATCCGTCCATAGTCATCATTACAGTCCCACCCCGTGGCCTCTCAGACCAGTGAACTCGGAGGAGACGTGCATCAAAATGGACGTTAAGGCATTAATGAACTCCCCAGATCCAAGTCCGGCTCTCAACGGTGTGCGCCAAGACTTCCTAGACCTCCAGAGAGAGTCTAGCGATTCGTTGAAACTAACCAGACGTGTGCCAGACCACCATTCTGGTGCTCAGAATGGCGATTTGCACCTTGAAATGGATGAACACGTGCCTGTAGTCATTGGTCTCGCAGCTCAGGATTATATTCAATACACAATGCCTTTAGACGATGGACTCTTTCCTGACGATGAGGGTTTGCGCTCTTTTTGCTTAGATGGCACCACACCCATGGATGTCATTCCGCAGTCTGAGGGATGCAGATCTCTTCATGTAGAGGAGGAGGAACCTCTTGACCAGGACCTCCTGTCACCAGACATCTTCATGGAGTCGTCATCAGTGAACCAGCTCTTTTTAAATACTGCAAATGTCTTGCTGCAGGGCTCCAGACTGGAAGCCCCACTTTCCCCCTTGCTACCTCCATTGCCCGATAGTTATCTCCAGAGAAGCTTCTCTGGGTTTGGTGGTACACATGCTCAGGTTGCAGAGAGAGTCATGCACCATCTAAACTTTGACCCCAACTCGGCTCCAGGGGTGCAGCGGGTCTATGACGCAGTGCAAAACAGCGGACCGATGGTGGTTACTAGCCTCACGGCTGAACTGAAGAAACTAGCCAAGCAGGGTTGGTATTGGGGTCCCATTACGAGATGGGAGGCTGAAGAAAAGCTGACAAATCTTCCAGACGGTTCTTTTTTAGTCCGTGACAGCTCAGACGATCGTTATCTTCTAAGCTTGAGCTTTCGCTCACAGGGTAAGACTCTGCATACGCGAATCGAACACTCGAACGGCAGTTTCAGCTTCTACGAGCAACCTGACATCGAAGGCCACGTGTCAATCGTGGATCTGATTGATAACTCTGTCAAGGATTCAGAGAACGGAGCTTTCTGCTATTCCAGATCTCGCTTGCCGGGGTCCGTCACCTACCCCGTTAGACTGACCAATCCTGTTTCGAGGTTTATGCAAGTGCGCTCGCTGCAGTACTTGTGCCGCTTTGTTATCCGCCAGTACACGCGGATAGATCTGATCCAGAAATTGCCTTTACCGAACAAAATGAAAGATTACCTTCAGGAGAAGCACTACTGAACGCAGTAAATCCTGACCCGGTTGCTACTTGCACTTTTCGGAGGACATAACGAAGCAGGTTTTGCAAACATTTTCAAGAGTTTTGTTACCATTCAATTGCGCATATTTCTGAAAGGAAATGTTTGTCGGTCTGGTAGAGTAGATAATTCAGTGGCTTGTGATGAGATGCAGTGGCAGAATCTCGTTAGAGTGTTTGGATCTCAGTGTTGGAGCATTTTTACGCATGTTCTCGTAGTACTGTAGCATTTCTTTTTTGTTACAGTCAAAGACAGTTCAGTGTTTTTCTTCATATCCCACACTAAAAAATATCAGCACACACCTCCAGCTTATTTTAGGGCATTTAGAGGTTCTTGGCAAAAATGCACAGAGGTATAGAAGCCTTAATAATGGCTGCACGTTTGTGAATGCATCGATTACATTCCTCCTCGTCCCTTTTTTTGAATGCATAACTGTTGTCGTACCAGCCATTGCTGTCAGCATCTTATTGAAAGGGAAAATGTACTATACAGTATGCCAAATGATGTCCTCTTGCCATATGTATGATCTTACCCTTCTGTGGAGATAATCTAATAAGCTATATTAGCTGCTCATTTTTGTCAGATCAGATTTTCACCCCCTTTTTGTTTGCGTTCTTTAGCTCGTAATGCCAAGTGTAGGTGCCTCACTTAAACTCATCTTTGCTGTAGTTAATTGATTTTGGACTGTATGATTTATTCTTTATAACAGTCATCTTTGAACAGACATGCAGTTACATTATAAATACATCTGGTCTTTTCCCCCTTGTTCATTAGTATTGTATATCATTGTTTAAAAACTGAAAGGTTTCTGTTATGGACTATGTCGATGGTACAGTTTAAAATCATCTCTTTTTGGGAACAGAATTTGCTTACTGATATGTTGTAACTTGAACTTGTTCTCCAGTTCAAAATAAAAGTTTTATATGATTAATCTCTCTCAGTTCATTAAGTCTTATTCGATCTGTGATTTAAAATCCCGTTTATGGCAGTAAAAACTTTTAACAGTTGCAAGGACAACAATTTTGTTTTATTTTGAAATGCGTTAATGGGTTTCCTTTCTCCTTTGTCAGAGTTTTATTTTTATGCTTATGTTGTATTTGATCTTTTACCTGGAGAATTGCACACTTTCATTAATGAATTGCAAACATCAGACAAAGTAGTTTTCTCTTTATTTTGGGCCGCTTTTGAGCTGAAGTGTCTTTGCTTAAATATATTTCTTAAAATGACAAAAGTACAAAAGTAAATATTTAGGCCAGGTTTCACAAACGGGGCTTAGCTTAAGCCAGGACTAGGCATTAGACAAACTAAGATATTTAAGCATATCCTGTAATAAGCATTTAACCTGTAATATTTTACAAAAATATTACAGGTGTGATTCTTAACACAGAACAATAACACTGACATGTTTTAAGCAAGATTTTTTTCATCCGAGACCGCTCAAACATGCACTTTAGTCTGGGACTAGCTTAAGCCTTGTCTGTGAAACTGGGGGATAGTGTTTTTAAGTAGCAACTAGATTATCATATACGGTATAGTAATGGAATAATTATATGTACCTAGTAATGCATTTCACAAAACATGTCTTTGATACAGGTTTTTTTTTTGTTTGTTTCAGTGCTCAGAATCCAGTATGATGTTAATATTTTTAGTGATTCACCTGAAGATCAGGATTTGACTTTTTTTGGTGTAAAATGATCCCTCTTGCATGGATGTAGGCTGTTTAGATTGATGCTCAGTTGTGACATTCCCTGTTTTTCAGCTAAGAACTGTCTTGATGTCGTGCTCGGCACTGCAGTGCTGTTATTTTAATGTTTCTGTGCTTGAATTAATGGTTTTGGAAATAACAATACAAGTGGGCAGAGTGTAGGCTTTAAAATTTGTTGCCAAAGAGGCTTTGCGCTGTTTTCTCCATTCAGCACACATGCACATTTTTGTAAGACTTTTCAACCTTTTCCTTATTTTCTTTGTTAAATATTTTTTTATTATCAAGCAATTTGAGACTGGATGATTCAATTTTATATTTTGAGTTTTTGTTGAAAGACAGCACAGGGCCAACAGTTCCCTTACAACAACTTTCTGGCTGAATTAAATACATTTTTTTTTGCAAATGCATCATCACATTGCATCAAAAAGACATACTGAACACACAGATAAATTACTTAAGCATTTATGAAAGTCTCCAGAGACTAATACATTTTTAGTATGGTTTTTGTTGTTTATTTGGACAAATCATCTTATTTTCAGACCAGCTCGTAGTGTTAAATACAATAAAGGTTAATATGATGCTCCTATGGGAGAAAGTGTTTTTGCTAATTCCCAATTTTCTTCATCTGTCTGTTACTAAACAGCTCTGGACTTGAGAGGGCATCTAACATCTTCAGTAACTGCCTCAATTATCTTCTGAACAAGACATGTTGGATCCTTCCTAACCAGCATGCATCTTGCTTGCATTGTGTTTTAACCTATCCAATGTACTCCAGTATATTTATACTCAATATCAAGTTTTTTTTTTCCATTTCATCATATGTTGGCTATTATGTTGTCAATGTGTGATTTGTCAATCCCCTACATCGCCGTGACCCTTCCTGTAATCCATCCTGTTAAGGCTCTGGAGGACACTTTATTACAGGTGGTGAAGGATTTCTGGCTCTGTTTATTACTCCCTCCCTTCTTTTTTAATTGGTTTCTTTGGAATTTCACATCAGACTCCTTCGAGAGCTTTCTACACTCCACTTACCGGTATAAATGCCTTCCATGTTTCAATCAAAATGTCCTTTTTGCATTTGTTTCTCTATTGTATGGGATGTGATTTAGAAGTTTTGACAGAACATAGACTTCATAAATTCACTTGTCATTCAAGCAATCTGAGAATCAAATCTAACTACAACATTTAAGTGCACAAACATAAAATAATGGGGACGTGACTCTAAATTCTCATAGTTGATATTTTAATGCATTGCCAAACTGTTGTTCCTTAGCCTGTTTTAATAATAACTTCAGCCTGACAATCTGTACTGCTGTTGAATTTTATTTTATTTTATTTTTTGCATAGTAGCCCACCACTCGCATTTCAACCTTTGACTCTTGTGCATAAAAAGCCCTGCAAGATTCTGGTTTTCGACATGCATCCACCAACGCTTGTAGCATCCACCGTCATGCGCTTTCAAAGTCACTTAATTCTTTCATCTTCCTCATGTAAATAATACAGCCTGTGTACATCTATCTGCTTACTGACATTTTCATCTATTCCACAGTCTGTTTTGTTTGTTTCATCTAATGACAGCTACACAGCACATGGTAACACTAAATTCTGCTTCTGTTTATGATATGGTTAATATCAGGATAAACTCTGTACGCTTAAATATTACATCAGGTATTAAGCGTTAAATCGGGTCTTATTCTGTCCTTTTTGAAAAACTGTGAGTTCGACTGACAAGGCCAAGTGCCTTTTGAAGCATATGAGAACATTTGAATATTTCACAGTGGAGCAAAATGTCACAGATGAAACAATCCAATCACATTCCTATAGCCTGAGGTGCCGTTTCTGTCCTGGATTGATGATGAGGAAATGTTATCTGAGCTGCATGGGCTCCTACGAATGTCGCATGATGACGCTGAATAAATATTGTAAACCACCTGTTAGGTATTCAGTTGAAGCTACGCAGCTGTTTCAACCTCAGCCTTTGTGGAAAAGCTAGTTACAACTCATTCATGTGATATATTTTTCCTATATATAATTTGTGGATCTTTAATACAAAAGAGCACCATTTTAAATTTTGTATCTTTATTTTATTTTTACGTTTTTTTTTACAAATCTCTTGAAATACATTGTAACCATGGTATATGCAGGAATATTGATTCTAGTCCATTGAATTATTGAATAATAATGCACGTTGAGGTTGCTGTGCAGTATTATTCAATAATTGAACAGTAATTCGTCAATTCTGCCTTACCTTTTAGGCCCCTTGGGCTCTTTAAATGTTGTTCAAATGGCATATCACCATCGTTTTGATGTATTAATACATTTCAACACGATTCAGTCTCATTAAGTGCATAAAGAGCAAGAATGGAGCCTGTAAGAAATCACAAAGGCATATGCAGCCTTACAGTGTGTCTCTACTAGAGACCTGCAGAGTTGAGCTTTTTGTCACATTGACGCTGTCTTTATCTGTGAGCCATGCCATCTGTCAGAAACCCCAGAAGACCTCTTTCTGAGCACACCATGTGTCTCCACATAAAAGGGTGGCTTAAGCAAACAGTACTGCGCAGCTCCATACCTTACTCGCTTCAAGATTCATTATTTTGTAAGATTACCCTAAAGGCATATCCAGATGTGGCGTTATGTATCCTAGACTTCACCTGTTGGTCGTGGTACTATGCATGTTAGCATAGCTGCTATGCCACTTTAAATTGTTAGCATTAAATTAAGTTAAGCTTAATATAAAATGCGAGAAGATCAGAAGGGCTGTGCATTTTTTGATGTGGTTTTCCAGCTGTGTTCTGGTTTCAGGTGAGTTGTTTGGGTAGCAAATTGGTGGGACAGCGTGCAGTCGTGTCTCATGAGGATTCTTGCTCAGTTTGATTGCATTTACACAACACACTGCTTTGCTTGCTGCTAATTTACTTGAAATTTACAGCAAGGGAACATTTCATGATTATGTATCTGTCTGTCTGTCTTTCTCGTACTTTCATTTTGCTGTAAATTTTAACTAAAAGAAACTTTCATGTCATACAAAATCTATGGCAACAAACAATTTTTTTGTTAAATTATTTTAAACTTCTGAAAGAGTGCTGCTCTTTTTCTTTTTATCAATAGCCAAACTGCTTATTTACTAGAAATTTCTTAGTTTAAGTTTATTAAATTAGTATTCATGATAATAAAAGTGGTAAGTGTGATTAAATGAGGTGGTCTGAAATGATTGATCATGACAAAGTTGTGAAAGCATCCTTTTTTATAAAAAGACATTCATTTGGTGCTGCCACTTTTGAAGGTGTTTGAGATTCACACTTCTAGGCAAGAATAAATGTGTGGTCTCATTAATTTAATGTATCCCCTGCTGAGTTTTATCCATAGGAGATCTTTCCTTTGCCTTAGGTCTCACTAAATTGAGCAGAGGTTATCGTAATTTAAAGGATCTTAATCTCTTAAAAACAATAATAAATACAAATACCTGCAATTTTGCTTTAATTTAACACAATAATATAGCACAACAAAACTTAGACATGCATAACAATCTGGGTGATGGTGAATTATCACAGCATTGGCAGTCGTTTCTTTATTTGAAGATTAGAAGGAATCAGCAATAAACAATTGAAATAGTTTCATTATTTAATAAATGCCATCTTTATTGTTATTTATATGCATTACTTGTATAATGTGTATATCAACACTTTAAAATAATTACAGTTTTTGTAAATAAAACCAAGATTACTGGAATATGTTTCACAAGAAAATATTTTACTCTTTCTATTTTAAAATGTGCCAATTCTGTGTATTTAGGCAGTTTGTCAAATTTACTAGCTATTTAGCTGCTAAAAGTTGTTTCTACATCATTTTTCGTCCTTGTAGATATTAACAATAACTACAAATAATAATAACAAATTATGTAAAAGTCAGACTATTGCTTTTTTTTTTTTTAATTTGTACGAAATGAGTACGTGCTGCAAAGTAGTTCTAATTTGTGTTCCCCGGGTAAGCGGACTGATATTATTTTGCAGTGAATGATGTTGAATGTTAGGAAATGTCTGACCGCTACTGAATGACACGATTGACTAGTTAGAGTTCCAGAGATTCGTGTAATAATAGTGTTACTGTATTAAACAGTAATGTTTCCATTAATATGAAACCCAGCAAGCTAAACTGAAAGTATGGGATTATTCAAGCATCGTCAGCGCTCATCAATGTGACAATAACTAGAAGTGAGGAGCGCGCGCTCTTCGCTCAGGCTTACTGACTTAATGAGAAGTAAGTAAAGGGTACATAACAGGAACCAGCAGATGCTCTTATTTATTATTTACAAACAGCCACTGACATCCTTTAGAGACAGCTTCTCATAAGAGTTGGCATCAAGGTCTACAGCTTACAAGACAATTGGAGGCTCTAGGAACAGAGGGCAAATGCTGAACAGCTCTCTGGTACAGTCAGTTGGTTATTAAAGATTCTCCGAACTGAAGCGTTTGACAAAATAACTACATTTCTGAGACGATGTTTACTTTATTTAAATACCTGACACTCTGCCCTAGACGTTATTTGTTTACAAATTTGCGTTACAAATTGCCCCTCTGAGAACAATTGTAAAAAATCTAATATTACAACTGATTGCTGGATATTACCTACTCTCTCACAGTTGCTGTCCCACACGTTTTAAACCAGGGCAAATTTATGACCAAATTTTTTCAACAGATTGGACATAAATTTTATGATGGGCCATACTCTGTTACACAGTCTGAAAATCACAACAGATGGGCTACGAAAAAATCACTTTAGATGCAGAAAAGTGAATGCTGTAATGTCAGCTCTGGCCAAGTTTGACAGAATAAACCATTGTCTGCGATGGAGCCAGCATGCTAAGTGAACTATTGCATTCAAACAACCTGTTCAGAGGCCATAAAGTGAGAATCTTTTTGGGGACGGAGCAAATGGACAAAGGATACACACTGATATATTCATACACTGTATTTTACCTAAAGAATATTTTATATTAACTTGAGGATTTAAAGATAAAACTTAAAGGCTCAGTCTGCTCTAAAATATGCTTTTAACAAAGCTATAGTGAAACCCAACACACATGCACACATTTTTAATTCTAAAAAATATATAAAATAATGTAAAACATTTTTTATTTCAAAATCCTACATGTGATGTTTATATACAAATAGGCTAGAAATATAAATGCATTTCCATTTGAAGATCAATAGTTTTTCATGTGTATTGTACGGTTATTAATTCTCTCTTTCTCTATGCTGGTGTTTGTGCATTCTTAAATAAACATATACATTATTTATACATGTAAATAATCATGTATATGTGAAAAATTCATTATTTTTATTTTAAAATTCCCATATGAAGATAATTAGTTATTTACATTTTGTATTGCACAGTTATTAGCAAATATAGATTAGATAACTAATATTTGATCAAAATTAACTTTAAATAAATGTATACTTTAAATATTTAAAAACGAATAAAAAAGGACATAAATGTATGATCCAACGTATAAAGCAAATGTTGCATGAGAAACATTGCAAGATCGGTCTTGTGCTTATTCAGTAAGCTAATACAGTATTACGTTAGGCTGTAATGAAGATTGATGGTAGTGTTCCAGGTGTAATGGAGGCACAGAGGAGCCTAGCAACTAATTATGCTTTAATTACAATAACTGTAAGCATTGTGCCATCAGCAGAATATGTGCCTCTTACAAGCATTTTCACATTTTCATTTTGTCATCATCTGAAATCACACTGAATGAAAGACGATATCTAGTTTCTCATACTAATTTTTTCCCCTCTGGTTTTGTCTCATATCTCACTTAAACTGTGTGCCCCAGCACAGGAAGCAGCAGGCTGAGAGTTGATATCCTGATGCAGCTAAATGCCCGGTAGAGATGGCCGTGGGTTCTTCTGGAGACGTTTCTGTCCCTCTTGCCTTTAAAGGGCAGCTTGGCGTGAGTCTGCAGCGATTGGGCTGATTACAGAGCCGCGTATGCCATGTGTCAGTGGGTCACAGATTGGACCAGTGCTTTGCCACTCGGGCTCTCCCAGCATGCATCCCACAAGGGGTACGGACATCAAAAGGCCCTGTGTTGCACTCACGCTGAAGAGGCGAGGAGGCTGTGCCTTTACCATCTGAATGGGGACACACGTTACAGCCCAAAGATAGATGCAGCAACATGAAATCTGCTCCTGTCGATGGCAAAGGATGAGACGAAAGGAGAGCTGGAAAACTGATTTGCATTTGCTTAATAGGTCGTTTAGGCTTTTTTCACCTTAGACAAGAGAAGTAACACGTTTAATTGAGATAACAAATGAGGTTGTGTTTGTCAATGGGGTGTTAAGCGTAGAATCCGGTCATTAAATCATTCCTGTGAGTATGAAAATACACACAGAAACAGCATTTTCTCCATAGGACAATACGTCTTGCTTGCTGCCAACAATATGAGGCATTCTAGGATGAGCCCACGCTTTAATTTTGTTATTAAAGCTATTTCGGACTTGGAGAAATTAAGTAAAAAACATGTGCCAGACTACAGGAGCCCAGCAGCTCTCATTATCACATCAGGCTTTTTCTCTAGTTATGGCCTTTCATGTCTAAACTTACACAACTCAGTCTCATTTGCTTGCTCTACTGGATTCTGTTAGCCACTATACCATGTGATCGAGTCTATTTTAGTAGATCAATGTAGTGAAACCAGGAAACAAAATTCAATTCATCATGCTCATAAAAGCCCTGAAAATGATTGGTTATTAATAATAATTATATATATATATATATATATATATATATATATATATATTAAACAGATGAATACTATTATTCATTAAGGGTGTATTAAATTGATCAAAAGTGACAGGAAATACTTATTATTTTTATTTTACAAAAGATTTCCATTTCAAATATATCCCTGGACCACAAAACCTGAAATATCATAAATAGCACAGGTATATTTTGGAGCAATAGCCAACAATACATTGAATGGGTCAAAATTATAAATTCATTAAACATTAGGATATTAAGTAAAGATTTTCTATATATTTCTAAATATATCAAAGCTTATTTTTTGCTTAATAACATGCATTGCTAAGAACTTCCTTTGGACAATTTTTTTCATAATTCTTTTTTTTTTTGCTCCCTCAGATTTCAGATTTTCAAGTAGTTGTCCAAATATTGTCCTGTGTCCTAACAAACCATACAACAATGGTAAGCTTATTTGTTCAGCTTGCAGTTTATGTATGAATCCCAAACCCAAAATTTACCCGTATGACTGGTTATGTGGTCCAAAGTCTTAAATGAATTACTTCTATTTATCAAATAATCCTATAAAAATGTACCAAAGTTTCCACAAAAAT
>JAUYWG010000032.1:11069848-11109862 GCA_034779775.1 Enteromius afrohamiltoni
AAAATGTGAGCATCAAGCATCAGTTCAGCATGTTGAATTCTGAAGGATCATGCGACAATATTTAATGTTAAAATTCAGCTTTGTCATAAATGGTATTTTAAAATATATCAAAACTATAATTTTGAATTGTAATAGCATTTCACAATATTACTGCTTTATTCAATTTTTATTAAACAAATGCAGCCTTGGTGAGAATAAGAGGCTTCTTTCAAAAGCACCGAAAGAGTTACATATTCAGAGAGCTTTGCAGTCAAATGTTTGGACTGGATTTCTATTTTATGATCCAAAAAATTTATTTCAAGGATTTATAATCGAATGCATAATAGTTGAATTGAGTTAGAAGACAAATCTGGTCCACGTATGATTTTTTTTTTTCTCCAAAACTAAAAAATTAAAATAATTCAAATGGAGTTGGACAGGATCATGATGAAGCAACAGCCAACAAGTGTGTTGCTTACAAGGCCAAATGCTTAAGCATCCCAGGATACACCTTAGGGAAATGGATGATCGAAGCCCAGAGCTGTAATTTAGACAAGGGATGGCTGCTTTCGAAAAACTAAAATATTTGTGATGTACTGAACATTTTAAAGTCACAGCATAATTCCCCTTCTTCCATTAGTTACATTTCTTAGCTCTGGTTTACGTAATTGGACCAGTGGGCAGATTCTATATAAGCCAGTTTAAATCAGTAGCACCCAATAGTACAAGCCACGAGTAAAGCACGAACCAAGTCTATGAAACCTTGACACTTCAACACAGTAATTACCATAATTAAATCATGAGTGTTGGTGGTGAAACTTCATAGTATGACATGTTTACATGAGCAAGATATTGTTTATGATGAAAGAAAGTGTGTAGCACTTGACTTTATATTTATATTATAAGAGTTTGATATACTTTTGGAAGAAGATTTATGCCCTTAAAGGACAAATGAAAGAATTATGCAAAAAAGAAAAAAAAACATTTTCTGCATTTTGTTCCCCAAAACCAAAGTCATGTTTAGTGACCCAGCAGTGACGTGCTGTTGAGTCATGTTTTCATTCTTGATAATCTTTATGAAAAAGAAAGGTCAGATAAAGGCAAGAGACAGCTTTTAGCCTTTGGGGGATGTTTACTTCCAGCGAGACAAGGGATTTTTTTTTTTTTTAAATAATTGTTAAAAAATTCACGTTCTGAACATGTGGTCAATAAAATTGCGCCACATTATAATATATATATTATATGAAATAACTCGCACTATGATATAACATAATGTGACATGGTCTTGATGAGTGAAAATATGCGTTAGCGTCTTTTTAAGCTCTGCTCTTGGAAGGAATATTTCGCTGTTTAACACTTAACACCCACATTATTCTCATACCTCATCACATTTGCATGTAACCTCCAAATAATGCTGTCTTCACAGTTTTTAATTGTGCCCATGGTAATAAATTACCTAATTTCCATCCCGTTTCCCAGCCGTTCTTTGAAAAATATATAAAGCTATGAATGTTAAATCTTTAAAGTGTTGTGTAAGACAGCATCTTGAAACACACTGCCCTGCCCTAAATGGAGAGAAAACAAATCTGCATGGTGTCTATATCTTTCCAGTTTTTGCACATATTGAACTCTGTAGGCGGGTGTTACTTTCATCCTTCCTAAAACTGCCCGCGTTGAGACTTAATCAGAGAAACTTGATATTTGAATGTTATGTATGTTTACACTCACACAATTACTCTCAAATACAACTTTAAGATTATAAAATTCCCATGTGAATCTGTAGATGTAGTCTAACTAGTGGAAACTGAAGGTCTGTGCTGTAATCAGTTGTAGCGATGTATCCAAAACAAGTGGAACTGATAAATGTTGCACTGCGTGTTTTAAAATGATCATTTAATAATCATTCATATGCGTTTTGAACAAGCTTGCGGTTTTTAATGGATAGTTGTAGTTCAGCACCACGGACAGCGTTGAGTTCTTCTCTTCTTTCACTCTACTTTGGGATAGTTCACCCCAAAATGTTTGCTGTTAGCGGTTTGTTTACCAATTTAAATAATGAAACAATTAAAATATCTTCTTTTGTGTTGAACAGAAGAGAGTAATTCATACAGTTCCAGAATTACATCCCCCCATCCCTTTAAAAGACTTCTTTAGTTTTTAAATACATTCCTTCTGTTTATGACATAAGTATATTTACATTCAAGTAATATAAAAATGCAAGATATCATTGCTTGTCTATGCATTAAGCCAAACAACAACAATTAAAGAGATATTACTGTTTTTTGTACTTAATACACTCATACTGAACATCAAATTTATAAGGGCTATACAAATCAATAAAATGACAAGCACATAACAAAACACAATTCGTGCAAAATACACTCCTGAATGCAAAAATATCATTGACAATATCAAACCACTCTTTCCCAAAGCAATATGCAGACATCAATTTGTTCGAATATTGTCATTGTCCTATTTTCTTTTGACTCTCACAAACACTTAAATGCATACATACATATACGCACATACATACATTTCTTCAGATCCTAACAATAAATAAAATAAACTAACACATTCCATGTTCACTCTGCTACCTTTATTTTTGAAAGCAGATATGGAAATGTCCCTTGGTCCTCAGTCTGGGCCATTTAAAATAGGCTATATTCAATTAGAGAGGGAAAACAAGAAAGCCAGAGAATGTGGAGTACTTCCACCCGCCCATGAGGTTCCCTCTCTCCAGTTTGAGATAGAGTCTGTCTTCACGCTCCAGGTGAAGCAGAACGCCGTTACTTGCTGCCTCTCGGGTCACATCTTGATCACCGGCAAATGCAGATATTATTGGGTATTCATTATGCATCAGATTGACCTAATGACATGAAAACACTAATGTGATCACATGTATAACAACAAGCCAGATCTTAACAAAACAGTATTAGTGCCTTTAAGCATATATTTTTAATTATTCTTAAGTAACAGTGACGAGTATCATTTCCATTTCACTTTTCACTTTTTCCAATATAGTGACTAGGAACAATTCAAATAGTAACTAATATTATACATACTAGAAAATAATGATGTGGCTCTAGTCATTGTTCTAATGTTCTAATAGTGAAAACTATTTTTACTGGTAGAAGGTAGTAATTTTTCAAATTTAATTAAACGCCGATCTGTGGTTTAAGTATTCACATTCCCTTGTGACTAGTTAATGGATTCCAACTGTTATTGACACCTATTCCAATTTGATTATTTCTTAATTACTATCACAACTGGCATCTATTTCAGCTTTGAAAGTGGCTATTTAATGTACAGTACAGTACAGATCTATCCAAATTGGTATAGGTAACATATCCCAATTTCTTTTTTATTTTTCATATGAAATGATTAGCCAGAATGATACCTAACTGTTCAATTAAAATTAAAATTGGAGTTCAAAGAATCGTCTACTAGATAAATATTAATATTCAGTTACTATGAAACCTGTAACATATTGCAACTATTACGTTAAAGAATGAGTAGTACTGTCAAATGAATAGTTATCATTTTATTAAAACCAAAAGCAGCAGCAGAAATTTCTAATTTTCAAAGTTAATATTATTAATATTTTATTGTGCTATAATCTCACCTAAGTCTCACCTGAATTGTCTGTCGGTTGTAGACCTTCACAACGTGAAAGCTGAAGCTGTAAATGCCTCGTCGAGGAGCTTGAAACACACTCGCCTTAAGATCGAAATGATTTCCAATGTTCACTAGTACCTGCAAAAAGGGGTTTGTTCACTTAGTTAACGTATGCTCTCGAGGGGGGGGGGGGGGGGGGGCCGTTAAACCCTAATTAACAAACAGATATGCGTTGCCTAAATGTGAAAGCAAGGTCTGACCTGATCAAAGTAGATTGTCATGGACTTGTTACTCATTTCTGATGGTTCATGGTTAGTTCCTCTGACCGCAGAGAAAGCCACTTTAGCACCAGCAGCTCGGACAGATATCCCAAACGACGAGGTCACTCCTCCTTCGGCGGACGGGTTCGAGTCACACACAACTAAACATTTTCCTTCCAAGACTACCGGTTCTGTATCATTCTGTCCGAGGGAAAACGCAACGCTGAATCCCAGAAGAAGGGTGGATGCCAGTACGGCCAAAGATCCCGGTTCCCTGGCTCTCAACATGACTGTGGAAGACCTCTGAGCAAAAAATACTAACGAGCACTCTTAGGAGATCAGTGAAGACGAAAGCACCCCTCTCTCTCTCTCTCTCTCTCTCTCTCTCTCACATGCACACTCTCTCTCATCCACATACACCGCGCGCACGCCTCATTTGAAAACGCCCTGAATTTTTACCATGTGCTTTTTCCATTGCGCAATAGTCTAGTATCAAGTTCATTTCTGCTTCACAGAATAAATAAAAATACCAATAATTAGAATAAATGCATCATCACTCGATGCTTTGACAACTACAATACTTTGAAATCTAAACTGTAGCCGGATAAACTGTCACTTTAAGGGTTTATGCGTTGAATGGATATTTCAACAAACCCCGTTTCACAGTTCAAAGCACTACTGTATTCAGTATACTGTAAAGGTCTAATTATATTCATGAACTTCTGCTCAGCATTTACTGAAAAAATGTATTTTTAATGTAAATTGATGTTCTTTAAAGTGGCCGTCAGTGGCTGTCCACTGGTGACATCCTTTTGTTGGGTTTTGTTTAGGTGTTTCAAAAACTAATATGATGTGCTATTGCACCATCCTGTGGTTGTGGAAGATACTAAAGCATAACTTTAAACTATTTAACACTTTAAATTTTTAATTCACACATGCAAAAAGGAGACTGGGATGTTGATAACAAGTCGTTTTGCTTTTTCCTTTTAGCAATATCAAGATATGAATGTATAATAGAATATGTGCACAAAACGTCAACATATTTCATTCCTTTATGTTTCAGAATTCAGATTTATTCACACATAACCCTTAAACTAAAATACGTTTGAGCTGTAAGTATAAAACTTTCTATGTGATATATTTTGTCACTTTTTCCAGTTTAAATATGTTGTGGTAATATGCACCAGCTGTTCACAAGTGGGTTTATAGCCCATTCCTTAACACAAATTTGCTGCAGATGTTTTTGATTAATGAAATGACACTTGACAACCACAAATTTATAGTACCATATCTTTTCAATTACTAATTTTCTTCTTTTGAGACAGTGTGCTAATTGGATCACTCTTACTGAAAGATGAGAGATTTAGCCAACTAAAGCAGGTTTCTAGCAGTCCCTGTGTTATGCAGCATCCATTCTTTCTTCTGTTTTAACAAGATGCTGATGAAAAGCAGCTCCACAGAGAATGCCAGTTTAGCAGAAGGCGTTTGGGACCATATTAGTGTCTTATTTTACATTTTTTCCACCACATTTCTGTGCTTCTAGTTTCTAGTTTAAACACAGTCTTGCTGTTAGGTGCACCTAATATGCAGCAATACAGTGGAAACAGGTTTTGTTTTGGCCAGATGCCACAGAACAGAATGTCTCATCATCATGTCTCTTTTCTTATTAAAATTAAACAATGATCAGATAAGATATAGACAACATGATTTTTGCCATGACTGGTGGGTGAAAATGCATCTTTTATTAATAATATTGTTATCAGCACATACGTAGATACACATACACTACTAAAACACTAGTAGTTAACAATAAGTGAATTTGGAAATGCCTAAAATTATTTTGAAGTTACTTGGATATATGCAGGGCATCAAGATGTACAGCAAGGCTGCATCAGGTTAAAAGGCCCTTTAAGAATAGTTTATTCCAAAACCAGACATGCTGTCCTTTAAGCAAAGTGAATTTGTCCTGATCCATGAGTAACGGCAAATATTTTAAGTAATTTGCTCTAATATTTAATTATGTTAAAATATTGTAGATGTGTGTAGATTAATCCCTGAAATTATCACTTGGTTTTGGGGGACAATTAGATGGCAGAAAAACACACTTTGTTAAATTAAAAGCCATAAATGTTACTCAAAAGTTTGCTATTTTTTCTGTTACGTATATTTGCAGGAAATTAATACATATTATCACAAATTTCTCAATAAAAAAGACACCATTAAGTTAGAAGCGACTTTATTGAGAACGTCTGGTCGGTCATAGGCTACTGTTCCCAAGGTCTCCAGGGGAAAAAAAATCAATACAATTCAGTCTATCCTTACTGAGTGTAATAAATGCACTTATATTCTTTGACACGTAGCCTGCTACTAAAAAAAGTAAGAATAAAGTTTCCTTAGATCGTTATACTCGGCACACAACTCATATTTTGAGCAATGTTTGCATTTATTCCGATAGCTATTGTCAAGTAGGTTAACTTAGTTTAATCACACTCAGTTAGCAAACCATGGGTTAACGTTAACATCACCTTGACAAACTTCATCTGAGGCAGGACATCGCATATTCAATTATCTGGCCAAATATGATTAAGGGATCGTGTTAATCCATACACTCTTCCCGTCCGCTGGTGTTCTGAGCACTGAGGCGGATTACCGACGCAGATGTGTTCAACCTGTTCCGTCAAACAAGTCTTCCAATACACCCTGAGTTCGGGGAACAGCGGCAACAATTTGTGCGATGAATCCCTCACAATTTGGGTCTCGCTTTTGTAAGCTGCTTCTTATAAAGACAGAGTGCTTAATATCGTTTCATCCTTCGCTTCGCCACTTCCATTAGCATTTCATGGAATTCAAAGTTGAAACCCTAGGGGAGAATCATGGTGCCGCGGGGGAAACTGCTTGTTGGTGAGTAAAAATAACAAGGCTTATAGAAACGAACATAAATATCACGTTTCATTATATTGTCATCGACCATGTAACCTCTTGAGAACGATGCATACATGGTTTCTTTTAAATTTAAGCTATATTCATATTTAATGTGTTATCCTGTTCGCATGTTCACACGAAAACAAGTATCGCTGTGATGTGCCATAGAGCATGTGGACATGGTTATGGTGGTGATAAAGTTACAGAAAAAAAAAAATTATTTGAAGATTTGTGACCTTGGACTACAAAACCAGTCATAAGGATACATTTTATGAAATATCAATGTGTACATCATAGCTGAATGAATAGGTTTTCTACTGATGTATGATTTGTTAGGACAATATTTGGACGATATTTTTACAAATACATCTGGAATCTGGACGATAATTGGACGATATTCTTACAGATACATCTGGAATCTGTGGGTGCAAAGAATAGTGAGAAAAATTGCCTTTGAAAGTGTCCAAATGAAGTTTTTTAGCAATGCATATTACAAATGAAAATGTACAGAATATCTTAATGGAGCATTATTTTAATCCTAATATGATAATAATTTTGGCATAAAATGAAGATCAATAATTTTGACCCGTAAAATGTATTGTGGGCTATTGCTGCAAATATACCTGTCCTACTTAAGACTGGTTTTGTGGTCCAGGGTCACATTTAAAAACTGTAAAAACACAATTTTTGCAGTCGTTGCAAGTCTTGTCAATCTTGGATTTTCTGGAGCCCCAACAGCAACACCAAAGAGAGCTATAGGTAATTCTCTCTCATTAACAGTTACCTCTTAAGGTAGTGCTGATTTGATTGTAGATGTTTAAAAAAGAAATGTTTTGTCTCTTCAGTTAAAAACAACTCAGGTGTGACGCCGGCAGGGTTGTGTGGTACTTGGGTCAAAGAACCTGATGGAGGGCTTTTCACATCTCCTAACTATCCTGAAAAATATCCTGCTGACCGAGAATGCATATACATAATTGAAGGTTAGCAAACTACCCTTTTCACCAGTTTTATTCAAATAACATCTGCATATCTAACTAGGTTTTACTTATGTCATAGCTTCTCCAAGGCAATGCATTGACCTGTATTTTGATGAAAAGTATGCTATTGAACCATCATGGGAGTGTAAGTTTGACCACATTGAAGTCAGGGATGGCCCCTTCAGCTTTTCTCCTATTATTGGCCGTTACTGTGGACAAGAGAGCCCGACCTATGTTAGGTCCAGTGGTCGATACCTTTGGATAAAATTTGTGGCAGATGGTGAACTAGAAGCCACTGGATTTTCAGCTCGGTACAATTTCACCCAAGGTAAGTGTTTTTGTCAGTATTCTCCAAGTATTTATCAGTGTCTTCATGCAAATTCATTTCATTTAAACCTGATGATCATGTCCAGCACGCTTTGAGAATTCACCGTACATCTTGAAGTTTTGTTACAGGTTTAAATTACAATTGAAATAACATTTTGTGGTCTCAAACTTATAAACTCCACTGTATTTATTTGGAAACAAAATGTACATAGAGTTATAATATTGGTTTTGCTTAGCAAAATCCTCAGTTTTTTGGTAAATGCTGTGTTCTGTGCTCAGGTCAGATGGCCTTGCATTTGTAGTTCAGGCACACATGCAGCAGCTTAGTGGGGGAGGTTTGTGATGTCTCTGATCCCAGTTAATGAAAGCTTGTCTTCAGAGGAGCACACTCAGTCTGCTCCATGTCCTGAGCTCTGTCCTGCTACTTCAACTTCGCCCAAATCCTAATGCAAATCTATGGGGGATGGAAAAAAAAATTGCTTTATGTGTTACCATTTGGTTGCAAATGGGTTATAAGTCTTTTCCCAAGATATTTTGGAATCCATATTTCACATCATTCAATTAATGGTCAAATTGAAAGTGGAAGTAATGTTTTTCACTGTGGTTTGAGACAGATGTGATGTTGGCTGGTTTTTCTGATGATGGGATGTTTCTTAAATTCTGATTACACCAGTGTTCATTGCAGCTGCCTAATAAACACTGAACAGCAGTGCTAATCTCCTCTCAAACTAAATCCAGTCTTCAGATTTTGGTAATGAAGCAGGGTCATAGGAGGAAAAGACCAGCAATCACGAGCATGAAGCATTCAATACATCGCCAATATAAAGTCTACACTTTGGAAATCCAAACAACATTTTATTTTATTTAATATCTTTAACAAAATTGCATTTGTTACTACTAAGAGATGAATGCTGCACTCTGCATTCAAGTCAATGTTTTTTTTCTGATATGTATATCTGAAATATTGTAAAATATCATTCCGCACATCATAAATCAAAGATTTATTAGAGACCTACATCCATGCGTCCTGTTACATCAGCATAAAAAGTAATCTTAGCCAAGCTGTACCAGAGGTAAGAAAACACGAGAGGATTACTGCGAATCCCTGAATGATTTCAGATTGAAACCCTAAAGACTGTTTTTTGGAAATGATAAATTAGATCTAGATAGACATGAAAAAACTGACCAGAGACTATTACCCGTTTAAGCCTGAAATACTGTGCATAAATAAAAGAAATCCAAACAGGCTCCTGTAAAGACACCTACATCTTATTACTTTGACTCCTGTCACACTGGGCAGCCTAATCTGTGTGAGGCTGGTGCAGGGATTATTAATCCACGTACAATCATGCCTCAGGACATCATTCTCATTCCCTAATCCTATGTGTTTCAGTTATTATGGTAAAAGAAAATAAATTATTGCGCCGGGACAGAAGTCCCTCAAGGTCAGGGAGAGAAGTCATCCATGTGTTTTATTTATCTGTGTCTGCATCAGTCAAACAAAATATCACCTGTTTTTAAACATTTCCTATGTTCTTAGGGAAAGGATGCAGTCTATACACTACTGTTCAGAGGTTTGGGGTCAGTATTGCTTTTTAAGGTTTCTAAAAAGGTTTCTATATTTATTTAAAAAATACTGAAATATTGTTAAAACTTAAAATAGCTGTTCTCTATTTCAGTATATTTAAAAATGTAATTTATCTCTGTGTTGGAAAAACAGAATTCTCAGCATCATTATTTCAGTCACAATCCTTCAGAAATCATTCTAATATACTGATTTTTTGCTCAAGAAACATTTCTTATTATTTATTAACAAGGCTGAAAAAAGCAGTGTTTGATTAATAAAAAGTTTAGAAGAACAGCATTTATATGAAATACTTTTTAACATTTTATTTTCATTTCATTGAATTATTTAAAAAGCATAAATAAACACAACAGGAGTTGACTGCTGTGCTACACAAAAGAAGAAAGAAAAATTAAAATTAATACACTAAATATAAGTTCAAATAAATAAATGCAAGAGTGAAAAGATGAGACTGTAACATTACTGTCATTTCTAAAGTCTTACTGACCGAACATTTGGACAGTAGTGTACTGTATATACACTGTTTTGTGTGCTGGAGTCCTCCCTGCCATGACTTACTTGTCTAAAAGAACTTCTGCAGAAAGATAGTTTTGGATAACCAGCACTTTTTGATGCCAAACAGTATGGCATATACCAGCCTTTAAATTCACACTCATCTGTCTTTTCAACAGCAAGAAGCCACCCATTAAGATATTTCGGCCAATATTGTATGTCGCTCATGTGAACATGAAATCATGAATGCGTTTGTGGTTTATACGACCTTGCAAACTACACAGATTAAAGCCTTATAAAATCCTTAATCACTCACTCTCCTCCGCTTATTTTCCAGATCCTGATTTCAAAGACCTTGGAGTTCAACCACCTCTTCCTGGTGAGTGAAGTGTTTTTTCACATAATTGATCTCTGCATAATAAAACCCCTTCACAATGATACATTACTGTGCTTTGATGTTGTAGTTTGTGAATTTGAGATGAGTGGCCCAGAGGGGATTGTGGAGTCGGCAATGGTTACGAAAGAGGGCAAAGCGTTGCAGACAGAGGCTGTAGACTGCAGGTGGTTCATAAGAGCTCCTCCTGGCTCAAAGGTAAAAGCTCCATTCACAATTAAAGCCCAGCGTGGTGGCTTAGGGCTGATCTTGTTACTTTCCTCTATGTAAGGCCCTGAAAAATTCAAATAAATAAAAAGCAGTTCTCCTGATAACACTGATATAAATGTGCTTCTTCTGGTACAGATCTATTTGCGTTTCCTGGATTATGAGATGCAGAACTCAAACGAGTGCAAGCGAAACTTTGTGGCGGTGTATGATGGGAGCAGCTCGGTCGAACACCTGAAGAATAAATTCTGCAGCACGGTGGCCAATGATGTGATGCTGCTGACTTCATTAGGTGTGATTCGCATGTGGGCCGACGAGACCAGCCGCAGGAGCCGATTCCGTATCCTCTTCACCACCTTCCACGAGCGTGAGTCATTTTAACGTTTTTTTTTTTTTTATCTTAACACATTTAAGTAGCACTTCTAAAGTCGTGATATACCTCTTATTTTAACTGCATATGTGCACTGACACATTATTAGTGCTGTACTGAGTCATTTCAGCAGTTTTTAGCTGCATGATACCGTCATATGGTTTCTTCTATAGTTATTATTGTTTTGCTCTGCTCTTCAGCTCCATGCGAAGGAGATGCTTTCTTCTGCCATAGCAACATGTGTATTAACCACACACTGGTGTGCAATGGTATCCAAAACTGTGTCTATCCTTGGGATGAGAATGGTTGCAAAGGTAAACAGTCACGTGTTTAAAAATGAAATATCTTTATTATTTTTATTATTTTTCGCAAGGTTAAGCTCTTTTAAAACAATGTGCCAGATACAATATTTATGCTCCTTTCGCATAGAGAAAAGAAAAGCTACTATCCTGGACAGCCTCGACAACACTAATGTGACCATTATTGGCGTGACCTGCGGAGTGGTGATTATCCTGCTCACCGTGTCCATAATCATCCAAATAAAACAGCCACGGAAGAAGTACATAATCCGCAGAGATGAATTCGACCCCACATTGCTGCATGAGGCCTTCGAACCCCCCCACTATGAGCTGTGCACGTTACGGCAAGCGACCTCATCCGACGGTGATGTTTTACCAGAAGACTTTTCCAAACTGCAGCGCACCTCCTCCAAATGCATCCACGGCCATCACTGTGGCTCCCAGGTATCCAGCACTCGAGGCAGCCGCAGCGATCTCAGCCTGCGAGATGCTGCAGCTATTCTCTCAGACATGGAGCCAAACATACAACCTCCATTTCCTCTGCAAGCCACCCCCACTGGCCGCAGGAGCATCCTAGTGATGAAGCACAGCTACTCGCATGATGGGGCTGAAGAGTGCGACCTGGATGATGAACTTTATGATGGGCCCACCACCAGCCATGGACGAGCTGCAATGGACAGAACTGTGCATCGGTCAGTATCCAATGATTTTTGATGGACATTTCAGGCCAGCTTTTGGATAGATTACTTTCTTCACTGTCCTTTTTGTCTCTGTTTTATTTGTAATAGTCATGCACTTGTTTATTATGTTTGTTGACAGACAATATTTCCTTGTCTAGTCACTTCATTTTCACCGTTTTGTATCCATAATGGATTATGGATGCATTAAATGGATTCCTGTATTCCTGTCAGTGTTCTTTTCCTGTTTTGTATGTGACTAGTCCTTGGCTGTCTAGTCCATATAATTTGCTGACTGTTATGCACTTTTGTTTGAATCCTAATGTTGAGAAATGATATTAGGAGACCAATATCACATATCACATGTCATTGCATATGTACGACGTAAATATTTGGATTCATGCTGTTTGGTCTGGGTATTATTGAAAACATTACATAAAAACATGTCATTACTGCTATGGCTATTTTCACCTTTGTCTTTTTTTAATGTGGCACAGGCTTCTCTCTTTCCTTGAGCTGTGTGGTTTCATTTCATTTATTTGTATTTTCATTATGCCTATGTGGAAGCATTTGTGCTGCTTTTATACTTTGTTACCCTTCATGCTTCAATTTTCATTCTCATATCAAGTTGTTATGTCTTGTTTTATTGCATTTTTATTATAAAATAATCTTTAAAAAAGTGCCTTTCCAATGGATTGCCTTGTCTTTCCTTGCTTATTGGCAACATTTTAGTGTGGTTGTGGGCATGTTAACATTGCCAATCTCTCCATAATAACATTTAAATACTATAAATGTACTTTTTCCATTACAACTATCATTTACATTTGAACAACAGCAGCAGTGTGGAGAATGAGAAATGACTTAGTGTATCTCCATAAATAAATTCATAACTAAATAAATGTTAAAATACATAGATAAATGAATAATTAAATGCTGCAATAAGTAAATAAATTTGGAATGCATAAATAAATAATTTAATGCTGAACTGCATAAATAAATATAAATAAACATAACAATAACTTGTCAAACGTGTCAATTTTAATTGTACTATTTTTGCAACATTTGTTTGTTTCTACATTTATTTATGTATTCTATGTTTTTACCACCTACCTTTAACATACAGACACAGAAATAAATAAATGATGAAGTGCTTAAATTTATGTAAAAATAAATAAATGTAGAAATAAATGTAGTGTAAGACAAAAATAGCACAATTAAAAACGACACATTTTACTTTAATAATGTATGCATTCATTAATGCATATCTGCCTTTAGTCATTTAGTTGTTTATGTATTTCAGTTTGTTTCTTCAATGATGTATTTTTTCATTCATTCATTTATTTATTTATTTCATTTTTGCATTAACTTATCAGTCAAGTCATATCAGAGATGAGTATTGAGCGCACACATTGAGGTTTGTGAGAACGGCCGCAAAATAGTGCCTCCCTCTGGTACATTAAAGTAATTGCAGGGGATAAACATAAAAGGAAACAGAGTATAAGTTATATAAGTTAACAGACTATAGCACCCACAATTAGCTACTTTTCTTCAAGTCATTTTTATCATATGATGAACTAATACTAATAGTATTTCTATGACCGTATGTAGTAAGTGAAAGAGAGCGGAACCAATGACGCTTCAGTCTTGTGTTGTCACATCGGACAAAATAAGAAGATGCACTGATTCTATGTCTGTCGTCTCGTGATATAATCTAACTCTTCTGTGGTTATCTTATAATCTATAGAATATCTATAGAATATATAGACAGTATATTTGTCAGCATGATTCCGCCGTTGGTTTATTTAAATATCTTGCCCATAACTAATCTATTTTAATTGCACAAATCTGTCATTGGGCAGAAGGTCAGGTAATTTCATTTTAGGATGTCTGAATTTGGTACAGAGACTTTTAAGCAGGGACCAGGTGGTGGCGGTGCTCTAAAAAAACGACTCGGTATTATTGCAACTTGTGTCGTCGGCGGGTCATTGGTCGCTCTGTATGCAGTGACCGGTCCGTTTGTTGCACCTGCTCTGAGGAAGGTTTGTCTCCCTTTTGTACCTGCAACAAGGACTCAAATCGAAAACGTTCTTAAGGTTTTGAAAACTAGATCAGGGTCTCTGGTGGATATCGGCAGCGGAGATGGACGGATAGTGAGTTTCTTTTGACTTCTGTTGATATCCATTTGTTTCGTAAATTAAATAAGTATGTATGTATGTGTGTGTGTGTGAATATATATATGTGTGTGTTTACCTATTTATTAATTAGCAATTTAATAGTCAAAGAAAATATATACATGGCTTTTATACAGAGATATGAAGTGATCATATATTAATAAGGATAGTTTATGTTAATTTTTAAAGCTTGCCCTATTAATTTAGATTTTGTAACAGTATGTATTGTTCCTCTGTGTGTCTGGTTTGGTCTAGGTCATCGCTGCAGCAAAAACTGGATTCAAGGCTGTTGGCTTTGAGCTGAACCCATGGCTGGTCTGGTATTCACGTTACAAAGCCTGGAGGGAAGGTGTTCATCGCAACACATCTTTTTATATATCTGACCTTTGGAAGGTGAGGGCAGGTCAATCGTAATATAAATGTGGATCTACTATTAAATTTGTACCTACGTTATTTTTGATCAGTTAAGCCTTTGTTGATTTTCCTTATACGTATATAACAGACCAGTAATAAACACTGTGTGTACAATAAATACATAGAACATTTGAATGGAAATGACATTGTAGAGCACAACAGGCCAGACAAATCATAAATCATGTGCACTTTGAAGCCACAATCTGAATAAAATTCTGTCAACATCGACGTCATTTCCATTAAGTTCCATTTAACCTTTTTTTGGATAAATTAAAATTTTGCTTTTATGTACTGGGCATGATAAAATACTATTCCAAGTATCCATTCATGTCTTTTTGCCAAATCAGTCTCAGATTTTCACAAATCTTATCACCCGTGCTTAAGCTAAATCGATAAAATGTAGATGATTTTTGAAGAGTTCTTGGTAGTTCACAAACTTTTTGTGAAATATTTTTGCGTACCTACATTATGAAGTATTTACAGATCAATACAGTCTGTATGTAATCATGCCACGTGTGTTTGAAGCATAATTTGTCCTTTCTTTCATAGGTCAGTTTTTCAGAATACTCCAATGTGGTCATCTTTGGAGTTCCTCAAATGGTATGATCTTCTGAATAATTATATATATATATATAAATTTATACACATAAAACTTTTTTTGAAACTGACAGGCATTACTGTTGTTTTCTTCACAGATGGAGCAGCTTGAAGTCAAGCTTCAGACAGAGCTCCAGAGTTCAGCCAAAGTAGTGGCTTGTCGCTTTCCATTTCCTTCTTGGACACCTGATGATGTCGCTGGAGAGGGAATTGATACTGTTTGGGTTTATAATGCCGAGACATTCAAATCTCCCATTAGAAATGATAGAGACAGCAAAAGACATGAACTAATGACAAGCTAAGTTTCTGGAAAGAAACATATCTTTCTTTAGAATATTTACAAACATTTTGTCTTTCTCGTGTAAGCTTGAAAAACAAAAACTCCTAACTTATGTTTTCCATCGTTCACTAGCTGGATAAAATGTTCTGAAAGATATTGTTTCTCTTTGTATTTATTGTTACAGCTGAGAACGATTTTTAGACCTATCATTATCTTTATAGTTATCCTCCTTAGTGTGAACAGGCCTTAAAGCATTTTCTAGCATTTATTTTGTATTATGTAAAAGAACATTTTAAGTACTCAATAAATTAAGTATTAATGTCACATTTGTTCTAAGAAGAACATCTCATACTGAAAAATGTTGCATGCATATCTGCAAGGTAAAGTCTAATTTTCACCACAAAGCCTGTCAGAGCCTTTCACACACCACCAAATCAACTAATTTGCATTGTGGGGATCATGTCCTCATACAAAATATTGCAACAAAACATGAGAGGCTAATAAAGTCAATATCCCTAATATGAAAAGGTGTGTATGTGTGTTTGCACATGCCCAGGTGTAAGAAGATTCAAAGTCCCATGTAACATACATGCACACCACAAAAACTGCCTTCAGTATTTTATTATGGCATTGTGCCCTTGTTATAGTAAACTTAGTCTTATACCAAGAGGCATTCACAGTGATTAGATCTTTAAAAAATATATGTGCTTACAAACATGCATATGAAAAAACCTATTTCCATACTTCATACATAAATCATAAATGTGTATATAGATCTACACACAATTAACAATAAACAAACCAAAACAAAAGCATCAGTGACATCTTATACAAAATCCAATCTGCATAAGTCAACACCTGAAACAAGTTTACTCAGAACGGCTATCAATATTTAGCCAGCTGTAAAGATCCTGCCAGAACTGTAGTGTTACTGTACAATAAATAAAATAATGATCAATGGTTGAATTTTTTCCTTATCGTTTCAACAGTTGAATAAATATTGTTAATAATTCTAACCTGCGTGTCCTTCCTTTTAGGTAGATTTTGCCATTTACATGCTAACGAGATGCGCATCGAGAAGAAGTAGTTCGAATGTAAATTCATTCATCCACAATCCAGCGCAGTCACCACCGGAAAACGCCCGAAAGTGTCGTGTACGTTACTCTCTGCGCATGCGCGCTGTTCTGTCGTAAATTGAAACCGTAGCAGCACACTCGGATCCAGAGGCCACAAACATGTTCAACCGAGCAGGAATATAATCGACCAACAAGTAGCTTGATCAGCTCTGTCTGTGAGCACTACACGGAAAAGGGGGTCGGGTCTGGGGTTCATGCTTGGATTGATTTCGTCATGTTGTTTTTTAACGTAGTTGTGAGCTAATATTGTGGTTTGTTCCGCGGAGCGTGTTATGTGTTGACTGTAAAGAGGACAGTGCGTCACCGTACAAGATGGACACTGCCGAAGAAGGTAAGCTGTCTAGACACGGAGGCATTGTGGCTGCTCTCCGTTTCTACGTTATTGCTTTTTGAATGCGCTTTGACAAAAGTATGTTAGCGTTATGTAACGTTAATGGTTAGTCGGGGCGCGCGACCAAATATGCATCTGTAATTGATGTGGCCTTTGCAAGCTAACGTTAACGAGCTAAATGTTTTCATGCCAGCTTGGTCTTCAGTACAGCTGTCATCCTCCAAGCACGTCCAAATAATATGAATTCGGACTTGATTTTGACTTCAAAGAACATGATGGAAGTTGTTAAAGTAGTTCTAGAAATGATTATAACTCGTAAATCAGGTAGAATGGTTTATTTGTGTGTGTAAACGCACCTAACATATGATGAAATAAATGAAACGAAGTCAATCCACGTATGCCATATTTAAGACATTGCCTGAAATCAGATCACAATTGATTTTTTTTAACTTCATGTCTGCTGGAGTTTGTCTCTCATGTTACTCATTATTATCTGGTTAAGGTTTATACAGGTGTTATAGCAAGAGGGCAAAGATGACCAGGAAATTGATTGGCAAGCAATAGGCTTGCATGTATCTACCTTTATATTTTTCATTAGCATAAAACTTAAAACGCATTAAGTCTGATTTATAGCTCCTGTTCTTTAACTTTGTTGGCAGGTGCAGTCTGTTTGCTCGGTTTATTCTCTTTTAATTTAATGTGTTCTGCATAGATCAGTTTTAAATTTCATTTTGCTCTTTTTTTCTTTCTTTTTTTTCTGGCAGCTGATATATGTCGGGTGTGTCGATCTGAGGGAACTCAGGACAAACCCCTCTATCATCCCTGCGTATGTACTGGAAGTATTAAGTTCATCCACCAAGAATGGTAAGAGCTTAGTTCATTCAGTGACGAATTTCCCGTGCAATATTGTTTTACAAAATATTTTTTGGGTCAAACTATGTACGTCCGTCCGTTTTAGCCATTGTTTTTAGACCTAGAAATGGGACATTAGAAGTAACACTCAATGATGACAGCTGGCTCATGTCTAAAGGCACTTTATTATTAGTTTATTGTGCCTGCTGTAAAATTCAGAGGATGTAATTTAAGCAGGTAACTACACTGAAACTGGTGTCCTGCAGTAATAATTCTAGGAAGCTTTACTCAAGATGAGTCAGTAAGGGCAAAAAATGGGACAGCATGAAATGGAAAACCACTTGCAATGTAAGAAGGAGGTCCAAGCTCTGACAAACAAGAATATGATCTGATCAGACAAAGACCTTGCAGTTTATTAGTGAGCTTACAAATCAACAAGTGCAGGTGTTAAGCATGGTTTGGATGATTTAGTAGAAGTCTGGTCAATAAATAACATTCCTAAACATTTTTGAAAGAAGTATGCTCACCAAGGCTAACATCTCGTTATTATCTATGTTGAAAACAGTTGAGGAAACTCTGATGCTCTGATGTCCTTTTTCAGGACGCTTTAGGGCTGGGCAATATAACCGCAAATGAATTACCCGCAAAACGGAACGCAATATTGCATCGCTTGTCAGTAATCTCCGGCTCTGTGTATTAACTGCCACTTCATTTGAAAACAGGTGATTGAGATTTATCGCTAATCAAAGAACCGGCTTTACTGAGGAGGTTTTTAATACTATGGGAACATCCTCCAAATTGTTATTTTCTGGTGAATGCCTTTATCTATTACGCATGTTTTATTAGATTGTGCTGGTTTACACTCATTGAGGAAATTTTATTGTTCAATTTTTAACATAATTAAGCCAAATACAGTTTTGTAGTTAAAAAAAACAAACAAACATATAATTTGATTAAAATATTTCTCGCCATGAAAATGGCCACAGAAGCTGGAATAGTTGAAAGGAAAAGCATTTATTTAACATTATATATGTCTGTACTAATTCTTTTGACATTAATAACAATGTCAATATAATTTAATGCCTATATAAATGCTGCTATAGTTTTTATTTTTATGTTATATTATTCTATTTTATTGTATATTTTTATTCTAATTACTTATTGTTTCATTTTTTATTTAAATCTTCTCTACCATCTTACATGTCTTCTTAAATCTTTATTTTCATCAGGAGTTTGTTCTGTAATGAAAGAGAATTTCCCCTTGGGGATCAATAAAGTGATTCTGATTCTGATTCTGATTCTGATTGATCAGTTGCACCTTTCTGAATTAAAAAAAAAACATTTTAACTAGGGTAACTGACCACAACTTTTTGAATGGTAATGCGTGTTCCTTTGGTAAAAGAAGATGCTAATTAATTAAAAATGTTTTAGTTGTCTTGTACGTTTCTGTAACACACTAAATCGGCTAATTTGGCATTTTCTAGAACTGAATGTCTGTCAGTAGATCTAGGTTAACCTTTCTATTGGGGCCAGTTATCTTTGTAAGGCTTTGTGTTCAGTTTTTTGTTCTTTTCAGTTGCTGAATCGAAAGCGTCAGCAGCACCCATTTGACTAAGCGACTAGCTGTAACTTACGAGCTCAGGGGTCTTTCTCAATGTAGCAGTTCCAGCTGTTGTTATTCTGCCCTTTTGATAATGGGAAACGAAACTGGATTTTCTTTGCTTTTCACACAAGTGAAATCATCATCCTCACGCCCGCTTCCTGTCCCCTCTTGTGTTTTCACAGCTTGGTGCAGTGGCTTAAACACAGCAGAAAAGAGTACTGCGAATTATGCAAGCACAGATTTGCTTTCACGCCAAGTAAGTAACCCACTCTCATTACATTCTTCAGGGGAGGTAAAGCCAGGAACTGCTCTATAGAGTCACAACAGCCTCGAATGGCCTGTTCAATAGCAGCGATTGTGTGCTTTAGAGCGAAAGGGTTCTATGGGTTGTTCATGTGACGTAAACGCACGGCCCTCTTGTCCTCTGATGTAGCTGTTCTTTGCTAAAGTGAAACAAGGTTTTACACCCAGAGTAAATTGTAGCTTTCTACAATGAAAGTGTTTTTTTTATTTAGTTTTGGTTTTCAAAAGCTTTGAGTGGAATGTAAACATAAGCCCTTTGGAAAGTAGTACTTCCAGTTTTCTGTGCAAACTTGATTTATTACTCAACATAGAATGACGCGATTAAGCAAAATAGCACAAAAATATCAATATGGCATAGTTTTAGAGTAAAGCAGGGCATTAAATTCTTTCTTGTACATATGAGCACATGATGTGTTCAGTGTTTCAAAAACAGTCGAGATGAAATCCTCTCTGCTAATGTATTGAGTTTGGGATGTTTATAACATATGGCATATGGTTTAGGTATGGAATATGCACAAAACATCAACTCTTACAAATTACAAGAAGCACTTATTTACCAGCTGTTGTCAACAAAAGAGAATTTTAAAGGGCTCCCTGTGGTTTTGTACCAAAATAAAACTTGGATTTTCAATTAAAAATCATGACGGCTTTAAATATTACACATTAAAATTTTACTTCTGTAATATAAAATAAAATAAAATTTTCTTAAATGATTATATGCTACATATATACAGTGCATTTCCTATTTTTTTGTGTAATATTTTTTTATTTTGCAATAGTGATCTCAAAATAATAGTAACATAAGATTATATTTTGAAATTATTGTCAGATTACAATTCGACTCATGTAATTAGAAACAAGCTCTACTTTCTCTGTGAACATTTTGTTTGCTATTAATTGTTGCCATCTGTGTTTATGTGGACAATGAGTTCCAAGAGTTTGGAAAAGATGCCGCTTCCATATAATTCTGCTTGTAAAATTATGCTTTTCAGAGTCACAATCTTTATTGAGGAGTAAGATATTTGTTAAACACCATTAGATAACCCCTTTCGTATAAGTAACTTGTTTAAATAGTTTGCAAAGCATTAAGAGCATCTTAAATTTGAATTGAATCAAATTTCTAATGCTTCATTTTCAGTACTGTATGATATACTTCCAATTAGGAGGAGGCCAAAATGCTGAACAATTGTAATATAAAATGCATTCAAATCTTCATCTCTTTTTCTTTCAGTTTATTCTCCAGACATGCCTTCAAGGCTCCCAGTGCAGGACATTTTCGCAGGGCTAGTCACCAGTATAGGCACGGCTATCCGATACTGGTTTCATTACACGCTTGTTGCCTTCGCTTGGCTGGGGGTTGTACCTCTAACAGCATGTAAGTGATGCCCTGAGGTCACAGTCTGGTATGCTGTGAAGTACGTTGTCTTTTATTTTATGCTATGTTACTCACATAATGTTCTACTTTTCCTTTAGGTCGCATCTATAAGTGTCTGTTTACTGGATCTGTTAGCTCCCTTCTGACTCTGCCGTTAGACATGCTCTCCACGTACGTACCAGACAGGAAAGCTCTCAAGTTTTCTCCTTAAAATATTCATTTACATTGCGGATGGACTCATTGTGAACTCTGAGCATGATGGGTTATTTCAATCCTCGCTGCGCTCTCGGGTTTAGCCGTGGACGTGATTGCGCGGTGAATAGTAATGGATGGATATTTCAGAAGTGATGATCAGTGAATGTTCATCCTCTGCAGGGAGAACTTGCTGGCCGACTGCCTGCAGGGCTGCTTTGTGGTGACCTGCACCCTCTGCGCCTTCATCAGTCTGGTGTGGCTGCGGGAGCAGATTGTTCATGGTGGAGCCCCGTTATGGCTGGAGCAGAACCAGCAGCAACCTGCAGCAGCAGGACCACCTAATGAGGTATAATGTTCGTGTGATGTTATATCTGTTCTAATCTGACTGAATGCATATCACGCTCAGCAATAGTGATTTACTAATAAAATTGAATGACTAAAAAATTGAAACACACTTTCTTTTCACTTTAGTCATTGGAAAGAACAACTTTGGGGTTGTAGGAATTAAAAAAATAAAGGTTTTTGAGGAGATTCTTCACCAAGGCTGCATTTTTCTGGTCGAAAGTTGTTTTTTACTATTTAAAAAGACTGTTCTTTTCGGATATACTTTAAAATTTTGATTTATGTCTGTGATGGTAAAGCTGAATTTTCAGAAACCATTCATGGTCGTTATAATATCCTAATTTGCTGCTCTGGAAATAATACAAATATAAATGCACACAAACATATATATTAGATATGCATTGATATTTTCAGCGCAAATTTCTTTTTTGGTGACTTGACCAGTAACTTCTGTACAGCAAAAATGACATTCCTATTGCAACTTAAGTCAGTGAAACTTTCTGAAAGCTTGATATTCTTTAGAGACCAATTATACAGGTTGTGCCATGACCCTTTTTGTTTACTTTGCTTCCTGCTTACTGTAATTATCATTTTGATTTGAGCACAACACAGTAGCCTGTCTGACCTTCTGTCATTTTCAAATCCCTCATTATCCCCTGAATCTCTTGAGACTGCACTCCTATCAAAATAACGGCTTGTTTATTTTTGGTTTGAACCAGATGCAGTTTACTACTTCTTTACAAAGCCTGTTACGTACAGACTCCACAGTAGTTGATTCCAATTTTCTTACTTATTATTATCCTATCCGTTAGGCTGCTGGCCAAGGTAATGGGGGTGCTGAAAACCAGCCCATGCCCGCTCCGGCTGAACCTCCAGCTGAAAATGCTGCAGCGGCTGAAGCTCCTGACCTCCCCGCTGACCCTGCAGAAGAGATGGAGCTAGATAATGAAGATGAAGAGGATGGAGGAGCCGAAGATGTGGCGGATGCCAACAATGGGGCACAGGGTATGACGCCTTTAATTAAACAAATGGGAACATTTTTCAGTGAGTATAAATGCTAACTGGTGCAAAAAGCTGTTGGTCTGCAACATTGTGTTTGTTCTGCACAGATGATATGAACTGGAACGCTCTGGAATGGGATCGTGCGGCTGAAGAGCTCACTTGGGAGAGGGTGAGACTATGTGCTGTATCTCACTGTATCAAACAACATACCAATATCTTTCTGAAAAACATTAAACATGTTCTTTCCACTTTTTTCAGATGCTTGGGCTTGATGGGTCCCTGGTTTTTCTGGTAAGTCAAACAAATAACTAATTGCTCAGAACATCCAGTTCAAAAGAACTACAAATTTATATATTTTTTATGCTTTAGGAACATGTGTTCTGGGTGGTCTCCCTGAACACACTATTCATCCTGGTGTTTGGTAAGCATCACTGCAGATTTGTTTAAAACAAATTATAGCATGAATGCATTCATGTTCAGTAACCCGATATGAAAACATTTGCTATGTGTGCATCCAAAGTTTCTACTCTGGTGCAAAATTGGAATATCGCTTAAAACATTTGTGAATAAAGCATAATTTTTATGCAGCGAGTTTATTTGGTAAAAGAGTTTCCATCATAGTTTATGTGCACGTTTTCTTACCGGATAGGATAAATTTATTAAAAAGTTATTTTTTTCATGTTTTTAGGATTTATGCATATTTTGCCATTTCCATTTATATGTGATTTTTTTTTCCCAAAATGTTAATAAGTTGATGGAAGCATAGCAATTGACTATGTTCTTCAATTACAAACTCTTAAAATCATCCCTTCTCAGCTTTCTGTCCCTACCATATTGGCCACTTCTCAGTGGTTGGACTTGGTTTTGAAGAATATGTAAGTATCAGACCTTTTTTCCAGCTTTGATTTAAGAAATGAATGTAAATGCAGTTTTGATACTGACAACTGTCTCTTTCAGGTTCGTGCCTCACACTTCGAGGGACTCATCACCACTATAGTTGGATATGTCCTTTTAGCCATCACACTCATCGTGTGTCATGTATCCTTAAACACTCAACAACCCGAAATGATCACAGTCTATGTAGCTACCTTCTCTTGTTTACCGAGTCCTACACATGAAATGTGGCTAGCGTAATTTAATACATTTTTTTTGTTATGAAAATGAATTGATACGGCCCCTGATGTTCCTTTCCTTAATTCAAATCGCAGGGATTAGCAGCACTGGTGAGATTTCAAAGATCACGCCGCTTGTTAGGCGTCTGCTACATTGTTGTAAAGGTCAGTTACATCAGCAGTGTGCTGTTCTCTAAAACCATGTTTGCTGAACTTGTTATTACAAAGGGTGAAAATAATGACTTAATAACATGGGTTGGTACAACTTTTTTTTTTTTCAAAAACCTTGGGGATTTACTGTAGTTTTACGTTCTCAATGACTTTAATGCTATAATTAAGTTACATTATCTAAGCTTAGATTACAGGCCTAGGCCTAATACACTTATTTATTCTGCTATGTATGTGTTTTATATTTTCTAGTTGTTTAGTATCAGTCATGCACTTCTTTTATTGATGCCCATATTTTGTTTCTTCCAGGTGTCTCTTCTAGTAGTTGTAGAGATTGGCGTGTTCCCCCTCATCTGCGGCTGGTGGCTTGATATCTGCTCTCTGGTATTTAGTTTTACTTTTTTTCTAACTAATTTAAGGTATGCATTTTTGTTCATGTTGGCCCAAAAAAGGTCTGTAATAATTGTAGAAAGCTACTGGTTAGCATTACCATTCATCTCAATGACCGCTTTTTTTTTCTTTTTAATTGAGCATGCCTTTTAAAGCCTTGTTTTGTTAATCTCTCTGTTCTGTAGGAAATGTTTGATGCCTCTTTGAAAGACAGAGAGTTGAGTTTTGAATCAGCCCCAGGGACAACCATGTTCCTTCACTGGCTGGTGGGGATGGTCTATGTTTTTTATTTTGCTTCTTTCATTCTTCTACTCAGAGAGGTGGGCATTTCTTATATCAGTTATGTCACGCAGAAGTGTTTTCAGGAGATGTTTGATGGATTTAAGTGCTTTCCTTGTATTTCTTAGGTTCTGAGGCCTGGAGTCTTGTGGTTTCTCAGAAATCTTAATGATCCAGATTTCAACCCAGTGCAGGAAATGATTCACCTACCAATATATAGACACTTGAGGCGATTCATATTATCAGTGGTGAGGAAATAAACCATTTCTGAGACCGTTTTCAATGGATCCCAAAAAAATTCATTGTAATGGAGTAAAAAATTCAGTGGTTTTGCGTTCTCGTGCGAAAGTATAGTTTTCGTCTGAGAAACTTTTGCATTAATTCGCAGAACATTTGTCATGGAAGTAACAACAGACGGACAATGTTTGCATGTTCAGGCTTCTCAGGGAGTGTAGTACTTTTGTGAGGGAATGCAAATGTTTTGTGAGCAAATGCAGAGTTTCTCAGGAAAAAGCAATACTTCTGTCTAATTTTTTTCCCATTACCATGCCCAAACATCCCACCCCCCTTTTTCTAAGGCTCCACATATTTCTGATTTCATCTTAAATTAAAAGGTTTTTCTCTCTTTTCAGGTTGTTTTCGGCTCAATTGTTCTTCTGATGTTGTGGCTTCCTATCCGGATAATCAAACACATCTTCCCTTCATTTCTTCCCTACAATGTGATGCTTTACAGGTAAATAAATTGCATTTCCATCTCATTGTCATAAAGTCGTAAAGCTTAATAATCCATGTGATAATTGCCTAAACATTGTATAAAGATGTGGTGTTTGGTGCTTTTGCTTGTTTTACTGTTTAAGTCCAGTCAGAGATTGCAACCAGTGGCAGCAACGTTCTTTCTCTGTGTGAACTTCATGGTTAAAAGGGCTATAAATGTGAAGTGCTAATTACTGCTGTCATGGCAGACCTTTGCTTCGTTACCTAATGAGTGTCAGGACTCTCTGTAGTGTCAGGTGGGCCTGTTGCATCATTTGGCAGGTATGTTACACCTGATGTCGTCATCCCCAGCAGAGCATTACTACTGTCTGATCTTGCAGAGAGAAACATATGACATTACTCTTGTGGACAATAAATTAATTGCACTATGTGACCCTGCTGTCCTCACGGCAGTGTTGAGTTTTCATCACAAGGAGAGTACTTTGAACAGCTGTAGTGTTTGTTAGGGCACTGACTCTGACTTCTGCGGAAAGAGGCCATCTTTCACATGTTGGGAGGCTTAAATATTGTTTGAGTGACTCAGAAAGCTAATGTTTGAACTTCCAAACCCCTATGAAGATATTTTTTTTGGGGGGGGGGAGCCTTTTAGCTATTTTGTCCAAACAATGAAAGCCACTGGTGTCTAAAACTAGTCTATACTGACATTCAGGGACAAAAACATTATATATAATATTAGTAATGTTTATTTATTTTAAATTTAACACCACATAACTCCCTGTTCTCTCCTGGTAGACTAATTGATTTAACTCTGAAATATAAGAGTTTTTAGAAATCTGGTTTTCAATTTATGTGTAGAATAAAAGGGCTGTTCACACCAAGGGCGATAACTCTATTGATAATCATAACTTCAGATTTTTAATAATAATTTTGGGGAATGGGCAAGTGCACACCACAACTATTATAATTTGCAATATAGTTGGAATACCTTTTATAATGACTTTAAAAGGCTTGCATATTTAAAGTAGAAAACAACTCAACTATTAAAGTAAATAGATCGATCGTTCATTGATGTGCCACTAATAGTTATTGTTATAAACTGGCCTTAAAGTCTGTGGTTAAGCATCATTTAAAGAAACCTCAATAGTTGTTTCTAAAACATAAATGACATGGTTATTTTTAAAGCACTGTGCTTTTAAAAGCATATTGTTGACAAGTTGCCACTGTACAACTACATTGGAACTTGAATAAATTACATCAGCAAGCTCATGCACACATAAAAAGGGCAGTAGTGTTGGCTCCATTTAAAATGTTCTTATTAGTATTCAAGAATTGAAAGGATAAAATATAACAAGCTTGTCTAGGAGTGACAGTGGGAAATTGTTATTTAAAGAGGACCAAAAGGGTGTTGTAAGGCCTGGAAAAATGCTACAGATCTGGTAAGATGACTCCCAGGCTATCTTATTCAAAAAAACAATTAGATGTTCCATAGGGAACCCGTGGAGGGTTAGCATTTTGGGTGACCTACAGTACAAATTGATGTCATGCTCTATTGTTAAGTAATATAGAGTGATACCAGTAGTATACATATACATATAATGATTTCTCTCTCTTTCAGCGATGCTCCGGTGAGTGAGCTGTCTCTGGAGCTGCTATTGTTGCAGGTTGTTCTTCCTGCTCTGTTGGAACAGGGACATACACGGCAGTGGCTCAAAGGTCTGGTGCGAGCTTGGACCGTGACCGCTGGCTACTTGCTGTGAGTCTCACACACATTTACCCTGTTGCTCATTAGGTCCGTTAACCTCATGGACTTAAATGACTTTTCCTGGTTTTCTGTGTTGTCCTAAAAAAAAAATCTATCACTGGAATTGAACTTTATGGAAAGAATGATTGTGAAAAATCATAACTGTTAAATATTTGTTAAAGTTAATAGATATTAGGTTAAAATGTATTTTATGTGAAGTAAATATTAATTTTTGCCTATTTTATTCCGTTATAATCAATGAATGCCGTCAATTCAGAGTTCACGCACTTGTTTGAGTTATGCAATCCAGATGCACTTTCACAAATACTCCTTTTAAAAATCAGTAAATATGTCCACATTGTGTAATAAATCTCCAATTTACATTATACTTATGCCTTGATTTTATTTATTTATTTTAATTTTTTCCCAACTGAGACTGTTGGCTAAAGTCAAGCCCTACCTTCCGTGTAAGGAGTTTGAAAGTGTAATTCACACTTTTATAACATCAAGACTAGACTATTGTAACTCTCTTTATATGATGGATTGGATCAGTCATCTCTTCAGCGTTTGCAGTTGGTTCAGAACGCAGCAGCTCGGCTCTTAACTGGGGCTAGAAAACATAATCACATTACCCCGGTCTTAGCTTCACTACATTGGCTTCCTGTCCGTTTCAGGATTGAGTTTAAAATTTTGTTATTTGTTTTTAAGATTTTAAATGGGTTGGCGCCTTTATATTTATCCAAGCTTTTACATGTCCACACTCCTGTTAAAGAACTGAGGTCATCCAATCAGGTGCTTCTGGATGTTCCGAGAGCCAGATTAAAAAATAAAGGTGACCAAGCTTGTTCACTGGTGGCGCCGAAGTACTGGAATGGTTTACCAGTTCACATAAGGACTGCTCATTGTTGAAATTTTTTAAGTCATTGCTTAAGACACTTTTATACTCTTTGGCTTTTATTTTAAACTGAGTTGAGATCTTGAGACATTGTGATGATTTTAATGTAATGATTGTGTGTGCCCTTCCCTTTTGACATTGTGAAGCACTTTGGTCAACCATGGTGTTTTTTTTAAATGTACTATATAAATAAACCGAACTGAACTGAACTGAACTAATCAATACTACGTTGCGCCACACATTTCAGAGACTTGCATTCTTACTTGCTGGGAGACCAAGAAGATAATGAGAACAATGGCAACCAGCAAGCCAACAACAACAACCAGCAGGCCCGAAACAACGCTATTCCTGTGGTGGGCGAAGGACTGCACGCTGCCCACCAGGCCATACTGCAGCAGGGGGGCCCAGTGGGCTTTCAGCCCTATCACCGGCCAATCAAATTCCCTCTAAGGGTACTCCAGCTCTGTCCAATTGACTCTTAATTTTTCTAAATTTAGTGAATGTCTTGAGTTTGTGAATCTGAATTTCAAATCAGTGGTCTTTAATGTTTGTTTTTCTCTTTTGTCCTTCTTCGTAGATTGTGTTGCTGATATTGTTTATGTGCGTGACCCTGCTTTTGGCCAGTTTGGTGTGTCTCACATTGCCAGGTGAGAGTCCCAAAAAATTGTCATTTGCTCACCCTTATATTGCTTTATGAAACATAACTGAAAACATAACTTTTGAAAACACAGAAGTGATACCATGCAGCACCTGAAAACAGCCAGATAATCTTGCTTTTTAGTTTCTGCTGGTCTTAGCACACAATTAAACTACAGAAGTCCAGTTTAAAATAGGAAAAAAATCAAAACTCTTTGGTCATTTTTTAATGTTATGCTACTGGTCTAATTGGATTCAATGACTAAGCTATGCTAAAAGTGCTATCGCCAGACCCTGAGATCGGCTGAACAGATTCCAAAATGGTAAAACTTATTAACTCTGGGGAAGTTGGAGAATGAGCCCATTTCCAAAAAGGGGAGTGTTTCTTTAAGTTTCTTATTAGAATAATAATAATTTTTATTGCTGTTTATTTTTGATGAAAGAAAATGCAGCTTTTGCTGAGCATAAGAGACTATTACTTTAGCGTTTAACAATATTGTACTTGAATACTACTTGAATAATATTTCCCATGGTGATCTTTTTATTATTTTAAAGAGAGAGCGAGCATAGAAAGGTCTGTTTCAGCACGGCTCTGAATTCTCTGTGTGTTTGTTACAGTGTTTACTGGACGCTGGCTGATGTCCTTCTGGACCGGCAGTGCTAAGATCCATGAGCTGTACACTGCAGCATGCGGGCTTTATGTGTGCTGGCTCTCCATTAGAGCGATCACAGTGCTGCTGGCCTGGATGCCTCAGGGCCGGAGAGTCATCCTGCTCAAGGTTCAGGAGTGGACCCTCATGGTAACTCCAGTGGTTTCATTGTGGTTTGAAAAGAATGGAAAAAAGAGGAATAAATTAGGATTTTGTAGTTATTTTACTGCAAAATGCATGACTTAAAAACTATTGATTACATAACAAGGAATCAAAGAATCTTGTTGCTGATTTGTGTGAATTCAGATCATGAAAACACTGATTGTGGCTGTGCTGTTGGCTGGAGTGATCCCTCTGCTCTTGGGACTCCTGTTCGAGCTGGTGATTGTAGCTCCTCTCAGAGTGCCGCTGGATCAGACGCCTCTGTTCTACCCCTGGCAGGTAAAGCATGAATAGTCTTACTCTTACAGGCACAGTTCACACAGAATAGAACTTTATCATTTATAATAGATTTATCATTTACTCGCCTTTATGTTGTTATAGACCCCTTTGTCTTTTTCCATGGTACACAAAAAAATGCTAATTGTAAAGAATATTTTCAACGTTTTTCCAGGTAATGAATGTAAATGAGGACTGGGGAGAACAAGCTCCAAAATGACAGAAATCTCACCATTAAGTAGGAAAAGCAGCCCATATGACATAGGATTTTCTTATTAAAGCCTGGTTCATTTATTATTGCTGGGCTACGATTAATCGCAGCCAAAATAAGCAATTTTTTATGTACACATATATATAATATATATATACTGTACTGCACACACATACTGTTTTTGTGTGTCTTTATTTATCCATTACAAATATACACAGTACACACGCATATATAAACACAAATTTTATGGTAACTATTTCAAGGACCTATTCTCACTATTAACTGATTGTTTATTAGCATGCATATTACTAGCATATTGGCTATTAGTATTTATAATAAACCATAAATTAATGCATCATTAGGCATGACCATATTTTAGATCCCTTAATCGCACCATATAGCTAAACTTAACAACTACCTTAGTGTTAAGCAGCAAATTAGAAGTTTGTGTTCCCTATTCTAAAGTGTTACCACATTTATTTTGAATTGCCCAAAACTCATTTGAAATCATAAGGTTGAATAAGTCACTTTGAGTATGTCATATTATTGAATGTCACTGGAGAAAATGTTCTGTTCTTTAGTGTGGTGAGTGTATACACAGTTTAAAAATGACATCAACTTAGCAACTGGATTCTCATCTGACATGTCCACTGTGTGTCAGAATTGATCTGGTTTTGCGCATTTGCGTTTCTCTCTATTTAAGCTAATGAGCTGTGTCACTGATGTACCGGAAAACAGATTTTGGTTGGATTTAGTCCAGTAGCAGGCAGTTTTTCAACAGACTCCTTTTGCCCTACTAATCTAATCCATCCTGTTTAGAGAACTTAATTTCCACAGGCGCTAAGTGGGGCGCAGAGGTACGGCTGTGTCAGTGGTATTGATTCTTTATTTTTCTCTATATCGTTAAGGACTGGGCTTTAGGAGTGCTGCATGCCAAAATCATTGCTGCCATCACCCTCATGGGTCCCCAGTGGTGGTTGAAGACCGTTATTGAACAGGTTAGTAGCTGTGGTGACTATCGTTTGTCTATGGTCTCTGTGGTGCTGTTAAAGGTCTAGATGCTTGACTGTAGATGGATACATACGCTAACTGAATGATTTACTGCTTTTCAGGTGTATGCCAATGGAATCAGGAACATTGACCTTCATTTCATCATCAGGAAGCTGGCGGCCCCGGTCATTGCTGTACTGCTGCTTTCTCTCTGCATCCCCTATGTGATTGCTGTAGGCATCGTCCCCCTTCTAGGTGGGTAGAAACAATGCTGGGGTTATTCAAAAGGAGCTTTTTCCACTGCATTGTATGGCAGGGTAATGTTTGGAATGGTTCACTTTTGGGGGGATTTCCAATGAGAACAGTAACTGATACTTTTTTTTAAAAAAAATTATTTTTTTAGTACAACCTCAGCTTAGCGTACCATACGGTTACCAAAACGTGACGCGTACACTCTGCTAAACACTGATTGGCCAGAGAGAATTTTCACTAGCTGTGTCATTGAACTTGCACAAGACACTCACAGACCTGCTAGATTTACATCACAGTAACACAACTGTTTTGAATAAGCGCAAAAAATATTTCATGGTCTTTTAGGACATACAGATGTTCCTCTCACAGATCAAGCAAGAAACCGCTTTCCAGGAGTCACGACAGTAGAGGTGGTGCCACGCAGTGAAAAAGTTTTTTCAGAAAGTATTTGTATTAGGCTTGTATTATTTACTGTATAATGTGGAATGTCATGAAATATGGCCAATTTTGGATAGCTAAATCGAAGTAGGTCGGTACACTTCAGTCAATAAATTATATGGTCTAATACCTATGAGTATTAAGCCACAAAAAAACTGTTTTACTACGAATCCTGCAGGTCTCTGAAAAGTCTTTCTGTGCCATTCATTTACACAGAGTACAAACATAATATCCATAGGTGCTTTTTAGCTTTTAGCTTCTGGATGTGTATAATATGATGATCTTAATGGCAAACAAAATAAAAGTTTGGTTTAACTTGAAGAAACTGTGACTTAATGTAATGATAGTATTGCTACAACTACTAAAACTTTATTTTAAAGAATATTTCCATGAAATTAGTATTTATCAGAATTTATTCAGCAGAAAAATGTACAAAAACACAGAATTTGGTGAAAATAAAACCGAATTTAAAGGAAAAAAATAAAACCTTTTAAAAAAGGAATTTTTGTTAAACTTTTAATAAACTGCTGTTTATATTAAGTTTTATGATTACAGTTAATTATACATGCTTTTTGATTAATAAAATATAATTTAACCTTCAAAACAGAACACAGAAAGAAACAATTTGTGAATGAAGTAAAGCTGATTTGCTATGCCCTCATATATAGTAAGTTCTTTGTTTCCTTTCGTTCTGGACATCACAGAATAAGCAACACTGTCATTGCAGTTGTACATAGTTTGATTCTCATCTTTTAGAAGAGGTTTTGGCACTCATTCGAGTGGCTTCATCATGTGGGGCTACGAGTGGTCTTCAATCAAAGAGGAAAAAGTCCAGCATTGTAAATGACTTCTTGAGCTTTTTAAATGCAAATTCTCAGATGATATCTGAACAGTTGGGCGCCATTTACTGCATATGGGAGCAGTATAGTGACATTTAAGATTCCAATAAATACCTGTTTGTTCGTGTCGGGACACTTTCAACTCTCTTTGTGGCTCAATAAAGAGCAGATCACCATTTTTCACATTTCTGTTACTACACCACTGAAAGTGTTCTGTTGTGGGAGTAGTGTGGTAAAATTAGCTCATCACCAGCTGTGTTCTCAAGGACCTCAGTCACCCAAAATAGAACTCTTTTTCTGCCTGAAATCGTAATTAAACAGCCAAAAACCATTATGTATCTTAAGACAGGTTTTCTCTCGTTACAATACTTGCATGATTATCCACTCTAACCAGCTCTCGTCTCTCTGAATAGGGGTCACTATGGAGATGCAGAATCTGGTGCAGAGGAGAATCTACCCCTTCCTTCTGATGGTAGTAGTGCTGATGGGTATCCTCTTTTTCCAAATTCGACAATTCAAGCGCCTTTATGAGCACATCAAGAATGACAAGTGAGTCTTGGACAGGGTTTGAAATGAACTTGTTTCTTAAGAGCCAATACTTGCTACTACAAATCACTAGTGGATTTGATTTTCAGAGACGTTTTTGTTTTTTTTGTAAAGTAGAAAATTAGGTTTTACTGTAAGTAGGCTAAATGCGACTGGGGTAGGCGTAAGGTCAAATATATATTTTTTGACTTTTGTCAAATATTTCAGTTAAATTTAGTGCTGTCAAACAATTAACCATGATTGATCACATCCAAAATAAGTTTTTGTTTATGTAAAATGTGTGTGTACTGTCTATATTTGTAATGTACATATAAATACACACGCATGTGTATATATAAAGAAAACCTAATTATATTTGCATATTAAATATATTTATGCTATAAATAATTAAATCAAATATATACATGTAAATATTTCAAAATATATAGTCCGTTTGTGTATTTATACATAAATATACTAAATATGCATTATTTAATTGTAATTACCTTTAAAATAATAGTAAATATTACACAATTCTTAATATAATATAATATATTATGCCCTATGTATCATTGCATTGCATGATTCTTGCATTTTAGATATTTGGGGAATTTTGATTATTTTTAATAGAATTTATGTTGCTCTTTTGAGTAAGAGTAAAGTCGATTTTGTGTTTTGTTGTTTTTTTTCATGCAGGTACCTTGTTGGACAGAGACTTGTGAATTATGAGAGAAAAGCTGGCAAGCCCAGCACTAGCACACACAGCAGTTCAGTGCAGGAGTAAAGAGCTTGGGATTGCTTTGGAGTCACTGTTTTTGTGTGCTAGTGAGCGAGCATGTGTGAGCATGCGTGAATGACTGAACATCCTTCCTCTCCTGCTCCCTCTGTGTGCGTCCGTACATCCAGCACGTCCACTAAGACTCAAAAAACTGACCTCTGGCCTCTCTGACCCTGCCAGCAAAAAAGGGGCAAAAGAGTCTTGTACATAAACGGGGCAAAAGAGTGAATCCCTTCAGCCAGCCAACCGAGGATTAAAAAGAATGTCTCACTCCTAAAAAGAAAAACCGAAAAAAGATTAAGTATGTGTATTAATTTATTAAATCTAGTTGTTACCTTATTTGTGGAGATTTATCCGTGGCAAGACTCGACCCACGTGGTTTCTTTCATCACCCTTGTGGAGAGGCCAGTCAGACTCCAGGAGTGAAAAGTCGAAACGTCTGGGTCGTAATGGAGCTGGACTGTCACATTAGTACCTTTTTTATTTATTAGGTTTGAATTTTCAATGAAATATGATTTTGATGCGTTTGAATGAGAGGGTCTTGTTTGGTTTGATGCTTACGGTAGTGTGTCTTACCTTAATTTTCTCAATGCTTTAACCTCCCTAATTTTATGTGCAGACCAGAAGTGGATGGAGGCGAGTTTAACGGTTACGCCACACCCATCTGCTTCCTGTCATGTGGAAAAGAGGGAATTTCGTTTCACCAGTTCGTAGAAGCACAGAGTCAGTATCTCGTAGTTCAACGGTAGAGTTTATGGCTCACAGTGAGCCGCGAATCCTATCTCTGCCTGCTAGCTCTGCGTTCAACTCTGAAAAATCCTTTTGAGTAGCTTAGAAGAGCGTTTAGAGTGCTAATTGCGTCAGTGGTTGAGCTAGCATATTTGTTTGCTGTTCAAGTTGATATCGACCGTTGTATGTCCGTCTCGTGCTCAGCATGGCAACACTTTTCTCATAGATGTAACTCCGGCACGTACACAGGTTGTTGCACTTTTTTTTATTTAAGAAAGCGTCTTTTAAGAGCAGCAATAGTTCGGAAACCCTTTAGACCAAATTTTAAGTCCTTACGCTTATGGGAGCTCACTAAAAATCATTAAACTGATCAAATTTTCAGCCGAAATGTGGTTTATGATTTCTGCATCGGTTCTGTAGAGGAGTTTGGTGTATTCGGGTAAGGAGGTATTTGTAAATAATGTAACTTTTTTCAATTGTTCGTAGCAGAGTATGTTATGTTTTTCTCCATTTCAAATTTGCTGCGTCTGTTACAGGTTCACGATTCCCGAAGAATTTGTCTCAGACGGCTTTAGAGATAGTGTTAATCAGCGCTGAGATTCTATAAGTGACCTTATAGTATCTAATTACACTGAAACTGGATACTGTATGCTTCTTGATAGCTTGCGCTCCTCGGAAAGGCAAATGTTCTATTTTTATATGTGCAACTAGTGACACCGTTCTCATGTTCGATCAGCCATTGATTTGATTTCCTCTGAAGTTTTCTGAGGTCAGCTAGAATCCAGGTAAAGGTAGTGGTCCAGCACTAAACACATTCGTGTGTCTGGTTTACTAAGTCTTTTCCTTTTCATCGCATGTTTGTGTGAGAAGTATTCAGTATTCTGAATGTTTTCAAACCTCCTCCTTGGAGGCTCTCGCTGCAACAATTACATCCTGATTATGGCAGACAATTTTTTTTTTTTTTTTGTTGTTGTTGTTTGTTGAAAACTTTTATTACAAATATTAAATCACAAAATGTAGTACTTGCGGTGCTTTGTGTCTTTAATCAAACTTATTTCCGTTGCTTAGTTCACTGAATGAATTAGAAGTTTAACAGTACAAAGGAGCATAATATAAAGATATTTATTATACATTTATTATACAAATGACTTTTAAAGCACGTTTGATTTATCACAATAATAATTTTGGAACATTTGACTTTATAAGACACAATTCACACAATGAGAACTTCACTAAAAACTAATAAAACGGTTGGAAGTTTGTTACAAAAACAACAAAATGCAGAAAAAGCGACTAAATTGCATAAATCGTTCAGAGGACAATTCTTGTAAGCATGTACACTCTCAGAAATAAAGGTACAGAAGCTGTCACTAGAGAGGTACATTTAGGAACTACATGTTTGTATTTAAAGGGTCCATTTTGGTATCTTAAAGGTACATATTTGAACCTAATAGGTACAAAAGTGTACCTTTTTGAAAAGGTATCGCCCCAGTGACAGCTTTTGTACCTTTACTTCTGAAAGTGAATAAGCCAAACTGCTTTGTCTAAATATGCTTTAATTCTGTTAAATGCTTCAAAGAACAGTTAATACTAAAAAATGAAAAATAAAAGCATCACGGTTGCCCTCAAGTAATGCATGTCTTCAGTCTTAAAAAAAAACATCTTGTTAAATATTTGTTTAAAAAAAATAAAAAAAAGAGGGACTTTAAACTGTTGCTTCCCACCAAAATCATCCAATTACTGTGGTTCCATTGCTTCCTGCAGTGAAAAAGTTGTCATTACTTTTTTAGACTTTTTGCTTGTGGTGTTTGATGTGTGCATTTCATGTAAGTAATAAATTAACTTTAATGGAGGGCAAACACAGCTTTTTAAGGACTGGAGACTGGATTACTTGTGGATTATTGTGATGTTGGCATTCATTCACTGCTTTGATCTGAACAAGAAACAAAACTCAAACATCTTGGATGTCCTGAGGTTTGTTGAAGAAACATTCAAGTTAAAAACTACTAGGACTCTTCTTGCTTTACTTTTGGCTTGCCATGGTTTCTTCTTATGTCATAATAATTTGTTAGTGTGTTATCTGAATTTCTTGTCTGATATGTTGCTGGCAAGATGTACAGTTAATTTGTTTTCCTACCAAATTACGTTTTTTAACACAGTATAATAAAAGTAAATGTTTTTGTAAACACAAGCATTTGAGTGACCAGTATACAATCAGGATGCTCAAAGTTCTTGACCTTCAGCCTTAATGTTTATTGTGGGTTAGTCACATAATCTGTGTGTACAGTTGTGTAATGAATGTTTCTTGTCTGAGCTACACAGTGACTGCCTTTAGCAGGCCACGATATTAAGTTGTACATGTCTTATAAATCAGTATTGTTACTGTTAACTGAAACCAATAAAATGTTTTTTTCATAATTAAAATGACAAAAATATTATGTAAAGAACGTAAATGATAATTAGAAAAGTTGTCTTGGCAACTAAGAAATTAAAAACTCAAATGACAAATGCAAAAAAATCTAAATCAAAATGAGTTCAATTAAAATATAAATAAATAGTATTTTTAGTTCTAAGTTTAGTTGATAGCAGATATCCTGAAATATAATTGGCTGTATTACCTTAAGATCATTTCTCATATTCGCAAAAACATAAAAAAAGTTAGATCCTGTTACCTTTTGTGACTATATTAAAGTGGCTACAAGCAGATCAATTTTTCTTGGATAATTTACCCCAAACAGCCTCTAGAATGTGCTGTTTCTGGTGTTCTTGGTCCTGAAATATCAGTGCCTTTATACATCATCCCAAAGCCACATAATCCATGGATTGTAGATAGAAAGCAGCAGTCTTAATACAGCCAAAAACATTGAAAGTGACAATCTGCAGGTACATTTGTTATTGTTTTTTAGGAACACAAATGAGAGAACAGCTTATCCACAGCAGCATGTTATTTCTGCTGCATCCAATTAACCTTCCACTAATCCAGTGGCTTGTGAAGCCAGCAGTGGATCACGGTCCAATACAGGCTATCAAAGTGTGGAAAGTCACTCTAGATGTGCATGTGAGTATCAAAGTCGGCTAAAAATAGACGCGATAAGAGTAATAGTGGTACGCCGCAGTACAACATGGATACAAAAGTCCTCAGTGGACAAACAGGCATCAGCTGTGTTGAGTGCTGCTATGCTCATTCTTGGATGCAAATTTGTGTTGCATCAGTTGGGAAATATAGTGCATTGATTCCTCGGACAGTAAGATTACTGTTCAGCACATGTAACTGTGAAAGGGGAGGGAGGAGTAGAGAGAGAGCAAGACAGAAAGAGACTAAGGGGATTAGAAGGCTTCTCTCTCGCCCATGCCATTCAGAGCATTTTCCGAGGGAAGTCCTTCATCTTCACTTTGAACTATTGGTGAATTCTCTAACAAGAGACAGACTGGAGCACAGAGCAAGTCAAGTGAAGAAAAAATGGGATAGTTTATGTTAAAACGAAGCTTCTGTGTATATATGGTAATCAGAAGCCAAGTCTGGATTTAAGTACAACCGGTTCTTGAAGAGCAGAAGATATGATATCTAAAAGGTGCCTCTAGAAGATCTTTAACTTCTGGTACCAGTGGTTTTCTTCACTTCATACTATCATTGCATCTGTAACTGGTTTTTAGGATTGCCATTCACTATGTGACAGTCTCATTCTGGACCGGACACCATTTTTGCTTTTGTGTTCCACCTGTTGGATAGTTAAATGGTGCTAATAACTGAGAATGGTGTCGCAGGAGTTCTGGTCAAAAATCACCAACACAGCACCAGCCACAACCGAGTGAGAAACTGGAGCAATGAGGAGTCCTCCTTACAGAGCTCCACTTTTGTGGAGCCGACAGAGGACTCTTATTACGCAGATGATGAAGACCACCATCCTTACGATGACGATGACGATGACGATGACGTCTACCAAGAATTTGAGGAGTTGGACTTCTCAGAACTGCCCGATACCAAGAGCATCACATCAGAAGATTCCTTCTACCCGCCTGATGATTCGCTAAGCTTTGAAAAATGGCGTTATGAGAGCCCAGAGCCAATCAGCTTCTTCAAAGCGTGCTGCTCTAACAACCCCGTCATCGTCAAAATCATGATAAGACAAGGTGTGACGGAGGAAGAGGTGCGAGAGATGGACAAAAATAAGAGAGTAAGTATCGTTGTGAAATGTAGATTTTCTGTGTCTTAAATGTAGAAATTATTATTTTCGAACAGGTTTGCCAAATACGGCCACTAGTCAGACAAACAGAAAGTCCCGCCCCCAAACTCACATCGTTGGATGAATCGATGCTGCTAGTCAGGATATTTTAAAAGCACCTTAGTGTTCAAAGTCTACAGCTACGAATAGCTTACTATACTATAGCTTAAGTTCCCTGCATATTAGGCTTAGATAAGAGTATGTATAACAAAGTAAGCTTTAAATATTGTATTGATCTTTAATTTTGTTGTCTTTTATTTGCGAGAGTATAGACGGGTTCAAACACCAGTTGTCACTGAATATCAAGGCTCAAAGACCCCTCTATTGAATTGGTCTTTGGTTTAGCACCACAGGTTAAAACATTATCAGTCATAAGAATTCAATTGCAGGAACGTACTCAAGCAGTGTGGGAAAATCTCTATCATTACCATAGCTTTTAGTTTTCTGAATATTGGAACAATGAACATATTAATTTCCAATCAAACCTTGTGTTTAAAGAGTACATTCTTGGCTGGCAAAAGGCCTTTTACTCCCCTTAGCTCTGAGAAGCTTACAATTATGACAATGTGGGTGATAACAGTGTCATGTTTATGCAAGGCTATTATCATATCAAAGAGTCTTTTAAGCATGCATGATCCACGCAGTGCTCCTCAGGGAATGAGCTCATGCGCTGAAGCTGTCTCCTTCCTCCATAAATATCGACATTGTGCTGAAGTGAGGCTGAGACTTTTATCCGTACATAAATATGACATTAAAAGCACAGTCTATAAGGAAAAGCAAAACATGTGCCACCTTGACACATGGTGGATTTGTGTGGTCTATAAATATTAGATCATAGTGATACCCACCACACATGCAAATATATTGACTTGCTGTCCAGGGGCCTGCAAGGTGCTGTGGGAAAAAGTGTATATAAATATATAATAAAATATATAAATGAATACAGAATATTCATAGAAAATAAAGAATTTTACATTATTCCTTGTGCTTTAAGAATGTTATCATGAGATTCTGTGGCAGCAAATATTTTGAAGCCCATATAAAAATACAGTAATATTACAAAAAAATAAATGGGTAATGGGTAATTAACTTAAAACAAAAAACGCAAAAATTACTAAAACTACTACAGCTAAAATTAGAATAAAACAAAGCACAAAAGTGAAAATAAATATTAAAACAATAAAAATAAAAGCTAATGTAAGATGTTAATAAACACAAGTATGTCAAATCACAATTAATCACATCTAAAATAAAGGTTTTTGTTTACATGTGTAATGTATATATATATATATATATATATA
>JAUYWG010000032.1:11117313-11146389 GCA_034779775.1 Enteromius afrohamiltoni
ACACACACACACACACACACACACACATATATACATACATACATACATACATATATATATATATATATATATATAGACAAACACAAAACATAATCGCATATTATTCCCTGATTTAATAAATGTTACATGTTGTTTGAATTTTTACATAAATATTGTGTTACACTGAATGACAATGTCTTTGACCCATGTTATAGGGATCTCTCTCTTTGTCACATGGCATTTCCATTTTGGCTTTAATTTGGTTGAATATTGAAATTATGCAATATATCATATGTTGTTTGTTCATCTGAGATTTTGTTTTTTTAAATGTAAAGACCCGCCAACAGACAGATTTTTTTTAGGTCCTGATAAAGAAAAACAGGGAATTCAATAGGGTGTCCTAACTTTTTCACATGACTGTGTGTAGATTTATATTTGTGTATAATTGAGATATCGTAGTCTAATATAGGTGATTTAATAAGACAAACGGCAATCATAAAGATTGTCAAAAGATAGCATTGAAATCCAAAAGCAAAGCTGTTTATAGGTAGTGCACCTGCACCAGCACCAATGCGGACTGAAATGAGCAGGACTCCTCCAGTAGGGGTCAGTATTAGCTACATCTAGTCAGCTGCGATGAGGCTCATGTTCCCAAAGCACACAATCCAGACATGTGGCCATTTCCGTTCTCAAAATGCATCTTTCAGTATCCGTGTCTAACGACAATCTTATATCAGCATTAAAATCTTATAAAACATTCACATCACACCATCGCCACATTTCTATGCATCAAGCTAACTGTATGGGGATTAACTCTTACGCATTAGCATTGATGAGATTGAAATGAATGGACGTGAAGGGCCTAGTGTTTCAGAGCTGCAGGCACGAGTTATCGTTTAACGCCTGCCACACTTTTTTATCCTGCAGACTGGTTCTCAGGCCAAGTGAGAAGCACATAGCCTGTCAATGTCAAAATATCTCTCTGTGGGGAAAATGGTAATGAAACAGTCGTGATGAAATCCTAACAGGAGCTCGCAGCTTGCCTGCCTGGCCCCTGATAGCTATCTAGGAATTCTATCAAAAATACAACGAATTGAAAACTCACATACAAGGTACAAGGTAATAAAAAAATCTGTCACTGTGTTAGTGCTGGTGTCTGGAACACAATAAATGTGCTTGACTAAATAGATACGAAATGCATCAGTTCTGTAAATTGGTAAAAACACATTTTATGTATGTGTGTGTGTGTATAATATATATATTTGAAACAATAGGATGAGTACTAATGTCAGATTCACCCAAAGTAAACCCCAATATGGAAGAAATGACTCAGACACGGGACAAAAGAAAAATCACAAAACGGTGATTCTCCATTAGTTTATATAGCAGTTGCAACCTGGCATTAAAAAGGTTCACAATTCTCTCAAACACTTTGTCTAGCAACAGAAAAAAAAGTTTTACTTACATCGTCAATACAGGTTGTCTGATATGTCTACTTTTTCACAGATATTTTGCTTGTTCTCAGACGTTTACTATTGATGGTGCTGAAGATATGCGAATTTGGGGATCATCCTGAATCCTTGCATCTGACAGTTACCTCTAAGTGTAAAATGACATGAAGGGAAGACCAGGGCTTGCTTCATACCTTCCTGAAATCTGACTTGATGGTTAAGGTTTGAAAATTACAAATGATACAATGATAGGGTATTGTCATTCTTTGTTCTCTGTTCAATCATTAGAGGAATGTTCACCCATTTTCTCCTGCAATAAGATGACCTGAGATAAGGTATAGGCAATTACCTAAGAGAATAAAAAGAAAATTAAGAGGTGCGTCTATACGCACAGCTCTCCTTCTAGAGCATAGGATGAATCAAAGCTATTCATTTTAGTGGCATCCACTTTACTAAAGACATGAAACACATTCAAAACGTATTAATAAAGGTAGCAATATAGGCCAAAAGGCATTCGAGCATTGTTTTAGCACCTTTTCAAGTCAATATTAGAAGCTTCATCACATCAGCCCTCGCTGAGCCCTGGTCTTGCCTGTTTTACACAGCAAACAACATGACAATAGGAGGTCAACATCTGGATTAGAAATTAAGGTGAACAAAACCCTATGCTTTTTTTTAACTAGCATTTTTTCCTTGCAATGTTTCTGCATTAGGTGACATCCACATCTGCACATAAAAAGTATATATATTTTGTATTTATATAATATATATCCATACTCTATTGACAGATCTGTCTACGATGAGCTTAAGAACCACTGATTTTCTGGAAGAAAAAAGCAGATTTTGCAAATGTCTATTTTACAACACAGCGTCAACTAATTGTACATCTTTGGAGGGGAAGTAGCTGTCGAAGACCGTGTCCCTCCTTTTCTCGTTACAGTGTGAATGCTGTCGAAACTCATTGTTTTTTTTAAAAAAAAAAAGCATTTACAAACGGGCATTGACAGAACCAGTGACTTGAACTTCAACAGCAGCTCTATAGCACCCCTTGGGTCAGGGATTACCACGTTTGGCACATAACTAAGCTCAGTTCACTCAATGGCTTGCGGAATGACCAGTCTTCATGTCAGTACAGTTGGGGAAAAAAACTGACAGATAGGCCTGAAAATGTTCTTATTATTGGTGGTAAACTCTGTCCAGGCAGTGATGCTCTGTCGTCAGTTAAAAGTAGTTTCTTCCTCACATAGAAAAATGGGGGGGGGAACACATTAGAGCAAACAACACTTCTGAATTATAAGCTTTCTGCTGCATTTCTTATCCATCGAACAGGATGCTGGAGTGTAGTGAGTGTACTTTCCTTTCTTTTAAAATACAGGAAAATAAAATGATATATTGAGCCACATGGGAGGACACAGTTGTCTTTGCGTAATATACACAATGCACCTTGTATCTACATCTGTAATATACAACAAGTACTTTACACCAGACTTCAGAAGTTAAAAAGGAGGTACAAAAACAGGCAAATAATAAAAAGAAACAAAAAAAGATAGAAAGGCTAAGAGTGTAACGGAGCACTCCATAAAAAGCATGGTTTAACATAAAGAAATGTCAAAAAATGTGAAAACTACTTCCTTAGCTTGTGTTGAATGTTGTTTTCTTGTGCTTCACGTAACTGTCCCATCTCTGCGCCACATATCTTCTGCTTTCCCATTTACATGTCGAATCCCTCCACCGCTTTGCAAAAATACCAAAGTTCAAGTGGTCCTTTCTGTTAAACCCTCCTAAATCCTCTCTCTTCCCGCACTTTCCTAACCTCGCTCACCAGCTGAGTGGCAGCCCACTGTGGTGCGAGCAGTGAACCGAACTGAAGGTTTACGTGTGTGAGATGTCTACTAGTGTTCATGCACATGCTGGGCTGGTCTCTGTGTAATGGTGTCCATAGGCCAGCCTCCAGCCTGCCTCTGTGCCTCTACACCCAGGAGTCCGGTGAGGCAGGGTAGTGGCTCGTTTCGTAGTTGAGTTCACTGTACGGGCGGGATGCCGAGTAAAAGTCCACGTAGTTCCCCGTGGACTTCAGTCCCAGGTGCATGGTGCCGTCAGCAGCTGGTGGGGGGCGCTTATGCGCTTGGTCCTCGTAGTAGGGCTCTTCAAAGTTGGCTCCTGGGGGAGTCTGGAAGGGAGGGTAGGCCTCTGGAGGGTTGCCTTGAGCAGAAACCTGACGAAAACAATGAGTGTAAGGGCTGCTTTGGGAAGTGACATAAATGTGTTATGTGGTAGTTTAGAAACTAAGAATCTAATTTACAATTCAAATTAAGTGCTTTTCGTCTAATAAAGATAAAAGACAATTAATGCATGTTATATAAAAGGTACTTCATCTAAACGAATGTTTCCCAGCAATTTTCGGCTTACGTTGCCCCACAGAGCCATCAAAAAAAAAAAAACTTTAGTACTTCATCCACACCAAACCAGAAATCTGTTTACGTTAACTCATAATATACACATTTTCCTTGTAAAAAGAAAGAAATAATAATGGCCTTAGTTGTCATTTTTTGTTGAAAACCTTGTATTTCAACTTTAAAATATCTAAATAAAAAACACACACACAAAGCAAAACCAAACCTGCTTAAATGTGTGCAACCTTTATGTATAACAACTGGCAAAAAAACAGCCAAACTGAAATCTTTCTAAAAACCCCAGGGACCTGCTAAAAGTTGGGGTATGCATTTTTTCAAAAACACTTTAGAAAACTGTGTCAGCTGATTCCCAAAACAAACGTGTAGCCAATCAGCAGTAAGGGTCTTGTGTACTCATGATGTGGAGGAGAGAGTGCTCAGTGCACAGGACGGACGTTAGCCGAGCCGAGTGATGAAAGATAGAGATGGCGGAATAAAACCAAAGAGGGTCGCTCACGTCCATGGTGTAACATTGGTTTTGCATAGTTTCACAGAACTAATCGTTGCATAAGTTGTGTATGTGTGGGTAGGAGCTATCACAATATGGGCAAGGCCCTGTCAGACTAGGGTCAGTGTCTGATTTGGTGATTACAAATATAAACACTGGCTAGCAGAAATCACTTAGCCCACCTTTAAAGGTACGTATACTTTATAACAACCAGCAATCAAAACACAATAAGTCATAAAAATATAAATATTACAAAATATTCTAACAGTATAATAATGATAACCATGATATATGGATATATTTTATATTAGTGCTTTTAGATTTATATTATAATAATTACAACAGTTGCATGTGAAAAAAAAATCATAAAGATTAAAACATTTACCCTGTTTTTGACACATAACAATGTCAAGATAAGATACATGTTACAACTCTGTGATGTTGTGAACTCACCTGGTTATGCTTGATGTCATCACCAGGAGACATGTAAGCACCTCTGAACAGTGTAGATGTTCCGCTGGAGATTTGAGCTGCAGAGACAGTGAATTATAAAGATGCTCAGAGGACCGACAGGTACTTTGACTTTTCTACAGTAACAGAAAATGTTGACATGAAACAGGTGTGTGGGCATATGAATTGCAGTTTGTGTCTTTTGTTGAGGTAAAAGAAGGGGGGATATCACACTTTTCTGTGGAATACACTGTTACACTGTTACTTTTACTAATTACAACTCTTGTGTAGTTCACTGCCTTTATTTGAAGGTGGTTCTGTATGCCAATCATGTGGAAGCTTTAACCTTCTTCTACAGCCTCACCTGCCATGGCATCTTTTCTGGAGGTGTGCTCGCCCTTGTTTCCATGGTAACCAGAATTGGTTCCAGTTGACTCATAGTCTGTCTTTCTCTCCTTCAAGCTCATCATTTCTCGAGGAGAGGTGGGGGCACTTGCTAAAAAAACAGAGCATGCCAACCAATAATGAGTGAGAGGGAAAAAACTGCCTTGTTTGTTGAGGAGAAAGAAGTATCTTGACACATTTGAAAGTACAATAAGATCTCATTCCATCAAGGGATCTTTTATTTTACATAAAAAACTCATTTACTGTAATGAAGCAATTCTCTTGTTGCCTTCTGAGGCAAACAAGTGTCAGTGTTCTCCTCCTAATTGCTAAATGGAATTGGTCAGGTAATTGATTGGTTTTGTCTGGGCTTCTTTTTTCGTTCCTTCAGCAATAATTTATTTCACCTTTCTTGTCAGCTTTGTGTTTGGCAAAGCTTTGGTTAGTTCAAATAAAGCTGTCTAAATGCCTTCTACTAGGAAGTAAGATCCAAAAACTTAACACTTAATAAAACCCTTTGTAAATCACTGCGTAATTCATGCAAATGTAAACATATAACTGTGGAAGTTTTCGTAAAACTGAAACATTTTGTTCATCCATATACTGAAATTGATTTAAATTTTGTTCAGATTATCATAATTAAAACAAAAAAGTATAATTTTATCATTAATTTTAGCTTTTCATGATTATGATGTTTTCAAATAGACTATATGATATAGTTTCAAAGTCGAACAAGGACAAGGGTAAAACAATAACATTTATGAATAGAAGGCTACTGAAAAGTGTCAAAATGTAATAATAATAAAAAGTTTACAGAGTTTTACTCTGACCTTCATATAACAGAAAGGAAAATGAAATCTGTTAATGAAACCCCTGGGACATACCAGTGAAGTTCTAGAAACAACCAATAACATCCTCAGCAATTCAAGAAAGGATCATTTTACAACAAAGCATTTCATTATACCAGAAAGACATACTTAACAAGTCATGGTTTAATTATGTGGATGTTAATGAATCAGCTCTTCAGGACAATCTCCTGTTTTTGCTATTTTTAAGCTTGACTTTGTTGGCTGGTATACAGTCTACGCTAGATGGCTAGATCTTAATTGCAAATGTTTTCATTTTTATTTCCATGAGAAATTACAAATTGCACAATTTAGAGATTTCTCATCTTGGATAGTTCCCCACCACATTCTCCCAAGCAGCAGGTAGCATAAATGCCCTCTCTTTGTTTGTCCCATGATAGGTGAGGACATTATGAGCATTTAATATTCAGGTTGCCCCTAGACTACATTCGAATAAACATAATGAGAATTCTGAGTAAAGATATATTACACGCTAGAGATGAAGTAGCGCTATTAATACAGGTATAAAATGATATACTAAAATAAACGTTGATATCTGAAACACAACTAGAGAACAGAGAGTGCCTGCTAAACAAAGTGTGTTATTTCAGCAGAACAGACTCTTCTGTAGCACTCTGTAATTTGGATACGCCTGGTGCCCTGACTGACAGTACTGTACAGGATTCTGCGACCCACCATCAGCTGCAAACAGACAAATATCAGGATATACAGTAGACTGATCTTCACAACTGTTCCCTCTATGACCATTTTACAGCATAATCTCCCATTAATGCACTATTTAGGGATTAGTCATTATGAACAACATTATGAATGACAAATTCTCTGAAAAGACGACTTTTAGATGCTTTAATGAATGCACTCAAATTTCTGACTACTTGATTTGAAAAAGAAGCACTTTTGACCATTTCAAAAACATTTTTATTCCAATAATCTATCATCAACATCTTTATCTCCTTGTCAGGAATAGAGTGCAAAGGAAACGTCAATGATACCGCTTGTTGTGAAAAAGTGGAGCGACTCTCACCTGATCGATTATTGGGCGAAGTCCGCACAGGAGAGATAGATGGAGTGCGAGAGGAGGAATAAGGTCGTTGTCTGTCTCTCTCGATTGTGGATGAGGAGCCAACAAAGTGATACTGAGAATAGCCATCCTGCCATAAAATAAGAGGAGCATGACAATCTGTTTATCCTGAAACTTCATCATTTTTGGTTACAAGTATACGTCAAACATAGAAAGAAAACAAAACAGATTTGAATTCCTTTAAAAACTCTTGAATCACATAAACCAAAGGGTCAGAATGTTTAGTTAGCACATGCTGGTAGCTGCCCAAATTGGCAGTAAAAAGCCTCCAACTCCATTGATGCCCATATATAACGTAGGTGCCAATGCAATAGATGTGAGAACAGCAAGGTCTTCTAATTTATTACTTTTTTATAGAGGCTTCGCAAATCTCTGTACTGCCACATGCTGTTGAGGACTTGAGATGCCGCCTTCACCACCTTCGGTGTGTGTCTGTAGGGAAACATAGAAGTGGAAATTAATACAATGCATAGCTCTATCTGCAATAATGTAAGCAACATAAGTGAATTTTCAGTTTCTAATCTATTTCTGGGGCTTCTGATATAATGGATTGCTTCATTATTTTTTTTTTTTGCAAGAGTGCGAGCTAAATAAAACCCTGTGGTATAATACAGAAACTTTATAGAAAGTACTTTCTCAGCTATATAAACAAACAGTGTTGATAAATACGGACTATAAATATCTCAGCAAAAAATTATTTGAGTTCAACTCAATGTGGGCATAGATTTCTCTAATGGTGATAAATTCTAACATACGAAATAAGCTCTAACTAGAACAATACATATTATAACATCTATAGTAAATGGCGCTGTAATGAGACTCTATTATTGTGGAGTATTACTAGAATTTTAAATAACTTTTTTATTGTTCGATATATTTTGTTATTTTACCTGTGGCAAAGATAAATATATTCAATAGCCATTACTTCAGTCTTCAGTGCCACATGATCCTTCAGAAATCATTCTAATATATTTCCGCAGGAAACATTTCATTTCAATTTTCAGTATTCTTGTTAAATAGACAGTTCAAAAGGACAGCATTTATTTAAAATCTTTAACATTCTAAAAGGCTTTACTTTACCTTTTTGATCACTTTAACGCTTTCTTGATTTACAAAAGAGTTAATTTCTTAATTCTTACCCCACACTACCTGAACAGTAGTGCGTCACTCATACCAACTAAAAATAACAATTTTCTTTGAATGCGCTTTCAGAATTAACAAATTTTGTACAAAAGCTCAACAATCCCAACAGTGCTATTGGACTTGCATCAATCCTAATATCTCCTGAAAAGAGATTGGACTTCTTTAAAGTAATTGCAGTTTATACTCACCATCTTGCAATAAAAACTGTTAAAAGTGAATTGCTTAAGTAGTTTTCTATTTTTCATAAGGTTCAGCATGTCCTCTTCCTTTACAAACTCATTTCCTTTGCATTTAAACATGCCAAATTCTACGGGACATAACAGGGTAAACTGGGGTTTCGTCAACATACTCTAATCGGTTGTGATCATGTTACAGAATACTAAAATACTAACTTGTCTCCTTTGCTGCGGGCAATGCCGATGAGTTTCTCAATGCCTCCAGCATCACGAAGAGCCTTGGTGTTCTCCATGTTCTTGGTGATGACTTCATGCAGAGCGCAGCAGATCGCCGTGATGGTGTCATCGGACATGCTCTTGCTGACAACACCGGTGCCTGTGCTGTTGTTATTGTTGCCCCCCGGTAGACGATGGACCAGATCCCTCATGGCATACTTGCCTGTGGGTTGCGTGAATGAGATAAACAGAAAAGAAAAGTCAGAGAGGAGATGTGACAGAGATGCAGAACCTTTTCAGAGATGCAGATTTTGGATTGGGATTCTACCATCGGCATGCAGAGCTCTTTAATAAATGCGCTGAAGCTCAAGGCCGCAACTGAAAATGCCAAAGCGTCCGATACACCCACATCACTACCCAGCAGCTCTATTACACTTAACGTGACCGCAAAAGACCCATTGCCCCCAGGGAGCTAATTCTCTCTGCAACGACCCGCACTACAAACCTGCTTTTAACTGGTGTGCATTGAAGTTACATGAAAGAAAGGTTCCCAAAAGAAATATATTCCAAAAGAAATTCACACGCCTTCGAACTCACGCAGGGCCAAGACTAGACTGAAAGAGTGCGAGCGGTTGCCAGGGAGACAAGGGGGCCCATCAGAATACACAAACTATTAAAAAGATCAATAGTCTGTAAGTGTCGTGAGCAGCCTTTCAAACAATGGCATCTCGTCTCACTGCAATGCCTGACTAGAAATGCTACACAGATGCCCTCGCTGATACACAAATCACAAATACACACGCTCACACACGAAAGGAAATAGATCTTGAAAGGCCTCTGCCTTACAAGTAATTTAAAGGTACACGTACCTCTGCGGCATTCGGCTCTGCTAGAGTCAAAGAGAAAATGTTAGCTCGAGGCAAAACCTACCTATGAGCTCCTTGTTCCTGACATCAAGGGCCATGTTTCGGAGAGCTGTGGCCACGGCGCACACCACCCGGTCATTGTCTATTCTCAGCAACTCCACCAGAATGGGCAGCCCTTTCTCTTTCCGAACCGCAGCACGGATGTACACTGACCACTGCAGGCAGAGGAAATGGACAAAACGGTCCCACAAAATTCTCATCAATACATCAGCTAAACGAAAACAGGCAATGGAATGAGGTTTTTGCATTGTGATTTAGTTCACTGAACTGTTATTTGTTTCACTTTTCTGAGCAGAAAATGAGGACAACAGAAGATTCTGGAGTGCAAAATTGCTAAATTTGACACAGAATATCTAAGTCACTGATTAAGAATCCAGCTCTCTAAATGGTATCCATTTGAAGATGTGCATCTTACACTGGTGTACACTCCAAAAAGACTTTGTGATCAATATAAAGTTTACTATGTTGTCCAAGTTGGCATTAGATATCTGTTTCCAGAACTTCATGACCTTGACAGACAAAAATATGGAGGTATGAATGTGTATTTGTGTCAGTCATAATGGTGATGGGTGCCAGAGCCAGTTTGTCTGGATCGAGGCTCTTTGGGTGCAGGGTTACTCACAGGTTTTAAGGTGGGGCCTACCTTCCAGCTACCCGCTGCCAGGTTCTGTAGAGCCCCAGCCGCTCCCTCCAGCGTGTCCGGGTTCGAGCACTCAGACAGTAGAGTGAGGTATGGTTTTACTATGGACGGATGCCACAGCATCTGCAGTCCCTTCGGAGGGTCGCTAGAGTCTGGGAAAGGCCCAACACCATCCCACTGAAAAAATGAATCATACACAGATATATACACAAGGTTACAAATTACGGCCTGAGACAAAACAGAATATACTAATAAAAGGATGTACTCCTTTTTTATTAAATATAGATTAGATCATCAATCTTGATTTAGTTGATTTTTTTTTATTCATTTTCTATGTGGTTTTACAAACTTAGCAATTATTAACCCTGATTTCTGTGGTTTTGTTATTTTCCTTGCAATACAGCAATGAATTAACTCTAGTAGAATAAGTAGAATGCTGATTTGGTACTCAAAAACAGTTCATTTTCACTGTTGAACAATTGTTTTGTCTAGAACAACTTTAATGAATAGTTCAAAAGAACATGGAAATCTTTTGTAACACTTTACTGTCACTTTTGCTCAATTTAATGATTCTTTGCCAAATAAATTTCTTTTGGGTTTTTTTACAACAATGAACTAAATACCAGCAAAAATGATGACACTGTTGTATGGCTTAAATTGCTAGATACAGTGGAGATTTAATGAGGATGGAGGGGGTTTCACAACAAAAAACATGGGATTTGTGCCAGTGTGTAATGGGACACCAAATTGTACCCTTTTCATGGAAAGTGCCAGATGCTATTTTATTTTTGGCCTTTTTATTAATAAGCACAGTACAGGGCCATCAGGAAACGATGGTGAGGAGAAGAGGAAACAGAACCGGCCAATCATGTGCCAGACTAGAACTCATATTGCCTGATTGAGGACAAAAGCTCAATGATTATCATAACACAGTGCAATATTATTATTCACATACACATATTTACATGGTACTCCCACGTGATTTGCAGAATCCCATAGTATTTATTGGAAATAACATGGTCATTTTTTTTGCTGTGTATTGAAATCTTTGAAGATAAAGCTCACTGTTTGTTTAGGATACAGAGTAATTGAATAGACAAGGTAAACTCAACCGTCGCACAACCAGATGTGCATTTGCATCGTTGTTAAAGGAACAGATGACTCACAGACAATTTAGTTATTTAAAAGCCACAATGCAAAGTAATGCCACCTTTTACCTCACTATTCATGCCATGCAAATGCTAAACAAACACTCCCGATGCCCTTATCTTCATCTGTTTTCAGAAACTAAATGAAATCAGCCTGGAAAATACGTAATTATCCACTGGAGGAGGACGAGTGTCGACGCAGGCGACCCGCACGCGAATGCTGCTAAGTGATGCTAATTGCCAGCAGCTGCAGGGATAAAAACCCCCGGCCCACCTGATCGTGGCTCTTCTTTTTCTTTTTCTTCTTGCCCCAGCAGCCGGAGCTCTCTGCATCCTTCCCGCTGGCATCGGTGCACAGAACCCCGTCCAGCTCCTCCGATCCCATCTGCTGCCCCTGAGACGTCTCTGCCGCCAACCTGTACGACAGGTTCCGCAGGATGCACACGCAGTTCTCGATGGTCTAGAAGGGGGCAAGTTTTCAGATTACAAACAGCAAAACATGGACACACCTACAAATGGGAGAATTCATCGTAACACACCTCCAGAAGTTTGACTTTATTTGACACAGTAAATATTGAAATGTCTTTCTGTACAAGGCAATCTGTCCTTTTTTCGAAAGGCTTTGCATTATTGTGCTCTGAACTCTTAATAGTCTCTTGTTAGATTAGTCCTCTGGACGGACTCCAGTGGAGAGCTGGAGAACTAATCCTATTGTGATGAGCAGTGAGGCAGGAAAAACAAAGAGGATGACTTTGATCTTGTAAATGCTTTCAGAGGGATTAAAGTGTGACGCTCTTTTTTACCCTCATTCAAACTTGTTCTCACAAAGTATTATGTCAGTAACAGAGACCCCTCGAAAATCAAACAAAAACTCAATATAGAGAGGTGTGTCACCGCATGACTTTATCTGCGTAATTACCATAAAGCAGCTCTGAAGAGCAGTTGTTTTTTTTACAATGTTGGTGGTAAAGCAATTAGAGGAGCCAAGACAAAACCTAAACCGTTTGTCTAATACAAGGTCTATTGTGCCTGCTGGAAAAATAAAATAATTTACTGGTTTGGACCAGTCTGAAAGCATCTGAGTTTGTTTTATATAAGAAATGCTACGGACGACACAAATCGCTGGATTTAATCCCAAGTTCCCTCATACGTCATAAGTACCAGAGCAGATTCACTAGTGCATTCTTTAAACAGCGCATTCATTCTTGAACTAAAAGATGTACAATTAAATTTGCATATATAGATGAAATTAAAGGCAGAAGATAGAACTGTAGCTTGCATATTTTGCTTAAACCATACTAACAAGAAACTGAAAAAACTCTGAATCGCTGAACTATGTTGGTATCGACAGTTGAATAAGAATGCACACCAGATCATGAGTGTTTTTTAGTGTTATCTGCAATATTCATCAGATTGTGAGCAACCGGACTGTGGGTGGTCGGTGGGCGTGCGGTCTGAGACTTAGATGGTCTAGACTGGGTTTTTTGCCCATTTTGCGCTGTGTCTTTAATCTCATCCAACATTTAGCAGTGGAGAAGTGCTGCGAATGGTTGGGGAGTAAAAGCAGCACATCTAAACCTGCTAGAATTCGCAGTGCTGCTTGGATGAATGCATATACTATGGTAGAAAGGCAGAGGAGGTAAAGGTCAAACCTTGCTGTCAATCTCACTGGTGCCCAGGGCTGTCTGGATGACATAGAGCAGCGCATCAGTCAGTCCCTCACACTCTCTCATCCTGCGGCGGGCCTCTTCTCCGGCTGAGCTCACGTTCCTGTAGATTCACATACACATTCACACAATGTCACGCATGTTGTATTATTGACTCAATTGATTACATTTTGGCAGTTCTGAGCTTCTAAATCAATATGCAACAAACCAAAGGGCAGATGGCCTTCAACATCAATACACTTTTTGTGGAAATAGTAGTAATCACTCCCCCAAGTTCTTTTCAAACAATGTTGCAATGTTTGGACAGCGGTGTTTTTATACTTCTCAAGAAGTCAACTCTGCAACATGAGAATGTTTTTTAACGTAAAAAAACTCCAAACATCAGCTTTATGAATCACCAGCAACATGCCTCAAAGCAACAAGCTTAGCATCCCAAGAGCTGGAGCCTCGGGAGACCTCAATCAGGAAGTCTGATCTGAGCAGGGCCTTATTCAAAGGTGCCTGTGAGAAATCAAAGACCACATCCTGTCGTCTCTCTCTCTCACGCTCTCCAAGAAGCTTCTAAGAGATCTGTGTGTCTCAGGCAGCTGCAGGTGGTGTGGCAACTGTGTCCAACCATTAAATATTCAATCAGACTTCTAGTTCTTCAGCCATCCATGAAGAGGATTAATTATCACGCTGGGCGTAGGGAGCTTAGTCCAGCCATCCAAGAGTGACTCAGCACTTTCTACAATCCTGCTGCTTCAGACCTGAAAGCTGATGCGCAGGGGGAGAGAGGATGGTATGTGCATATAGTATGTGCTGTAAATGTTAAGTGCTGCTAATATCAAAATGAGTTTTAAAGCAAAAAGTTTCTGAGCTCCGAAAGTGCCGGCAGATTTTTTGATGTTTTGAGCAAGCTTGTAATAGCTCCAAAATACACCTTTCCTTCTAGTCAGCAAGAACTAGAAATTGGAAAATATAATATTAAAATTCACAATATCAAAGCATTACTATGAAAAAGCCTAAACATCCAAATGTGATCATCACTTATGATGAATCAACATTCATAACATAGATCAAAATGACAAAGCCACAAGGCTCAGCAGTCAAATGTATTAGCAAGGCTTTTTAGATCGCACATCGTGTGGACTACCCAGATGCATAAACATTTGACACTATGCCAAAGGTTTTCCAATGCCTGTGTCGTGCCAAATCCAACCTCATTCAAGCTTTAGACTCTAAAGGGTAGCTTTAGTATTTTTATTGCAAAATATTGGAATTCTTTGATAAATATTAATTTCAACAGGACAGAAATAAATCGAAATGCAAATCTTTTGTAACAATATAAATGTTTTTACTGTCACTTTAAGTAAAGGTATCATTTTAATGCATCCCTGCCTTTGTGTTAATTTCTTTAATATATGATAATAAACAGGCAACATAATTGCTTTTGGGTCCAAAGGAGATTTAGGCAAGGGAAAGTCTTTGGCATGCCACCAGGTCCACAAACACTATTCCAATGCTACAAAATCCCATTGTTGAATCTGACTAATACTGGGCAGAATATAATCCTACTAAAGTGGCACAAAATGGTCTTATGCACAGAGCCTTAGACTATTTTTTATTCATCAAACGCAACTGAATCTATTTATTCAAATCAATTAACTTAAGTTATCAGTGAAGGGCTCCTGGAAAAGCCTCAAAGCTAATTCATAAATGTGTTTGCTCGACACACAGAAGCACAGAGCCATTATCCAGTGGTGTACCTTTGCCTGCTGAGACCCCAATATATGGTGGCATTTCTGGAGGCACACAAATTCATCATATCATGTTGCTTTGAAAGATGGAAACACTCGGTCATTAACATAACATTTGCATAATTCTTCCTTGAATAATCACCTAATGAAACAATGAATTGCTTCTAGGTGAAGATTAAGCCTCTTAAGAGCAACAACAGAAACTCCTTCAAAGTGATGCTTTGCAATGCAAGGGAATAGATATTGAATTAAATACTTGGATTGACATTAATTAGGAACTGTACCTGAGGCATCCGGTAGCATTGCGGAGCACCTGTGAGGAATGCAGGTGAAGCTTGCGGTCGTCCTGGTGGGGCGAGGTGTCCCAGCCCGAGTGAGGAATGATGACTGTGTTGGTCAGCACTGCCAGAGCATCCTGAATTATAGGCATCTTCAGAGCATCGCACGAGGACAAGTTCCACAGAACACCTGTACACAACAACATAATCTATGAAGCAAAAAATGTCTGATCCAGTGAAGAATATGAATATACACACTGTATACATAAAGACTAAAAGTTCTCCTCTAGAAAATATATAATAAAAAACACTGATTGCAGCAAGCTTTCAAACATGCCTCTGAATATTGCATGAGGTCTTGGTCAAGAGCCCTCAAATAAAAAATGCTTTCAGTTGGACTAGTGTGTCCTCATCAGCTCTTAGTATGAACGTTTGAGGGTGCGATCCAAGCCACAGCACAATCAAGAATGAACTGTGAACTGCTAGAAAGTAGCATGCAGCTGATCTGTGGTTCATTTTGCATACTATTAAAAGTAGTACATTATAAATATTTCATCTCTTTCATGAGACCCCCACAGCTTTGATTCAATGAACAAGGGAGTGCTTGTGGATGCTCCTCCTCCCTGCTGCTAGCAGAGTATAAAGCTCTGTCCCAGCTAATTGCATCTTATCTTGTTTGTTAAATATCACAGACATACAGTCCTAAACAGTACGGTGCCCCCCAAATTAATCAGTACTGTGATTACAATAGTATGTCAAAAGAGAGATTTACAGAAACATCAAAACATAATTTATTTTTGGTAGTGAATGTTTGTTCTAAAATGTTCACTCCTGTTTCAACAAACAGCTTCAAAAACGCAACGCAGAATTTAGACCAGTGAAACCAAAATCCTAAAAATAGCATGAATGGCATCACATTCATACAAAAAAATCTGTTTCAGTTACAGAAATATGTAAAGAAAAACAAGTTTGAAGTTGCCACTGTACTAACAAATTGATCTAGATGCTAGCACACACAAGCAAGCTCAAACCATATTAAATGGTACTTAACAGTATATAAAATGTAATTTTATGATATGACAGTGCATCTAAAACTCCAAACACATCAAATGTTGTTGCTACATATTCAAAAGTATATACTTTTGCATCCACGGTACATACTTTAGTTTCAAGGTAGAAGTATGCAAACTGGTCTATGTATGCTTTCCTGTCATAAGTGCCCTCCACTGATGTGAGTTTGCCATGTGGCATCACACATAACGTTCATGTGGTACTTTTAAATCGCCTTTTTACGAGTCAGTAATGGCAAGAAACATCTTCTTTACAAGTATTTTTCAATTCAGCTCCTGGGGGCTGTTTTTTGGATGTCTCACTGCCATTTAGGTCACAGAGGACCTTACTAATGAGATGATGTGCTGAATCCAAGGGCTCTAGGTTTGGCTTTTTTAGCATTGCTCTGTTAGCCCCTACTGGAAGATGCTATAACTACACAATCTGGTTCTAAAAAACATCAACGCCATTGACAGCCATTCAGAATCAGCAATGCATAGTCAAGCAACACATATATTACCAACAAGCAATATTGCATTTCCTTTCATGCACTCACTGCAGAGAGCACTTTTGTAGGTCCTTCCTCAGTGCTGCTAGCAGGGTGTACAGCTCTGTGCTCCAGCCAATTTAATCTTATCTTATCCTATCCAATCTTGTTTGTTAAACATCAAAGACTTCCTGTTTTTATGCAACCACCTGCAGAACGAAGACATCTGAGATCAAATTCAGGCCCCAGTAGGCACAAAATGCCTGTGTCTGGTTTCAAAAAATCATCCGGAGACTGGGACCTGCGGAGAAGTTGCGTGAGGAGGGTTTGTTATGGACTGACGAGAGGACTCTTTGTCTCTTAATTTGAGCCACTCTCTAATTTACATGTTAATTGTTTTTGAAAAAGCATAAATGGGTTCTCACCTCTATCCAAATGTTTCACTCAAGCTAGTACAAGTGCATAGACATGTAGCTGTAATAAGCACATGCCACTCAGCTTCACTATATTCAATTTGAAACATTTTCTGTGTTTCTCCGAGCCTTGGATGCAGAAGTATAGGGATTTTTCAATTGATGGACATCTAGATTGCTCACTAGGCTGAAACACAAGGGAACTGCAGCATCCTATTGAACATTTTCCAACAATTCAGCATCTGACATTTATGAAATGCCTCGAAAAGCAAATTGCTGCCCAATTTTTCTGACATCTCTCAGGAACCGTCTCAGTACCAGAAATATTTCTATAGGGGATTGAGAAGAGCCTTTGTCTTTTGTCAAAGCGTCAAGACTCATTATACACAAGTCCCTAAAGAGGCTACTCCAAGCACTGGTATTATCCTTAATTATTATAGCCCTAACCAATTAGGAGATCATTAACAAATCATTTAATGGGTAGTGGGGTCTACATTAACAAGCGGACGATTCTAGGAGAGCTGATTAACAAATTGGACCCAATTATATAGAAGCCAGAGATAGTGACAGAAAGGTCACATACAATGTATTTGTATGCTGAACTTGCAAAAAGGTGGTGAGACAGTAAATAAAGATACAGCGCATTCAAAGATGGGGGGCAGACCCTGCATCCTAATCAGCCGTGACATGTTATGTTATAATATAATGAAATACACCTAAAATCTCTATATATATACAAACCAGAAAGTGTAAGACATGTGTAAGATAGTATGTTTACCAGGAGCACCTGAAGGCAAAAGAGGGTTCAGCAGCATTTTATCTTTCAGTGTGGACAAACAAATTATTTCTCAGTATCCCTTCAGAGAACAAAGGAGAAGGACCGAAACTCAACTAGAAATAAATTTACTTGAGCACCTGTGAGCAGTTCTCTGATCTCCACGTCCGTGGTCTTGCGCAGGAGCCGAACAAGTGCAGGGATCCCACCGCAGTTTTTCAGGGCGATCTTGTTGTCGTCGTTGGCCTTGCCGTAAACCAGGTTTCTGAGTGCACCACAGGCACTCCGGTGCACATCTGTCATACGGTGATCCAACAAGTCCACCAGCAGCTGGATCCCCCCCTGCCTCCGTATCTAGTGTTTAACAGGAATAAATGACATTTTAAAACATGACAATCTAAAAAAAATATTTATTTAAAAATTGCAAAAAAATTAAAAATTGTTTCTGTCTTCATATGGGATCAAATAAATGCAGGCTTGGTAAGCAAAAGAGATTGTTTCAAAAACATGTTCTCCTTTTTATTTAAAGTTCATAAGCCTATATATTTTGTTATTCTAATTATGTGATTATATGGTTAGCTCCTAGCTTTAAAACTCATAGGAGCTTAGTCTGGCCTAGCTACCTTACTACCCGCCATCTGGGAGGCGGGCTAAACCTGCATCCATCAGATGCCTCTGTATACTACTGGATGAATCTACAACCAATCAGACCACTCATTCTGATGACGTATGCGTAGTGACGGAACCTGAAGACGCCACAACCAATTGTAGCTAGCTTCATCAAAGCAGTAGGAAAATGTCTTTACTTACTTTAATTACTTCTGCTCCGTTTTCAAAGAAAACCTGTCATGAAAATTTCTCAAAACAGCTGCGACAGCAAAGTTGAACGATTGTTGCTGCCGGTATGGTCGCAGAACTGCTGCATAATCACGTTACACCCGCCTCAGTTGGGGGAAGCTTGTTTTTCATTGGTTCCCACTTTTTTGGGAACAGAAATGCTCTAAAACGGCAGCTTGGCCAGACTGACTTTGCTCGCGAAATTAATGTAGCGTTAAAGGAAGTATGGACGGGCACAAGCTAGTTAGCTCCCCTTTTTAGATTGCAATTTTTTTTTTTTTTTTTTAACAATGCTACAAATGTCACACTATCCAACACTAACTAGCCTGATTCAGCAGGGAAATTAAAATCTTTGTATGCAGGAGTTACCTCTGATTTGATCTTGTTGTCTCCAAAACACAAGTGCTGGAGGTAGGCAGCCGCGTTGGACTGCACCGATGGAAACTGGTGCTGCAGCATTTGGATGACCTCCGGCAGTTCAGGATCCCTCCAGCCAAATTCTCTAAAGAGGCACATATACACACAGTGAACGTGGAGAAGCTTTGACCTAAAGAAACACTGTAACACTGTAAAAGAGCATGTTTGTCAAGGTGTCTATAATAACAGCATACACGACCAGTCAGTAAGATTTTTTTTGCTTCTATGCTCACCAAGCCTGCATTTATTTGATCCAAAGCACAGCAAAAACAGGAAAGTTTTAACTATTCAATACCAAATAGTAACTACTTAACATAACTGTTTGCTGTATTGAACTGTTAATTGTGTTTGAATTGTAGTGTTGCTTTTGAATTGTATAGTGTTTAATGTAAGAAAAGTTTTCGTTACAGATAAATGCAGATCTTTGGACCTTGTACTCAACTGTTTTAAATATTGATAATAATAAGAAATGTTTCTTCAACAGCAATTTAGCATATCAGAATGACTTCTGAAGGATTATCTGACACTGTCTGAAGACTGGAGTAATAATTCTGAAAACTTAAAAATAGTACAATTATTTTACAAAGTTACATCTTTTGCTGTATTTTGGATCAGATAAATGCAGGCTTGGTAAACACAAGACATTTCTTTAAAAAAAAAACATTAAAATTCGTACTGTTCAAAAACGTTTGACTGGTAGTGTATTTCTTTTATAGTGTGTAAACATTTTTAAAAAACATTCTCCTCTCTGCAGCTCTGAACAGTTTTCTTTGCAATTAATGCAACATACATATTTTTTTGCCAATGTCTATGATCTCCCACTGTAAAATGTACTACTTTTCTGCTTTGAAAATAATAAAGTAATACTAATTAACGCCGTATACCATATACCGTATACCACTAAACAATGAAAACAAACAAACCTTAAAAAATGATGCATGACAGTGTTGGCAAGGAGAAATATAAAAAATGACAAAGAAATAAATAACGTAAAAGAAACAAAGGTTTCACAGCCACAACATCAGCGATCATTTGTATATTTTTATTTCTGCAGAGGCACGTTAGATCTCAGACAATGTATACAGACAATAACATCCTCCTAAAACTGTCGGCCTATTCATGGATATCAGTGACAGCTGTGCTATTGCCTAGAGCAGTCCTAAGGTGCCTGGAACCCCACAGGAGAAGATCTGCATTTCCTAAACCCTTGGGTCCTACAGTAGAATATCAGTTCCAACACAGTGATTTAAAAAAGCAGCAGAAACAAATTCAATATACTATCCTGAAGTCTGCTGTGAAACAGCAACACATACACTGCATGTAGGCAAAAGAGGAGAACATTGTCTTTGACATTTATGTCTTTTTCTCCCTCTCTCATTCTCAGACCACCAAACACTGTCTCTATGCTACCACCACGTCAGAGGCTATCAAATAATCGATTCAAATAAAAAGATCCAATATGAAAGAAATAGGGTGAGAATGATAGATAGAAAGCACAAGGAAGAAGGGAAAAGAAAAAAAAGGAAAAGTAAGACGTGGAGGCAGAGAGAAAATGCAATGCTGGCAAAAAAAACAACTTGATGGGCAAACATCTCTGGGTAAGAAGCACCATGGGAAACATCTATTGTAGCATGTCCCATTTCTCTCTAGTACAACCAGTAAACCTGAGAGGGCAATTGAGGTCATGAAAAAAAGAATGGGATCCATTGGGAAAAGGTCAAAATGGAGATAATCCAGAAGGATGGGTACTTAGTTTTCACTTGCTGTATCTCTGTTGCTTTTTTATCATTGTTTAACCTTGAGAAATGAATGCTTCTTTAAATCACATCTCACTAAGCTGCTATGTTGAGGGCTTTGTTCACAAAACAGGGAACCAAATCCATTACAGAGCACAGGAAATGCCCAGCAGCCTAAAAAATCGTCAAGGGAAACTCTCTAATGCATTGGTTGCAATGACAGAAGGCTGTCATAAATCACAGAAGCAGGTTAATTGATAATATTTGCGTTAATCAGTAATTAAGCGTAACATAAAAATGGTTATAAAATGGATGAAGTTTATATGGTAATCAATGTGGCGCTGTCACATAAGTCAACTCTAGGTTAATTAGTGTAAATACATTTTTGACAGAAGCTCTAAAATGATTCTGTTAATTAAATAGGGCACTAAAGTGAAATAACTCAGTGTTTACCTCATGCAATTATGCACATCAGTTAATCAGAAGGCATAGCCCCAATGCTGTACAAGCTCCTGAGTTCATCAAGAAGTGACATTTATAGCTACTTCGGGCCATTTTGGACTTGAATATCAGCTGTTCTTAATTATCTTTAAGGGGTCATGAACTGAGAAACCCAAATTCCCTTGATCTTTTGACATATGTGCTATAAAATCACTGTGTAAGTTTCTCAAAAACCCCCAAATGTATTGTTAGTCTAAAAACATATCGAATCCAGTCTGGAACAACAACAGCTAGTGGAATGTAACAATCTATGACATAATATTATGGCTAAACACTGTCTCCGCATAAGATGATCAATGCCTGCTTCTACATCGCTGCCTCTTTAGTCCTACCCACAGATTTTACAGACGCAGTGTAAATAACAAGAAGAGGATGCGGGTCTAAGCAGAAATAAAATTATAAAGATGGCCCTGAAGACAACAATATCCATAAGAGTGGATGAACTTTATTTTTAATAACGTTTCAGACTACATCAGTTAAAACCCACAGATTTGTTTACAAAAAAGGCGCAATTCGACACAGAAAGCAGTTCTTGACCCCTTTCACACGTGAGTTTAAAATATTCTATCTGAGCCTCCAGAGTAAGTTTTTTTTAAGCGACTGTATTTTGGAATGTTTAGCCTTATTGTTTCCATGGCGACGCGTCATACTTGTCATGTGACGCACTAGTTACAATAGCGCTGTGGAACACATGGATTGTTTTCATTTTGTTTTTTCCTTTTTTATTATTAATATTTATGAACATACCGACTATATTATGACAGACGATATATGATTGAAAACACTTCATATTTGTGATAATATGACAAACGCTCAGTGCGTCCGATCTGCCTCAGTGCCAGCAAAAGCGCAAGAGCAGATTTAAATTCAGCAGTTGATGACGTGATGCACTGAACGTTCTAATCACACCGGTGTGATCGTACGCTCCAGTGACCAGCCAAGCCAAATTGGATTTTGTTATCATACTGATTATTATAAACATACTTGTCACGTCACAGGCGTTTCTGACATGTGTTTTCCCTCGTTTGTAACTTCGCCCCATCATTAGTGTTCACTCCCTGCCAGCCGTGTGTTTCCAGGTAATCTGTATTGTCTTTTGATTATGTCTTGTATTTAAACCGTGCCTTGTGTCTTGTTCATTGTCTGTCATTAAAGTGATGTTTGTGAAGCTTTGTCCACATGGATCTCTGCATTTTCATTCAGTATTTCTTGTATCCTGTGTTTTGTTTGATTAAATCCTTTATCTTTTGCATTTTGTGCCTGCCTGCCTGTGTCAGCTGAGAAGCGCATTTGTTACATAACAACAGACCAAGGAGGAGGTGGCGTTCGTCCATCAGCTAGCTGAGCTGATTCGCCGCGTCCCAACGTTCGAGGAATACATCACAGAGTTTCGTCAGCTTGCGGAACGGTCGGGTCTTGGCAACAAGAACATTGTACGAGCCTTCTGGGATGGAGCGTGCTTTCTCCAGGACTCCGAAATCCTGGACATCAACGGCCTGCCCTGGAGATCAGCCTTGTTTTTAATGATGATGACGTTCCGAGCACGGGAGGGATTTCATCCACGTCTCAACACCACTGCCCCTCAGGCTCAACTCTGTCACATGCATGAGCGCACACATCTCCACGGACTCTGGTCCGCCTTCACAGCTCGAGGAGCCGTGTTCAATATTGTCGGGTCCGGTTACAGGGCCAGGAGTCCCGTCCAAAATCCTTGCAGCTCCCAGTCCGCGACTGGTCTCAGCCCCGTATCATGGTCCGAGGAGCCATGTTCCACATTATCAGTTTCAGTTTTACGGCTAGGAGAGCCGTATTTAAATCCTCGTGGTTCCTAGTCTGCACCAGTCGGGTCCCATCTCCGTATCATGGTCCGAGGAGCCATGTTCTACATTGTCGGTACCGGTCTCGCGGCCATCAGAGCCTGTTAATGACTGTGATCCCCTGTGGCCCGAGCCTCCAGAGCCAGTTAATGACTGTGATTTTCTGTGGCCTGAGCCACCTGGACCTGTCTGTGGTTTGGAGGGCCTGTTAGGTCCACCAATGATTGTACGCTCTCTGGAGACGTCGGCTGGAGGCTCTTAATTTAAAAATAAGATGTAAACTAAATTTTGTACTTGTCTTATTTTTTCAGTTTTCAACTTTGAGCAAGGTGGTTGTGTCACTGAACGTTCTTTATTAATTAAGAAAAGTAACAGGGAAAATTCTTCAAGTATCAAGGCTGCCAAAGAAGTGGTCAGTCACAGTTGTGCTCTATCTCCATACATAACGCAGCATCACAGCAAGAAGGAATGCATACATAAGTAATGAAGACTAAATGTAAAGTAATGATTTAAATGTTCATGGCAGGGCACCATGATTTATTAGATATCTGCTGCTCTAGAAACCAACTATATCATTTATGATTAAAGGATAGTAATGCCACCCTGCTCATCCTCATTCGCATCATTAAACCTTAGCGCGGGTAAGGCCACTCCCCCCAGCCCAGCTCCAGTCACTGTGACAGGCTGCTGAAGCAGGGATGAACCTACCATTAATCACCAAACATGAATAATCAAACGTCTGCTCAGAGCCCAAGCCTGCAAAAAATGTCATCCCTTGCCAAAACCGGAGAAGGATTTGGCTGGGAAATGACTCATTCACGCTACAGAGAACAGAGAACAGAGAGACTTGTGATTTCACCCCTCGTGATCTAATCGGGAGAGATGCTGTGGGTGGGTGGCTGGTCTACTAATAAACGGTCTGTCCCTTAACCTTCACCTGCAGGATCCACCCCCTCATCGGCACAATTAAACGGAGGGTTGACCTTCATTCTAACAGTCAGAAATGAGAGTCTCCGTTCCAAATCCTAGCATGCTGCCTATGTAGGCAGTATTTCAAGCCATGCACGTAAATGTTAGACGTTTGGAGGGGGAAGCGTGGGAAAGATACTGAAAACATTTTCCTCATTAGATCTTACTGCACCATTACAATTATTTTAAAACAAATTTTTGAAGGTAAAACATTACATTGGTTTAAATTATAATGTTATAATTTTGACCAAATTGACCAAAGAAAGGACTTTTTTTGTTCGGTCTCAGAAAAATAAATCAAAATGGCAGGAGAGTAATCTTTTTTTAAAAATCTAAAGAACCTTTTGGCATTTGAAAGGTTTCATGGGTGCTAAAGGTTTTTCATAGTTCCATTGATGCCAATAAAGAACTTTTATTTTTAAGTGTGCAAGTAGGCTTAGTATCATCCTGGATGATTCATCCAATTAGTTCAACAACATGCAGACATACAGTGCTATAGGAATGAGTTTTCAAACCCAGATATGCTGAGTTAGCATATTTGAAATCTGGTTCCATTATCCTGAAGTAAACAGGTGCTTTTTAATGGGTTTCTGGTTAAATGCCTGAAATAAATGTCTGTGGTTAAAATAATACTATTCAACAGCTTAAAATACTCCAGAAACAAAAATATTCTACAGCTTAAAATACACCTCACTTCGTTTTAAAGCTGTCTGAAAAATTCAATTTGTAAATTTTGTTTGTTGGGGTGACGTTGCAGTCATGTGACAGTGGATAGCCTTCATTTATAGCCTAACTTTAGGTTTTACTTCCGGCTGAATGTATTTCAGTTTTAAAATTTGCAAATGTCATATTAATTTGTAAAGGTTTGCGATAACACAAAAGATACCATATCATATTGGCTTTTTTCGAAGAAAGCAGGATGAAACAAACTTCTGGTTTGGCCAACAAAATCACGTCATCCCTGCAGCACTCCACTAAACTCAATTCATTCTTGAGTTGCTGCCCAATGGGAGAGTTTCAAATTATGAGGATCTAAAACAATCAGGATGCTGCTTATACTACGTGGCAAAGCTGCTCACTAGGTTTTAGAACAAAGCTAGGGGAAGAAAGGATTGAGTATTGTTGTCCATGGATTTATAAAAGGTTTGCTAGGCATACAGTCTGAAAATTCTTCAGCAGAAGGTGATGTAACATTTGAGCACTCGCTGGATTGAGACAAACTCTCCTGTTTGTGACAGGTCTTTGTTTGGGGCTTTTGTTCTGATTCAGTCAGGTGGGCATATCTTTCATTCCCATAGCAGAAACATTAACACCACAAAACCCAACTTCATGTTTCAATGCAACAGTCAAAATAACCCATGGGGCCAGAGGAAGAAGAGGAGAAGCCCCTTGTGAACCACTGAATGTTGCATGGCATAAAAACAACCAAATAATAGCATCATAAATTATGCATTCAGGATACTTGACTGAGCGTGATTATTAGGAATAAAGCTAATGGACTCATATTTTGAACAGGTTCCCGCAGAGGTAAATCTAATATAGTCTTTGTGTGATATGCACAATGATGTTAAAAATGTAAATGTCAGTTTATTGGCCAGTTTATTGATGTGCGGGTAAATCTGCAAACTACTACAACTGGATTTATGCCACCAATTCTACATTAATGTGAATCTATCATTTGCAGTATTATATCATGTACATAGATTTTTTATATATATTGTATAATCTTAGTAAAAAAGAACAAACATTGCTTTTTGAAATAATTTCTAAACATAAAACGTAATTTACTGTAAATGTACACAGCTCTTACAAACAGCAACCTTATAATAAATATCCATGACTGGCTGACATAATATGTTTATATGTACTGACATAATGAGATATTGTGCATCCTTTTGTTTAATTAAAATAAAGCTATTTAACAGATTTGTATCTCATTTACATAGTCAATGACAAAAATAAATAAATGCAAAGAAATGAATCAGCATGTATTTTCAGCAGTGATTTCATTGATAAGGTCAACAGTATGCAATAACTCATTTCATTTCTTACTCATAGATGTTGCTAAGTGCCACATGTTTAAAGTGTGTGCAGCGCCAACAAAACCACCCCACTACAGGCCTGTTTGTATGTCACACAACTAGCTTCTGGCATTACAGGCAGATGAATAGAGAACTTACACATGCTGAACAGAGTAAATAAGACCAGTCACCAGCCCATGTAATCGCTGCAGCTCTAGCTTGTGGCTTAGCCGTTGAAGCGTGCAGACTGTTAAAACAAACACTCTAATGAGCATAGAGCTCCTCTGTCCTCTCGGCTTGCTCCCTGGCTTTTCTATTCAAACAGGAGCACAGCGCTGAATAAGCTTCACGCACATGAAACATGCACTTCATGCACTTCCATTCTGGTGAGTGCTTTTGTCTAAAAGAAAACGGGGGAAAATGACTGCTGGAACAACAACATGTGACAGCTCAATCAAAGACTGTGCGCATACAAAATAGATTAGACAAGAATTGTGGATTCATGGATAAAGGCAATGCTAAAACTGCATTTTTCTATTCCACCTTGAAGAGATGGTCATGACTATTCTCTCATCGTTTCCTAACAGTCATGTTGTTCCAAACCTTTATGACTTTCTTTCTTCTGTGGAACATAAAAACTGTTTAAGCTTTAAGCTTTATTTTATGAACACAACACATAAAATAAAATGTGCTCATAGAATAAAGCAAGCAATACAGGATTGAAATTACATGAAGGTAAGTAAACGCTGAAGGAATCCATACAATTCCTATCCCTTACTTGCGCAGCAAAGTTTAGAGTGGGTTTCTGCATGTCAGGCAAATAGAAGATGGGAATTGTATGGGAAACGTCACAATGTGGGACCTTTTTGGCAAGCGTGATTTCACCAAGTACAAGATGTTCCTGGATCAACCAATCAGATGTGAAGTTTAAGTTTTCAGGAAATATCTGTTTTGAGCTTATGATCAGTGTTAGGTGCTTCTACACCCTTGTTAATCAGCTATCAATTCCCACTGATTTTAGGCATACATTTTGGGTAGGGGTAGGTTCAGGGGTAGGTATTGGGATAAGTTTTTATTTGTGGACAGTAATGTTGGTCCAGGATCAACAAAAGATGATCATGTATTTCTTGGCTAAAACCCGGCAACCCAGGTGGCGTTGTGAAAGTAAAACTACTTAACTAGACATAACTAGAAATCAGTGGTTAAGTTGTATTCACAACACTGTCCCAGAACAGTTCAACACAAATATTGGAATTTATACCACAACGGCAGCCACCATCAATAATCCTATAATATTAACTATGTTAAGTCTATAGGCTATAATGTCAAATTTGCAATAGTGGTTTTCAGGGAACTTCGTAGACTTGGTCATGTAATGTTGATTAATGTATAATACTGTGTTAATGCCATGCCCTGTTTAGCAAGATTTTTTGATGTTGAGAACAGCTTTGACAAATTCTGATAAAAAGTCTCAAATATAAATGAATACATAAAAATAGTATTAAAATGTCAGACTTAAAAGAACAGTTAGTGCACGAGTCAGACATGTCATCGGCAGGTTCAGTGCTAACAGAGAAGTTAACGCACATTCAGTTGTATCAGAAAGATAATATAGGTTTTCATGGGAGTTTTATGCGCGTAATATTACGTTGCATTGCTTTTATTATATCATATGCCTTTATAGAAAACTACAACAAAAATATATTGTCATACCAAAGAATAAATTACCTGCCAAAGTGGCTAGTGAGACTAATGTTTTTACCCACCACAGCCGAATTTTATCCGCATTTGGCGGGTTGGCCAATGTCAAGCCCTGAGGTATATATTTTAATTCCAATAAATCTACCCAAAAGACATGGTCCAGGTTTGATAACAGTAATTGTCACTCACACAACATCGGAGTAATTAGCAAACAACAATGATCCAACCAATTCCTAATGGACAAAATCAGCTCCCACCACAGACCCTTCTCGTTCAATACAATGCCACAATAGAGAAAAAAAAAGGATTTGCAATTTTCTTTTTATACCAACTTTAACAGGATTCTCCCCAAGATATTTTCCTTAATTATTTGATTAACATCCTTATTTGCTCATCCAGAACATTCCTTTCAACCAATCAGAGAATTAGCTTAGGGGGATGAGCAACATTTGTATCAGTATATCAAAGGTTAGGTTGTATTGCTTCAGGACCAACATGTTCTTCAGTAAATCAAGTTGTTTGGGGCAACTTACCAGCAGTCAGAGATTACAGGTGGCTAATTCTGCCAGCTCTCCCCCTACAGTAAAACGGACTTCTAATACACTGTTTTGACAGCTGTAAGAGAAACTGGGGACTCAAAGAGCTGCTAACGGCCACATAAATATGATTTGTGTAGCCAGGAGCGGTGAGCTCTAACAGGGTGTGAACGTGTGACCCACAGTTGACCCCCTCTTTAGGAAATAGTGGTCAGCAGTGTTGTGGATTCAGCACACACACGCTTGAATGGTTCAGAGAAGCGGCTTGAACTGTCTGCAATGAGAGAGGTCAGGAAATGTCTCTGTCACGTTTAGTGACCACTTCATCTCCAGCCACCCACTCAGAGCACAGATCAGAAATTCTACACTACACTTCTCAGCATTAGACTGTATTAATGCTTCCACATGCATGAGTGGGAAAATGCATCTGACATTTTTCAACAACAAAAAAAATCACATAAAGTTTCTACAAAATGGGCAAATAAATCCTCACATCTTACGTTAATAGCATAATTCTGGAACCAAGTTCTGTTAAATCACCGACAAACAATAATGGTGGATATAAGTCTTGTCTATAACATTTTGATGAATGCAGAGGATCACAAACCTATGTGCTACACATACAGGTCCTTTTAAAAAAATAGCATATTGTGATAAAGTTCATTATTTTCTGTAATGTACTGAGAAACATTACACTTTCATATATTTTAGATTCATTACACACAACTGAAGTAGTTCAAGCCTTTTATTGTTTTAATATTGATGATTCTG
>JAUYWG010000032.1:11146489-11158401 GCA_034779775.1 Enteromius afrohamiltoni
AATGAATCTAAAATATATGAAAGTCTAATGTTTATCAGTACATTACAGAGAATAATGAACTTTATCACAATATGCTAATATTTTGAAAAGGACCTGTATAGTTATAAAACATATGTTCATCGTTTACAATGGTAACCACTATCTACCTATTTTTACTTACAAAGGCTGCAATTGTCTGATCAAAAATACAGTACAACAGAAATATAAACTTATATTTCTTATATAACTTATGCTTATAACTATGCTTATTATAATCAATGATAAAAACTGTTGTTTTTGTAAAAACTGTGTTGCAGTTTTTTACACTTTTTCACATTATACTTAGATTAACAGAATGATCAAAAGAAAATAATACATTTGAAAAAGTATATTATCTTTTAGAAAAAAAACGTCTAAAGTTACGTGGGTAACCCACGTTCCCTGAAGGAGGGAATGGAGACGTTACATCCCATACAGTGTGTAACGTCGGAGTGACTCGACTGAAGGGGTACTACTGTATTTTGGCAGAAACAGTGGTTACCATGATTGAAGTGTAGTTTGACTTAATACACTTTAAAATGACAACCTGAACTAACCTCTGTGTTAAAACATTTATTGTTGGCAATAAAACGATTCCATTATGCAAAACCTGATACACAACAACACAATCATGGCTGTTGCTTGCATTGAAAGGAAGACGATGGTGGTAAATAAAATATAAAAAGGATAATAAGCTTTAACATAAAATGATAACAAAACAATGAATAACAACACAACAGGAGACACACGCATGCACGCACGCACACACACACGCACAATGTGATGCTTTGCAGGAATGAACAAACTCTATCACTAACACAGATCTCAACACCTGCTCTTTGCGTAACGATGACTATTTTCAATTATTAATATGATCAATCGAAAATGACTTTGGACTTGATCACAAAATGAACCTTTCTATGGATGAATCAAAGGCTAGTGCACTTCTTGTAAACAGAATGCGGAAATCCATATATTAAAAAAAAAAAAAAAAAAAACATTTTCTGACATATTCTGTCTCAACACAGTCATGCTGCCCTAACATATGATGTTGAGTAGAGAGGAGAACAGTGCTTTTGTAGATGAGGAGTAGAAATGTAAATAAATGTTGGATTACTTTGTCATTCTTTGCTCGGCTTGATTTTGATTCCAGACAAGGAATTCAGGGTCGTACCTATCAGGAGACAGGCAGAGAGAGAGACAGGGTAGGTGTCTAGCACAAAGGGACATTAAAAAAGAATGTATTTTTGTTTAGCTGACTTCTTGCTGCTGCATGAACATATTACACACTTGCATTTGACTCTCATCATGCACTACAAAGTTTATTTGATGCTTTGTTGGTTTTTATTAAAGAGGGGTCTTACATAATGGAAGCGAACTCCCATGCATTATGAACCAGGCTCTGATTATTACAGTGTGAAATAGACATTAAAACTGCAACAGTTGATTTGTGTTTAAGATCAACCTTCACATTTCCAGTCAGCGCAAGCACTGATATACGGTAAGAAGTCTTCTGCATCTTACTTTTAGAAAAGCAGTTAATTTCTCACAATTATTAGGGGTTTTCAAACTTAGGATAGTAATTGAATGTTTTACAGAACAAATAACACAATTATGAAATTGGACTATTATTACAATTCATTCAGTTTTCTAAAAACTGTGTGGAAATTAGGATTAATCATTTGTACATTTTTATATTGTGTATGTCTATAGATATTCTCTGTGAAAACTATTGTAAAAAAAAAATGCCAACACAATTGTTTTGGCTTCACAATGACAGTATAAAAAAAATAATAACAATTTTGGACACATTTCTTGTATAATATCACTAATATTTCTATACAAATATTTCAAATGCTATAAACGGGGCCACTTTATATTTTAAGGAGACAATTATATTTACTAGTGCTTGATGACATTCAAAAAGTTTGAAAACCCCTAATCTATTCATTTCTTTTTCTTCAAAGAAGGTGCAAGGAGTTATAAATAATGCAGTGTTTTGTCTGTATACATTGCAATATTGTGCTACAAGCGACGTTTATGTTTAAAAAATGCTGTTTTATGTATCATTTACAATGATTTTAGTAATGAACTGTGGCCGCTATTGTTGCCAGACCCACCCTTTAATATACCAAACACTATCAGTGAACTGAAAGATAAAAGACGACTTTGACATGTTCTGTAACAGTATGAAAGTTTCTGTGCATATCTGTGCATTTGTTTGCAGCCAGTAAATGCAATGCATCACACATCATACCATCTCCACCATAGCCACTAGCAGTGAAAAGACATGGGAGAGAAACAAAAGCATGAGGAGTCAACAGAAGGGATGACAAGAGAAAAAAATAAATAAATAAACACAAAAAACAAAACAAGGTCAAATCAGCAGAAAAAGCAAGCAAACCAAAAAAGAGAACGTATTATAATACGCTCACAAGAGATGATTGTCAATGGCCTATCAGCACATCAAATTAACATCACACGATAAAACCAAAAATATGCTTAATACCAATATAAATACTGAGTGAGAAGGGTGAACTGACTACCTATATAATCCATAGAATCATGCGCTATCATTCCTGAACAATGTTTACGTCTGTCACATGTGTAATTTCTTTTTGTGATTTTGTAATTGTACACAGGCAAACTACAGGAAGTGACAACATGTGAAGCCTGGTTCATGATGTAGGGTAGAGTGAAGTAAGATGGGCCCTTAATAAAGCTAACTGCACAAAATACTACTGTACATAGCAAAACTGTTTTGAACACTGATAATAAGAAATATAATTGCTGAAAATAATAAAAAAGTTACTTTTAAATGATGTTTTAAAATATATGCGCGTGACAGATTTCTTTAAAAACCACAAAAAAGTACTGACCCCCAAACTTTTGAGCAGTATCGTATCTGTGGGTTAAAGTGTATCAGATTATTTGAGGTACGCAGTGTCAGCTTCAAATTCTGAGTATAAAAGGTTCAATTTAATTTAACTTCATTTAAATATGTAGTGACATATGTCATTGGTAGTTTACTGAAAACAAGACTTTGGATTTGGATTGTTTTTATTTTTGTTATACTGTAGATGGCATCCTTAGATATAATTAGCCATATTAGTTCTAATTTCTCCTTGCCTAAGGACAAATCAAACAGTGGCACAGCTTACCCCACTCTCCCCTACAGTGTTTTAATTAACAGTTTGTGTGTGTGAAGGTCTTTTTTAATTTGTTAATCACACAGCATACCAGTTCGGCTCTAATTCTCGCTAACCAGGTGACATCTCAAAATGCAGTTCCTTCAAGATGCATTAGACAGTGGGAGAACTCACCTGGGGTCCTTCTGGATGCTGTCCACAGAGGGCGACCTGACCAGTGTTCCCTCCGGGGGCAGAGCAGGTCCAGATTTGCTGTAGGGTGAGTCTGTGGAGGGGCAGAACTGCAGTGTACGGTAGGGGTTGGCGTAGTCGGCGGTGGAGGCACCAGGTCCAGTAGCGTAGCCGGCGCGAGGGAACGTTCCTGTGGCGTTCTGGCTTCCTGTGCGCTGCAAGGGTATGGAGTCAACACCAGGAGAGGAAGGGGCTACGACAGGAGAGTAGGGACAGAGCAGAAAGTTCAGGACCTGGTCACAGAAGCGGTTCTTTGGATCTTTGGGTGCCAGCAAAGGGTGAAAAACATTACATGTTGAGCAGGTATTTCGGTCGTAAGAAAGGAGAAAGAGGACAGGAGGAGCAAAACAGAACAGAAATCATGTTAAACCATCAAAATAACAAACTGACCCATAATGACAGCTCTTCAGTAGGTGCTTTATTAGCTTGTCTGAGAGTGAATGCAAAACAGTTTTTTTCTCTCTGGCCTGCTTTTGTTCAGATTTGAATAGCTACCCAGAAACCACCACTGAGAGCTGTTCGTCCTGACAGGCGGAGTTTTCCAGCTGACTGGAGCTCAGAGCCGTGCTGGAAACATTCCCGTTTTAAATCAACACGAACATTTACTTTTTATTACACAAGGGTGGCGTGTATGATTTTTTTTTATTATTCCAAATACACTGCCATGTCACAACGCCATGCAATAAATAAACAGAACGCAACTGTAAAAAAACAGCATACAGCATGAATAAATACTTAAATGTGATAGAAATAATGAAACTTTTCCTGATGGGACCATTTTAAAAATGTCATGATTTTACATAATATCAGCATTCCATACTAATTTTCAATGTTTCCCTTCCAAATATCTGACTCAATGGTTTTCAGAATCTAGTCAATCCATCGTATATATCATAATCAATATCTGGTATGACATGGAAATACATTACACCAGGTATCCTTAAATCTGGCTTGGGAGATACAGTACACTTCCCTGCAGAGTTTAGCTCTAACCTTAATCAAACATTTGGTTATGCATTAGATTATGGAAGAACAATGAGTTATGAATAGCATTTGATGTTGAATTTCACTAAAATCCAGGTGGAAAGTATGGATGCAAAGGTTTTCAAGGGAGAATTCACCCAAAATGTCAAATCCTGTTATCATTTACTCACCCTTATTTCATTTTAAACCTGTCTGACTTTCTTTCTTCTTGTGGAACCTAAAAGAAGACATGCTTGGGTCCAAAACAACATTGGACGCCATTGACCTTTTGCTTGAACACAAAAACACAGTGACGCTTTTCAAAATATCTCCAGAAAAGAAAGAAAGTCATACAGGTTTGGAATGGCATGAGTTTCAGTAAAAAAGTAACAGTTTTTGACTGAACTGTCATTTTAATACAATCTTTTTATGGCTGTAATGGCAGAAGCCCATCCATTAGCCTGCAAACATGTAATGCAAGTGTAAAAAGCATTTTTAAAAGGCATCTAGACATGCCAAAAAGCACCATAAAAAAGTTGTAATATTATATTATGTTTAGCTCAAAAACAAAATGGGAACGGAAGCAAATTGACTTTAAAACCTTAAAAGCAAAAAAATTATACTATCTGTCTTAAGTAATGATGTCTATCAGCTCCCTGCTATTCATTGGGCACTATTTTGAACAAAAAGTAAGCAGAAACAAGCCTTTTACTTCATTAACGCACCTGTACCAGAGCCACGGTGTTCTAGATGTGACAATTTTGTTGTTGACATTAAACTGTTAGAAAACCTGAAGTCTGCTATCTTACCCTGGCCTTGGTTGAAGTTCCTCAGGGGGGCTTTCTGATAGACTCTGTCCTCATAAATGGGGTCGATGTGGTGCTCAGGAGACTGCAGGGGTCTGAGCTCCGAGCCCAGGTGACTGTGCTGACTGCTGTACGAACCCCTGGAACCTATATCATGGACAAAGGCAGATTCTCAAGCACCATTGACCAAAACAAAAATGCTATAAATACACTTGAAAGAAAAAGTGTCAAATTCTAATCCATCTGTCCGATGATGAAGTGTGAAAGTGACCAGTGCTTATGTGTTTTTGATGGTGATGCTACAAAAATGGAAAGGCTGTATCCCCGCAAACTGCACTGACCTGCCAGACTGCCGGGTCTCTGGAGGGTGGCGTTGGCGTACAGATCGTGAGAGATCTTGTATTGATCGGTGGTGTGGAGCATACGCTTGGTGGGGGACAGAGTGGCGTAGCTTCCCACTGCAGCGCTGAGCTGGTGTAGTGGAGATGAGCTGGAGGCATTGCCCGGTCCGGCCATGTGCAACGGTGAAGAGGACGAGCCTCCTCCCGCCGCCATGTTGATGGGAGAACTGGTGCTGTAGGACTTGGCCAGCCGGCTCGGGGACTGCTTGGGCGACGACACCCGCGCCAGAGTGGCATAGCTGGGCATGTCGGAGGCTGAGCCCAGCCTCTGCAGTTTGGATGGGGAGCCCAAAGCCTGCATGGAAAAGGGAGAGCTCACTCGCTGGGCTGGTAGAGTGGAGCAGGAATAGTTTACAGGGGCTGCTGGCTGATCGTCAGGCATGTGGAATGCACTGCCATGACTCTGGGCAAAGGAGTCTCGAGAATGGGCCCGGGCGGCTGTCTCTCTGGCAGCCAGCTGGGCAACACGATTAGACGTCACCTGGAGGTAAGTGACATGTAAAGAGCTAAAATTTCACTCTTCAAAAAAACTGTGAGCTAAGTGATGGTGACCGACATATTTTCAAGGGAAAACGGGGTGAATTCACTAAACTCATGCGCCACATTTAGAAACTGGTAATTCAGTGCAGCAACAGTTTAAATGCAAATGAGGATTTAAGTCACTGTCATTCTTTTCTTGTCCCTCTATAGACAGCAATACAACTGAAATGATCCAGATCCAAAACGTGGTAAAAATCCCGGTAATAAATTCCATGTGATGTCAGTGGATCAACTTTTTTTTTTGCGACGATACGAGAATACTTTTTTTGTGCATAGAAAACAAAAATTACATCATTTACTCCTATGACCTAGGTCTTCTGCCATTTTAGAGAATATTACTGCGTAAACAGCTGCAGATTACATAAACAATGTTTATTACATCAAATACATTAAAGCGTGCGTATGCGGCGTGTTGAGATACTCTAATAGTAAATTATGTTATTTTTGTTTTACTTGTGCAAAAAAGTATTCTTGTAGCATTGCAAGTGAAAGTGAGGTTGAGCCACTGATGTCACATGGAGTTATCTATGTTTTTGCTACAGCTGGACAATTTCAGTTGTATTGATTGTCTATGGAGGGACAGATGGCTCTCTGACATCATCAAAATTATCTTAATTTGGGTTCTGAAGATGAACGAAGGTCTTCTGGGTTTGGAACGACACTAGAGTGAGTAATTAATGTCAAAATTTTTGGGTGAGCTAACCCTTTAAGATGTGAAACAAGCTTTTTTTTCCGCATGGGGCTCCATGTGAATGCAGTTTTAGCATCTTGTAGTGTTATGTTTATATATAAAATATTATTTCAAGAATTTGATTTGTCAAATCTCTTAACTAAAATGAAATGCATTAAGTCTGCATTTAGATTTTAATAAGGCAAAGGCCATGACTAAAAAAGAACAACATTAAGGCAGTGCATGCACATAAGCAGAGTTATAGGCAGACGCACTACTTAGTGAATTCCCCCCAGAAGGCTTTTTCATGAAAAAGGGTACAATTCACACGGTTTAAGACAAGAGGGTAAAAATCTAAGTTTTTTACAAAGAGATTAATCCCCACCTGATTATAGCTATGTAAGGCTCCTCCCACCTGACCACTGCGAGGAGGCTGGGAGGCCGACAGGTCGCCGAGGGCCAAGGTCTGGTTGCTATGGTAACTGCCTGGATAGGGAAAGGTGCCCTCTTGATTATTGAGCTGCAAAGCACTCTGAGAGAGGATGCCTGGTCCTGTGAAAAAGACATGTGAGGGAAAAAAAGCTATATAAGACAATACAATTTAAGATTAACTTTAACAGTGCTACCTATCTGCATATATTATTGATATCAATCTTGTAATCTTTGCATATATTTAACCATGCATACCTTCCTTTAGAGTGACTGTTCATTCTTGCGTGCAGCCAAGTAAGACGATTGCTATGACTATGATGTTATGATTGCATTTGCACAGAATCCAAGCCTAAAATCTAAACTTACATAAAACTTTATTTCTTTTGCTGCCTTGCAAGCTCGGGTATTTCCTTTAGGAGATGCAAATCTTGTTAGCCTCTCTTCTCTGTCCATATGATTCCCCTCACCTCATTTTACCTTTGTAAAATTGGTTAATTGCTTTACTATTTCATCTCATATTCTTTCATTGTCTTCCAGCCTCCATCCACAGTTCTCTGTTTTACTTTCTTTTATACTGCTCATTATTTCAAGCCTCACAGTGAGTAGATGGACAGAATAGGCATGCATAATTAATCACTGCTGGAAGACACTCAATGTGCACACGTTCAAGAAAATGGGGTCAGAATGGGGAACAGAAATCGCAGTCCCTACTCTTCGCTCAGCCCTCCTGTACTGACAGCCTGACACTGTGCCATACAGCAGTGATTCCCAGTCCTTTACACTTTGTCCCACACAATCACATAAATAAGGCAAGCAGTGCTAAAAAAACGCAATCCTTTTAACTCATATTATACTGGATATCATTCAGAATGACCACAATAAATTATTAAATTGGATACTATTAACATGATTCACTTTGAAACAAAAAAATTAACTAAAACTGTTGAGAAAAACAACGAAGCATCTTTACCCATCAACTCGAGCAGTTTTGAAATTTCATTTGATTGGCTGAGAACTTTAATAGGATGAAAGTGTAAGTGAAAAGTAAAACTGCTTCAGAAATACAGAGCATGTTATATTATATTAAACATTCTAAACACTTCAAAGGAGGTAACAAGCGCAATAGTATATCCACTTTGTTAAAAGTCTGAAAGAAAATCAAAAACTTCACCGAGCAAGTGGGTCAAATCAATAGCGCATGATAAAAAAAAGCAGGAACATTGATATGTTGATGAAATATTCATTTTGTATTCATTCATATGCATTCTATATTCTATATACTATATGTATGTATATTTATATCTGTATCTTTTCTTAATGAATGTTCAGTGATGCATTAAAGTTTAAACTGATCAAACGCAAGTCTTTTATATACAATAAATTATGTCCTACTTTATTTTAAGTGTCCCTAATAACCGCTAACCTGATTTTATCAAGGGCCACATGTCCCTGGGTCAACATCTTTGTTAATTAGGACAACATTGTGATTAACCAATCAGATTTGTAGAAACCGTCCGTTTCAGTCATCTATCATTTCCTTTGATTTTAGGCATTACTCATGGGTAAGGTTAGGTTTAGGTGTAGAGATATGGTCAAGACTATATTTTTGCTTTAAAATTTTGTTCAAGGGTTGACCTAGGAACACATAGAACTTGGCAAAAACAGGATGTGCCCCTAATAACTGTGTACTTAATGTACATAGTAACTAAATGTTTAAGTAGAATGTAACCATAGTGCAAGTATGCAGTGGTACATAATATCTGTAATAGCTGTATTATTTCTGTTGTGTAACAGGACATTGGTAAAAACACTTTTTTTCACTTCACTAAGTACGTGTGTAATTGTAATTACTGTATATAACTACATTTTGTAACAACAATGTGTGGAAACAGATAGGTTTATGGATAGGTAAAGTAGGAGGAGTTGGTGGAGTCGGTGAACCAATTGTTTACTCAACATAAAGTGTCACACTTTCTTTACCAAACATTTCTGTTAGTCTTGTCACACATTTGTACTTTTATTACCAAAAAGTGTTGTTACCAATATCCTGTTACAAATTTGTACTTACACATATCATTCAGTGGGATGTTACATTAGAGCTGTAGATACTATTTGTATCAATGTGTACTTACACTTTAGTTACATACTACGTACACATATACTGTAGTTACTATGTAAGTGCACAGGTATTACGGACACAATAAAAAGTGGGCCCAAAAATTCTATTTCAAATAAATGCTATTCTTTTGAACTTTCTATTCAGCAAAGAATCCTGGGGAAAAAAAATCACATTTTTAAAAAAGGTATTCATCACGGATAAGAAATGTTTTAATGCATTCAAATAACTCTTACTGCCCCCAAACCTTTGAATGGTAGTGCACACTATGTAAACAAGCATGCACAGTAGACATTTAAAAGTAAACTGTTTTTAATAAAAAATAATTAATTAATAAATGAGTCATCCAAATAATAGTTATCCCTATTTTAAAATCATATTTTCTGCTTTACATGATTAACAAAGCAAAATTCATATTTCTGTACCCCTGGAATGCGATGAAGTAATTCCTTTTTGGGAATCTCTGCTACGTAGCAGCAGATATCACCTGCATGCACAGAGATGAGTTTGCATGCTGTTTAATCTCTGACAGCCTGCAAAGTCGATCATGACGGTGTGTGGTTTTTGTCATGTTAACTGAAGCTTATTGCCGCACTGTCAGGGCATGTTTCTCCTCTTCTGAGGATGTCTGACAGCACCTAAAGTTGTTGCATTTTTTAAAGAGGTGCCAGTTAGAAATGGCTTGACAGAGCAATAATGTTTGTTTGCAAAAGATCTACATGCCACAACAGGCTGTAAGATGAATTATAATTAGGAAACACCGTATTACTTGCTACATTTTCATCTCTGATTCTCTCTTTCAAAAGATTAAAAGTAAAGGTAAAGGTTTCCAGTCTATGAGAAGATTGCCCATGAACTGACACACACATAGACATAGAGTATAGTCTATGTGACAGTGTGACTTGAAAACCACTGAAGATGATAACTGGGTCATTTCAGATAGGTCATTTCAGATGACCCAGTAATATCAGAACTGTCTGACTGCGGTTATTGAAAATGGCTGGAGTTTACTACTATAACCACTTTAGCCACTATCAGATTCAAAAAGAGGCACATTTACAGTAAGAGCTGAAAGTTTCATAAATCCATAATCAGACTTCTGGTCCTTCTCCAGTCTCAACCCAGGCATTTTAGACATCTTGAGATGCCATTTGCTGACATACAGAGTGGTTGTGCGGAGGACAATCTATGTTCAGGTGGCTGGTCACTTATCTGTTTGGGGAGAGGGTTTTATCTCCACACTCTATGACCTGCATTTTAGATCAGAGCTGATAAATATTTCAGCAGAATTCTATTTATACCTCACAAACTACAGAGAGCGGAAACCACTACTGCCTTGTAAATAAATACAAAATATACTTTATCTGTGTCTTGTAAGATGGTTCATTAAAAACCATTAAGGGTTCATGTTTGCTGATTTATTCAGATGTTTGCTCAATATTTAATGTTCTAAATCATGCTTTAGCTTTAGTTTATGTTTGTTGGGTTACAGCTATGTCAAACTACATGTGTAGCACTAAAAAGATTAATCAGTAATTGACACCAATATGTAGTGCATCTGTGATAATTAAACTAGGAGTCTAGATACTGGACCCATGACCTGAAAATACTGTTTATGTAAGTATAGTGTGCTTTGAAAAGTATATGTATTTTTTTTTTATTTTTTTGAAGTACATCAGCATAATGACTATTTAAAAGTACATGCATGAACATCTAAAAGCCACAAGTCTCTTAAGCTTTCACTGTGTCTTCTAGGAAGAAATAAATAGTTTTATTTAGTAAGGATGCACTGTATTGATCAAAAAAGGCCATAAAGACTAAATTTACTCTCTTTTAAATATTTTTTTTCCTGTTCCTCAAAGAATCCTGAGAAAAAATATATCACAGCTTCTACAATTATTATTATTTTACATATTTATAATAATCAAACTTCAACATATTAGAATGATTTCTAAGGACATGGGATGCGGACGTTGTGAGTGTCTAGTTTATTTTGATTATTAACAACCAATCATGTAACATTTTACGGAGCATATGTCGGAGTGTTGAAAAGCTAAGTACTATTTGATATATATATGCCTATGGTTGAAAACATGATGATGTATATGAACTGCAATTCCTGGAGTTGTGTGATCTATCAAAATTTTAGAAATAACATTAAAAAAAAATCTGTTTGATAGCCGCTCCCAGAAAAATGATAATAGCAAATAACACCTTTGGCCTTTAGCTAAAGACTAAGATTGTGGCTGCTTTGCCATCACAGGAATAAATTACTTAATTATTTTAAAATACTATATATTAAAAGTAAAAAAGAAAGTTGTTAAATTGTATAATATTTTGGATAATTTCAGTTTTTAATCAAATTATATGATCAAATGATTTTGTCATACAGCTCATGGAAACCCAAAATTCTCAAAAAATTAGCATATCATAAAAAAGGTTCTCCAAACGAGCTATTAACCTAATCACCTGAATCAACTAATTAACTCTAAACACCTGAAAAAGATTTCTGAGGCTTTTAAAAACTCCCAGCCTGGTTCATTACTCAAAACCACAATCATGGGTAAGACTGCCGACCTGACTGCT
>JAUYWG010000032.1:11162591-11198086 GCA_034779775.1 Enteromius afrohamiltoni
AAAGGGGAATGATTGGGTGTACTTGATTGGGAAATCGGCTGCCAGCCGTGGGTGATTACTGCGTTCACGTTCCTCCCAAAACCATGTTTTTGTCAAAACATATACTATATATACACACATACATATATTTGTCACAATATTATTTTTGATCACATAAATGCAGCCCTAGTGAGAATAAGTGACTTCTCTCTAAAAAATCTAACCGCCAAACTTTTAAACAGTAGTGAATTTTAGACCATGTAGTGCTGCTACTTTGGCTGTTATAAACTGCTTATGTAACTCTTTACCCATAGAGTTCATAAACCTATTTGCGCACTTTCTGAATCACATAACTCACTGATCAATGAAGTATCATCTCTGTTGTAGAACACACAAACAGTGTCTATGATGGTTATGGATTGGGTGGAAATAAAGGCTAGAGGAAGAACGTAGAGCCACATACCCCTAATCAATGACCGGCTTTGCCACCGCACGGTAAATAGCGGCCTGCCTTACCCGTAAAGTTATCAGGAGGCTAAACGCTCACCCATTGTCCTTGGAGCCTTACAGCAGCTGCTAAATCACTCTATTGATTTTCTTCCGGCGAGTGTGTAAGGATTCATTTTGTGGGGCTGTCTATGTTTGTGCGGGGGGTGACGAATCGCAGAAGAAAACAAAACGCCACATGTTAATAGGGCCACGGCGTTGTTCTCCCAAAACCCATTCATCACCGACTCATCCATGAACAATGCCTAGACAGAGACAGGCTCCCTGAGAGTGAGCAACAGTGATGAGCCACAAGGCATTTTTAACCCGAACCCCCGTTTTAATGAGTGAGCCAACCTGTCTTCAAACGAGCATTAACTGTTTTCATCCTAATAGCTCTCTATAAAAGACAATCATCAGTTAAATATGTCAGGTAATTACTAGCAAATAAATAAATAACTCCTGTAAGGTAGATAAACACCGATTCGGTTGTGAGATACGATTATGAAGGCCTACTACAATAAATAAATAAACAACTAATTGTTCCCATTGGCTGGAAATTGTCGTTCAATTTCCAGTACGCTATAAGACTGACAATTGTGATATCGCTCTTGAAGACATCTGACTAGATAAAATCACATTGATAGCACAGAATGAGTCTGTCTTCTTGGGGATCATTAAAGCCTTTTAGGATGAAGATATTTTTCTCTCCCAAGATAATTAACTTGAGAATAATGACATGACAGCTGAGGCAATCACAGCTGTGGGTCATTGTGTGGTCAGTACTTAATCACTGTTCTTTATGTGCTCCATTTCCATATTGACTCAACATATTAGCTGAAACACTTGGAGCAATGTAATTTGGGCCATTACAATTAGCACACTGAGTTAGGGTTCTTTGCCTCTGTTCATGGCCAATTTTAATCGTCTACATATTGTTCTACAATTATTCACTAAATCACAGGCATGGTTAAATAAACAACAAACAAAGGGGCGTGAACATCGCACAAATGCAACGCTTACGCCAGGTAAAGCAATTAATAATCTCACCTGACACCTGTCGAATTGTTAAGAGCATCATTAATGGTGCTCAAAGGTGATATTTTCTTTTTAGTTAAGGTGATAATTAAACACAACTTAATTTGAGTGGTTTTTTTTTTGCTTTTGTTATTTGCAGTGCAAAAAACTGGCAAAGCTTACAAAAACAGTTTATTTAACACATATATTCAGTGCCGTTTTCTCATTCCTCATTCAAACAGGTCTTGTTATTGAACACTCAAGCATTCCCTGTTGACATTTCTTGACCACCTGAATGTTTATTAACCAATCAGAATCCATTTTACATTTAGAAATTCATTCTAAACTAGTTATATAAATGTCAAATAGGTCAATTATTTACTAATTTAAATGGATTAAAATATAGATTTGACAGTATTAAAATAAATAACAAAAAATACAGTATTTATCCCTATATCTACAGAAATATATTATAAAAAAACGATAACTAAATTACATTAAAAAATGATTTATTATAAATAAATGATGCATAATGTATTCAATTTTTCTCTTTCTGTCATGTCAAATAGATTGTAAAACACATTAAAGTCTGTCAGATATATTGTAAAATAAATTGAATGTGTACACACACACACACACACACACACAATAATAATCTTAAAAAAAAGATTGCAACTTACATTTTATTCAAGTTCAACTTATGTTGTGGGCCCTGCATTACAAAACCTAGCTGCCTAAACGTATTTATTTTTTTTTCTGTATGTTTGTTGCAGCCTGTTTGCCTTGGATTGTCATTGGAGAAAGAAAGCTGAGATTTTGGTGTGAAAGAGTGAAAGTGTGCTATGAAAAGCGGGAACAAAGCTGAGAGCGGCTTTTGTTCGCTGCTAACGTATGTGAAAAGAGTGAAAAAGGGAGGGAGAGTAGGAGGCTGGCCACAAACCGCTGGGGGTCAATGAGTGCCTCCCAATTGACAAACAGAAAGACAGACACATGCCATCAAAAAAAAAAGAGGCTGCCTGCTATTTCAAGCTTAATATATATATATATATATATATATATATATATATATAAACACAGAGTAGAAAAGTTTAAATAACGTATATACACCATAACGTGTAAAGCAGAATGCCAACTCAAACAGATTGGTGTTGAAATAAATACAAAAAATTTGACACATAAATCTGACCATGTGTTTTGATCAATTGGGTAGGACTAACTACTTTCCCATGTCTTCAGTGTGTTGTATAAGCTATGCTGTCCAACAGAGCATGTGAAAGGGCTTCACGTGATTGTATTAATGAATGCGGAGCAAAGGCACTCGTCTGTAAGAGTCAGGCCACCCATTAGTAAACTCCAGATGAGTGGGACTAAAACAGTCCTTGTTAACCTTGTACTGTATGTGAGATGCAACATATAGAGCTATATATCATGTCATCAACTTTTCAGCTAGACAGGCAAAAACAATCTATTAAATCAATTATGGGTCCAAGATAAAAGAGACAGTTCACCCAAAAATGAAAAGAATCTGTAAATTGTAAATTCTGACTTCATTTCCTCAGTGAAACACAAACTGTGATTTTCTGTTTCAAGATTAACCTGCCCCTTTCCTTCCTTATGCTCTAAAGTTAACTAAGTCTTTTGAAACTATAACATATCCTTATGTGAGTAAAAAATAGAAATGTAAGTCATTTTGCCAATAGAAACACTCCTACAGTCTATAAAAAGTCAGTTTAGCAAGGGCAAGAGGAAAGCAGAAACAAACTTGTGTGGGCTTTTAGACTCTTCATGAGGTGATATATGATACACTACAAATCAAAAGAGATGTAACACAGTCCTCAGAGAGGAATACATTTCAATCCCAGTGCGAGAGAGCATCCCGTAATGAGAGAGCCCCTCTTGAAGTGCTGAATCATGGCCGTCTTTTTCACAGCAGAATTGTGTCAGTGGATAAGAAGGCAATGGCTGTTGTGGCACATATGCTATACAGCTGCTCTGTGATGGCAAACACTCTTTTACAGTGTATTACTATGAATGGCATAAAGGTCTCTCAATACAAATCACAGCAACATAAACACTAGTCCCCAGACACCTCTGCAGCCCAGGCTGGCTCAAAATGGTTCTCGTCTGGAAACTGCCTCATGAAAATTTATAGTAGTTTTAATATAGTAACACTATCTGTGGTACAAAACTGTGGTAACTCTAGTACTTATATGGAATGCCATGGAGAGTGTGTGTGTGTGTGTGTGTGTGTGTGTGTGCGCGCGTGTGTGTGTGTGTGTGTGAAATTAAAAAGCTTTACTACAAACTTAACAGTTGCCCTATGGGTACTATTTAGGAAATTATATATGATATGCTACAAATTCATCCTTGGATAAGATACAGAATCCATTTAAATCCAAGTGTGATATACTGTAGGAGCCCCATGGGTACTATTCAAGAAGTATAATGAATTTAGGTAAGGCCACTACGTTTCTGCAGTATATCAAAATGAGCTTTCAGACTCATTTAATTTCAAAAATAAATGAGACATTCTAAATGCAAAAAAAAAGTTAAACATTGATTTAACCCCAGTGTGCCGTCATGAGGCTAAGACAACAGCAGTTAGCCTGAGCAATTACAGGATCAATCACACATTTCCTATTGCAAGTGTACTTTCTAAAAGTACAAAGTGTTATTTTGAGTGCATCTGAGGATGTGGTGGGTCATTAGGCTGACAGCGTGAGTGATGTCACATGTGGGGAAGCTCAGTGGTTGAGATCTACACTATGCTAGGCTGTCTTAGTTAAGCTAGGCGGCGGTGTGCTGCTCTGTCAGAAGGCAGATCAAGTGTGTGTCGCTGCCTAGACACTTCCGCTGCCATCGACAGGCGTGTAATATAGTCACAATTTCCTCTGCCTAAGTATACACTAGAATCATATTAAGGCCCACAATATTACCATTAAATGATAATACAAGATTTCTTTGATAAAAATACTATGATAAATCACCAAGTATGAAATTTCAATAACAATTCGGCTGTATCTCAATCCAAATCTGTTATACAATATTATAAATCTCTTCCAAATAGTAATGTAGCATAAAATAGCATAACCTAGTTATTGTATAAATATAATATTTGAGATGCAGACAATATCCTTGTCTCTCAATCACCTGACAGGGTTTACTCTACAGAGTGAGGCTAAAATCAAGCAGTCCGGGTTTATAACTGAACTTGGAAGCAGAAGAAGCTTTCATCACGCTTACGCCTGGCAGATTGCTTACTAAATCAATACGCTCTGTATTCCCTGTACTTTACAGGGAGACACTTAGCATGAGTCAGCCAGTCCAGCAGACACCCTTAATATGCTTAATATCCTTTAAGAATGGAGAGGGATTGTCTGAGCACAGACACCCTGGGTGCACAGGCAGATGGGAAGATTTCTTACTGCCGCTGTCCTTAACCCTATCCCAGTTCTAGACAGGTTCAATAGGATGAAAGAGGATATTTTCAACTACATTGGACCCCACTGACTTTGACTATGGATAATAAAACTCAGCACTTTACTTAAAAAGATTAGTTCACTCCTGAATTAAAATTTCCTGGTAATTTATTCACTCCAATGTCATTCAAGATGTTCATGTCTTTCTTTCTTCAGTCAAAAAGAAATTAAGGTTTTGGAGGAAAACTTTTCAGGATTTTTCTCAATATAGTGGATTTCAGTGGGGACCAACGGGTTGAAGGTCCAAATTGCAGTTTCAATGCAGCTTCACTACATGATGCCAGCCAAGGAAGCGTATTATCTATTCTAGTGAAACAAGAAAAAAGGGTATACTTTGCTTGCACTTATTGTTAGTCTTGAACATGCATTACGTATTCAAATTGGAAAGTATTAAGTGTAGTGGAGCTGTATTGAAACTGCAATCTGGACATTCAACCCATTGGTCCCTATTGAAGTCTACTATGGAGAATATTCCTGGAATGTTTTCTTCAAAAACCTTAATTCCTTTTCGAATGAAGATAGAAACAACATCTTGAATGACATAGGGGTTAGTAAAATATCATGAAATTTTAGTTTTCATTCTGGAGTGAAATAATCCTTATAGTATCAATATTAAATTTCATTCATTTTATTTGTGTTTAATTTGAGTTATTCAAGCAAAGGGAAATGTTGAACTAAATGAAAATGATTAATGCCTTGGCAACTAGCTGGATTTTAATTTTATTTTATTTCCATTAGTCTTTTCAAACCTGTCAAAGTCATTGATCTCCACAGTAATTTTGTTCCGTAGTATGGAAGTCAACTCTGACTCTTTGACTATCAACATTCTTCAAAGTATAGTTTTTGTGCTCAACAGAAGAAATAAAATCATACAGGTTTGGAACAACATGAGGGTGAGTAAATAATGACACAATTTTCATTTGGGGGTGAACTATCCCTTTATGTTTTTGTTTTAGTTTACTATAATAACCCTGAAACAATCTAAAAGCATCTTGAATTTCATTATCAATTGCTAACTAACTAACATCCTGCAATGTTTTTGCACGCAAAACACTAAAGAAATAATGCACATTATACAACTGTACAAACAAGCCCAAAATGTTGCAATCCATAACGCACAATTTCTATTCTTGACGGTGGTTGGTATAGTAGCCAAGGTGAAAAGAGTCCAGAATACTACCACACTCTGACATACTGAGCTGACATACCAGGCACCTGAATAGGCCTTTGCTTAAAGTGCACTACACTGTATGTTTGACTTAATTTACATACATACGGCACACTGCTATTTCAGCTCACTTAAAGCCTAGTTAAAGTATATTGCTGGTGGTTAGTGAATACGAAGCAGATTTTTATGCTGAAAAACACAAAACCACTCAGTGAATTTGGCCCACCATCTTTCTTTCTATAAATGTATCCCCTTTGAGTGTAAAGATAAATATAATGCATTTCCATACATTATCTATGGACAAGCCTTTCAATGTTTTCTTTCCTTTTCATGTTCAATTTCAAACAAACTGGGTATCTGATACTAGACGTACATTTATGCATTTTCTTTTTACATTCAGGAAAATGCAAAGCAGATTACACTACAATCAAGGATACGCTTTGTATCTGGCATCATAACTCTTCCGACTGAGCTGCAGAGACAAAAAGCTTGTTGGTGCGTATAGCAAATTCTAAAATAATGTACATACATTACAAACAGAATACTAATAATAGCATTTTCCCCTTGCCTACTGTATGGACAGAAGCTCTCGCTTGCCATTATACTACAGTGAGATTAGAGCATTAGAGCTGTCAAACACATTGTCTCCTCAATACAACTTATTTACACCACATGCCAACAAAGCATTATCTCTCCTCGAAGCACACATTGTAGACACGTACACAGTGCCAGCGCAGTCCGAGCTCACAGGAGACTGGTGGACTAATCTGGCAGGAAAACAGTCAAACAGCTTTGGCTTAATACTCCCTCGCTGTGCTCGACAGACAGCGTTTAGTGAGACAACTCCACGCTACAGGATAGGGCTCAACAGTGAACGTCTAGTATCGAGTCAAAGGCCTCACTCAGAGCAGCAGATGTTTGACGCTGTGCCGAGGTTCGGTCGATGGACGTCCTGGTAGAGACAATGAGACAACTTCACTTGGCATTTCCATTGTGACTGCAGAGGCATTTTGCACATCGGCTAATCAGAGATTTGTTTTTGCTGAGTATCAGGCAGTTAGCTGAAGAACTAGGCCAGTATTATGTTTGTTCAAAATGGAGTGCTGTTTGAAAAGACCCATGTTTCATTAAACAAGTGGGTCACAGGCTGAAAGTGCTCTCTTTAGCCCACGGTGCTTCTCCCGACGCTGTGACTTTCAGCTTGCTGTCTTATAAAAAAGGAACAAATAATAGTCAGTGAAGTGTTGTGTATCAGTATTGTTCGGCAATTGAAATCGAACACCAGCAGTCAACAGTAGAAAAAAAAAAACGGAGGGATAGAAAGTGCACAAAGTAAAATAACCCTGTATTATGAGACCAATCAAGATCCATGCAAACCCTGATTAGCCACTTGAGGACCATGTTATTTGACCAGCACAGGGGTGGGCAATTATCTTTCTCAAGGGGTCACATTAGAAACTTTTGAGGGCCGAAGTAATACACAGCTCAGTTTTGCCCAATTTATATCACTTCATTAAAAAAAGAATAAATGAAACACTACAATGACACTGGAAATGTGGAGCACACAAATGTGTCCCAATTTAATAAACATTCATAAAAACAGTTTGGAAATATGCATTTTTGAAGTGTGAAATACTGGCAACTTTAAACAAAGCAATAAATGCCCCAGTGTCGTTTGTTTGATTGTTTTACCCGAGTTCTTTTTTTTTTTTGCTCAATAAGAGAAATCTAGCCTGTGTTGGGCTTGAACAAGTGCACCTAAGTTTGGAAACGCACATTTTTTACATTTCAAAAACTATTAACTTTATAAAATAATGTGTTTTAAAGACCAGCATCACATTAACTTCATATTAAAAAGCAATAAGTGCCCCAGTGTTTGATTGTTTTACCTAACTAACACCCCCTCCATCTCTCTCACTTTCCTGTCTACATGCTGTCCCATCGCAATAAAGACAATAAAATAAGAAAAAATAAAATTACATATTCTTTAATATAGTGCTATATATTATACTATACTGTATATTGTACATAATAATAGAACTCTTTCTAAAGCTTTCAAAATCTTATCAACCCAAAACCTTTAAAGATTAGTGTATATTTATAAATCATCTCATGGGCTTCAGTGCAAAAGTACTTGATGGCCTGACATCCAAATCATGAATTTGTGTTGGTCTGTGTTGTCTCCGCTCCACTTTACACTAATTAAATATTCTATGTGTCTAACTGTGTCCGTTGGCAGCCCTTATCTAATGTGGGAGAGAGGCCACTGAACTGCTATATGAACGAAAACAGGGTTTGGGGGAACTTGCAAAAATTTGTGTGATAGACCAGAAAATACAAAATAGCTAGGGAAATAGGCAGAGAATATATGTGGAAGGCTATTTGTAGTAAATCACCAAAACAAACATATCATGAACAAAATTTTGATGAAGCCGTATTTTGCATTTCTGATGAATAAATAATAATAAAATACACTACTGTTCAAAAAGAAGTCCTGTGATGGCTTCATTTATTTGACCAAAACGACAGACATACAGTGAAATATTATTACATTAATAAGGAATTAAATATAGACATGTTCTGTTTTATAGGTGGCATACGTGTGTTAAAATAATAAAATAAGGCGGTCCGGGTGTACAGTGCATCTGCTCCCACTGAAGGTTTAGCAATACTAAAACCAATGAAAAAATACTTTAAACCTGGCATCATCCTGTACAAGAGAATTTCACTGACAAAGCAACGTGGGAGTCTTTTTAACTAAACATCTGAAGGACATTTGATTTATTGGGTTTTCAGGCTAGATGAATAAACACAAAAATATGCTTCACAGGAACAACAAGAGGACAATACAATGGGGCCATTCTATTCAATTTGAACATTCAGTGTGAACAGTGATTAGAAGCACTCATCAGCCTCTGAGAGGTCAAACTAATTGCATATATAATCCATAAAGTCTGTTGTAGTATAGGAACTGTTCTTGTTTACTACTCTAACGCGATGAGATTTTAATTACATGCTGGATTCAAAGCTTGTGACAACTTCACCCTTCGTTTACCTAGCAGTAGTGAAAAAATGTAGTTTGAGAGGGGAATTTTAGATCCGAGTCTCCTGTGAATGTGGTTAGACTAAAATATTCATTATGGAATATGCTGGGAAGGGACATCAAAAGATTTCACAGAGGAGACTAAAAAACATGCTTTTAATGATATTTGATGGTTTAATTACAAGTTGGATGGTGAACATCAAGGAGAGATGTTAAAAGGAAGGGTGTTAAAAAAGATGTCTATCTTTAGGTTTAGCTGGTGTTTGTGGTGATGGTGGGGTGTGACAGATTGAGTGAGCGAGAGATGTCATTCCACCAGACCCACCTGATGCTGCTCATGCTTCCGGTCTCAGATCCCAGCTTGCATCTCTCTAGCTGGGTGGCAACAATCTGCCTCTCAGCCTCCAACTCTCTCGTCAGTCGCTCAAATTGCAGCTCCTGTAAACATAAAGCAGACAGAGCATATGTGTAAAGCCCTTAAGGAATCATATAATTGATTCTGTCTATAACATGTACCTCACATGCACTTACACATGCTCCAGTAACTACTACACAGAGTGTGTGTGTGTGGGATGTAGAGACACCGTGAGGCTCTACAGCCACTTAGGGCTTTTTTACCTAACTGATAAAATGCACTTGCATGTTCTTCATTTAAAAATGCTGGCATTTAAATCTAGTCTCCATGACTGTCAGACCCTATGTAAGCTTGATCTTTGAAAGCAAACATCTGTCGTGTGTTCTAAGACATTTATATTTTCTTTTTCTTTTCTAGAAATCCATATGGCAAAATATATGTGGAAGGCTATTTGTAGTAGATCCCCAAAACATATCATGAACAAAATCTTGATGAAGCCGTATTTTGCATTTCTGATGAATAAATAATAATAAAATACACTACTGTTCAAAAAGTTGGTAGTCCTGAGATGGCTTTATTTATTTGACCAAAACGACATTACATTAATAATTTAATAATTTGTGTTACTAATTTTTTTTCTTCTCTATTTGGTATGTTTTAAAATGTCATGTATTCCTGTGATGCAAAGCTGAATTTTCCTATTTATAACTTTACTATGTTGATTCTGGGCTCAGGAAACATCAGTATTGAAAACAGCTGCATAAGCATAACATTTTTGTGGCCAACATGATACATTTTTCAGAATTCTTTGATGAATACAAAAGTGTAAATAATTATGAAATGGAAATCTTTTGTAACTTTATAAATGTCAATACTGGCACCCTTTTCAATTTAAACCTTCCTTGCTGAGTAAAAGTTTTAGTATCTTAATGTCCCCAAACATTCAAAAAGCTGTGATATGCATAATTTTGGGCAGTGGCCATAATAAATCAACTGTCTGCAAAGTACACCAATTAAAAACTGAAAGAGCACATTCTTTTTAACTTTCCTCCACAGTTTTTCCAGACATCCAAAGGCATTATTCTGAACTTTGATTCCAGCACTACACACCCCTCTCTTAATTAGATATGCACCGCTTAACATCTAATGACAAACTTGTCGATGCTAAATCAGAGATAAAATCCCAGAGCTCCTCTTTAAAGTAATCACTGTGAAAATCCAGTCAGAAACACTGCACTACGTGCTTGCGCCTGGGGCTACGACAGTCAGTGCGACGTCCCCACTTCTTTTGTGACAAGGCTGAAATGAGTTCACTCAGCCACAAGGTCAAAGAATCTCTCCCCAGAGCAGTTAATGCTAAGAGGGCTCCAGAACGCATCACCTGCTATTTTGGGCACAAACCCAGATGAAGGCTACAAAAATACCCATTCAGAGTGTTGAAGAGAGCTCTATGGACCATGACGACTAAAGAGGCACTAACTGCAGCATTCAAACACTTTTCAACAATCATTATGCATGTCTAGGGTCTCAATTAATGAATTTACGGCAGACACATTCGCAGCAAACAGGCAAGCTACTGAGCTCCGCGACAGAAAAAACGCCTGCAATTATGACACAAACAAGCATCATCTCTGACCTTTTTTCTTTTACATCAACAAGTTCAAGATGGAGCCACAAACAGGGAACAACAACTGATTAGACTCTAAGAATCTAACCATCAACAACAACAAAACTACTCCAGCTTCCATTCCTGCAAATAAAACACCTGTTGCCTCAGTAAATAAAATATCAGCGCTCTTACCAGCACATGTACCATACTCCAGAGGCCGTCCACGCTGAGAAAGAGTCGTGTCTGTGCATAACCATCCCACTAGACTGCGTTCATCTCCACTTATCAGGAGAGTAAAGTCATTAGAGAAAGTACAAGAGTGGTAGTGACTGCCTTCCAGCGGGAAAGCAAAAAGTGGAGTGCAGTCAGGCACAAAGGTCGTCATGGCAACAGTGAATTTAGAGCCCCTTTGGCATTATTTATGCAACATTGCATCACAAAGGGTCCCTCCCACCAGCCAGCCAGCCAAATACCACCGCCCTCCAGTCACTCTTTCGCCTCCTCCTAAACTCTTCCCCTCTTTCTGACGCCATCTGTGCTCCACTCTGAAGAGGAGAAGGGGAAGGGGGTCTTGTTGAAAGGATCGCAGAGCAGCAGAGAGAAAGAGGTGTTTTTTGCCGGTCCAAGCAGCAAAAAAAAGCACCGTTCCACTGTGCGATGCTAAGCTTTGTGCTTCCTCTAGGGATCATAACAGGCTGTTCTGCCTCAGTAGCCTGCAATGGACAGGCTCCCAGGGCAGGGAGTAGCCTCCACTTGTCACAAAAGTGGTTAAATATAGCAGTCCGCACAGACAAAAGCACTCGGCTAGGACAGAAGACATGTCACCTGGACCAAAAAGTGATGCTCCTTTAACATTCAAAGCTAAATGATTTTTCAAAGATAATGCAGAGTTTATTGGAGATTGTCTTACAAGTAGGGCTATCAAATGGATTAATCACAATTAAATGCATCCAAAATAAAAGTCACTGTATATGCATACTGTATATATTTCTTTGTATATATAAAAAGACAAAATGAGAATATAAAAGAAAAAGAAAAATTTAGGCAAGTGATTCATCGACTTGACAGCCCTACTTACAAGAAAATATTATTTCACTCTTTCTACTCTAAGTCTATAGGTCTAAGTTTTTTCTTAGTTTGAGTTTCTGAGAATTTCTTTTAGTCTATAGAATATTATATAAATTATTCTCATTATCAAACATAATAACTCCAGATAAGGCAGTGAAACCTATTTGTTTAGAAAATAAATAGCCAGGGGACTGAGAAATTGATTTGACTGCTTCAAGTGCTGAATGTGGTCTTCTGGCCTAAATGCCTAATTGCGCCCTGTGGATAAAGACTGACATTTAAGTTTCTTCATTGGTCCATTTGATTGCAAAATGTCGCTTGGGGTTCGCCTCACGAGTTCCTTTAAGGATTTAACCCAATTTCTATAATTTCACAGTGTTAAATGAGTCTAGAGCCACTCCACAGCCTGACCACACCAACTGAGAACCATACAAAACAGTGTTAAACAGACAGGATTGACTCAGATGAACGCATTTGATCTGTAAAATGTAAAGGGAAGAGTACACATATTCCTGGTTGAAAATGAGGCCATCCAAAGGACCTCAGGATAAGCTTCAAATAAACTTAAAGGGCCTTTTTGTTGATAATTTGGTCAAAACAGCTTCAACTTTTACAGATACTGTAAGTAATTAAAATAACTGGTTCATCTGATTGAATATGTAGTATTAATTATTTTGTGATTAAAAAATCTAAATGACTTCACTTCTGGCTAAAGCAAATCACTCCTATCGGACAAAGATATAATGAGCTGATTAACAAGCTTTCCCTAAAATAAAAAAGTGTGAATTAAAAGGAAAGAAGTACTTGACCTTAGCTGTACTACCCCTTACAAACACTGGCACTTTCCCCAAAGAATCCTTGCCATGCTCATAATAAAACTTTATATGCCGGTGGCTTTTTATGAATAATTAATGTGTCATTTTAAAAACACTAAGATAAATTTCTTTAATTAGCACCAAATGAAAGCAACAAAAAGCTGAGCTTTAACAAAGCATCTTTGGATATTCTGTGTTCTTTATACATTAATACAATCACTAAACATCAATCTAAGAAAGTGAAGCTCAAAGGCAAACAATAAAAGAGGGCTTATTATTATATAGAAGAAGCGTAACTGTGAATAACACGTTGTTAAACATGCGATCATTGATTCTGTGTAGCGCAAGTGATACAGGAGAATTTAAATGGGAGAGAGTTGTACACAGGAGAGACTGTGTTCTGCTTGCACGTGCAACCTTGAAAACTGCACACAAAGCACACATACAAGAGACCAGGACACTTTGCCAGACATTTTGGTACACTGTATTTATACATGGCAGAGGGGAGATGGTTTTTCAGTGTTGCAGAGCATCCTTTGTCAACAGAATCTACTTGTTTTATATCTAAAGTTCAGTTTAGTTTATTCAGTGAATTTTGTCTTATGACCTCTGATTAAATGCCTCCAAAATGGAAGATTGCCATCTAGTGGAGGAGAACAAAAAAAAACTCCATGGTGATTTAACAAGATCAATAATATTTGGAGAAAGCTATTTATTAGCATTCCCACTGAAGTCATTATCTACATATATGTAAAATAAATGCATTTAGTCATTACATGCAACTCATTTTGAATGTCCATAGATCCATAGACTTTTTAGAGCCAAATTTAGAGCATGTATTTAGAGCATTTACCAGCAGGGGCTATAATAGCATATCTTGCTTCATAGCTGTGACATTCACTACAATTTGAAACTTTGGTGTCAGTAAGATTACCTTTTTTGAAAACAAATAACACTTTCATTCAGCAAGCATTAAATGGATCAAATGTTAAGAGTGTCAAAATTTCAGTTTATCAAAGAATCATGAAATTCATTGTATCGCATAAAAATATCCATAAAAATGTTAAGCAGTAATGACTTCTAAAAATCCAGCTTTGCATTCGCAGGAATAAATTGTAATATAAAATATTTTAAATTGGAAAAAAAATTAATAAAATTATATCTAAATATTACTGTTTTTATTTATTGATTAAAAAAAATGCAGCCCTGGTGAGACAGGAGACTTATAAAGGGTGCTAAAACTCTTCGATATGTCCCATCTAATCATCCTGTTTCAACAGGAAATACACCAACTCAGGAAAGAAAATCACACCGTTTTACATGTTTTTTTCATTTCCTCTCAGAAAGGAAACACTGTACGTGACATGGACTCTGTCCACCAGTACCCTCCAGTGAAAAGCATAAAAAAAGAAGGCAGCCAGTTTTTCTCGCTCTGATAGGAGGGCTATTACACTGGCCCACAGCAGCCTATGGCTGTGGCCTACTTTAACATTCACCGTGTAGATTTCCAACCCTAAGAGCATGTCACTTTTTTTCTGTCCCGTGTTTAAAGCAGGAGTGTGTGAGCTAAACGCTAGCAGGAAGCGAAAGGCTTGTCACGAACCATTTTTATCTACTCGTGGTCTTTACTCAAAGCTGTCCTCCAGCCAAGACAGACATACATATACAATCTAAAAGACAGAAATACAGTACATTATCAGCCACTAAATTCTGACTTACGCAAAAATCCTGTAATTCATTTCCTAAATGACTTTTTATGACAGCAGGTCATAAGCAATTACAATCACCTGTCATTATTCCTACAGATCAAGCCAGTTTATCATAAGGTTGCGCCAACGTCTGGGAAGCTGTCCACCTGCTGACAAGCAGGTGACCAATCTTATTATAGATAGGCTACGGTGAAGTTACCAGCATAGCATGGAGACCTGATTGCAACATGGAGTGTCAAATATTTCACATTTCTTACACCACGCAGACCCAAAACCTACATCCATTCCTCCCACTTGTCCGCCAAAACCATGTGATACTGAGGCGTAACGGCACATTTGCAGTGTGTTGACCATCAAAAACCATTTGTATCTGTGAATTTAGACACCAGGCGCTAAACGAAACCGGCAGCACGAGATGATGGAAATGACACACACAGAAACCCAACAAACCTTGCGGCTCCCTAACCCAGATGGCATATGCAGTTCATCCGAGGACTGGTATGGTTCTGTATAATTACTGTTTACAGTATATAAAGATTTAGAGAGTTTCTAATTAAACTGTAGGAAAATAAATGTTTCCATAAGAGTGTGAGGGGAATCATAACCTTCTATTAGATACAGTCTGAAAGAATGAAGAACTTTACAGTAGTGTGACATGAAGTACCAACCTGTTCTTTAACAGAGGCCAAGATGGCAGAGGTGGTCTCCGTCTCAGATCCATCTCCATTTGAGGCGTTCAGTACCGGGCTCAACATGCTGGAGTTCTCTGTGTCAGAGAGCTGGTCTGGTACTGGCATTACTTCTGTGAACCAAAGCAATAGAACCAAGAGTTATTCAAGATGAACTGTGCACGGTTTTTGTCATGCTTCGGTGTACTGGAACAATCTGTTGAAACAAATCCTTTACAATGAGGGTAAAATGACATCAAAAATAATGGTTTGGCACTTTTCAGATGTCATAATACTAATCAAAGTGCTTTATCAACATTTTCAATTGTTTGTCGTGATGTAATTGTAAGACATAATATTTAATTAACCGCCTCTTGTTTCCTTTAGTCTCTCTCTTGTCTTTGACCTACTTTCTTCTCCTCATCTCTCGAGGTTTGTGATTCCAAACACGATTCTCAGCCTGTCGCTGTCATGCTTTGATTTGTGTACATCAGCTTCAGAAAAGACTTTGAAAACCCCATGAAACGACATTTTAGTTTTGACTAAAAACTACTTTTACCACTATAAATAAATGTTTTCAAATTTCACTTTTAGCAAATACATATACACTACCATTCAAAAGTTATTAAGGTTTTTTATGTTTTTGAAAAAGTAAATGTTTATTTCATTGAAAATGCAGTAACAGTAACATTGTGAAATTTGTGAAATTTTCCTAATTAAATAAAGGGTTTTCTTGTAATGTATTCCTGTGGAATTTTTAGCAGTATTATTCCAGTCATGTATCACATAACCCTTCAGAAAACATTCTAATATGCTGATCTCGAGCTCAAGAAATATTTCTTATTATCATCATTGTTTAAAAGTGGAAACCATGACATGATTTTTAGACATTTTTTAGTGTTTACGGATGATTTTTACTGATGTTTACTGACTTAATGAGAAATAAAACTAGGTCTACCCCAAATGTTATACCTGTAGCATGTATACAAAAAGCACAGCCTTTCTCTTCCGGGGCATTTAAAACTATTCGAAATGATGTGCTTTAGAATGATTAAGTCCTGCCCCAATAGCACCTGCAACCAGCTAGCAAGCAGTGATGTAACTAAAGCCTAATAGCTTAAAAAAAAAGAAGGCAATCTCATAAATATGTTTGGCCAAAACCTTTTGTTTGAAATACATCAAGTGATTTTTTTGATTTCTAAAACCTTGAATTTCGAGCAATGAAGCCCCATTATAACGCTCTGGTCCCCTCCGGACACTCTCTTCACCCTCAGCTTCCTCCTTGGCAATTGCTTCAAAATTGGTCACTCTTCAAAATCAAATACCCAAATTTAAAGCTTCCCCAGAGAACAGTGCACACAGCAGGGGCAGACAGAAAATGGTTGCTCACGTGTGAATGTGTACCTATGAGCACCAGCACACAGCCTTTTTACACCACCACATAAAACACAAGTGTGAACAAGTCCGCTCTGTACTGAAGAGAGACACCTGAACAGTACGATCTGTAAAAAAAACGCGAGTGGTAGATGAAAGAAAAAAAGTATTGATAAATCCTCAGTTTATTCAACAGATTTGGTGACCTGATACAGATGCTTTTTATAGGTTAAACCGATGACTTATTACCAGTGAGAGCATCAACAAATGCCAGTCCCAGCTGCTGGAGCATGTGGGTTCAGATGGATTACATTTTTTTGACAATAATCTTAGTCATCCATCTGCCTCTGATTAATAGTATCCTAATATCATAAATAAATCATGATTATAAAAAATCACGGTTCATGAAAAAAAAACGAACCGTTCGGTTCACTTGTCTCGGTTCGGTGCATGCATGCGTTGCACGGTTCGACGGTTCATGACATGCGCAATGTAGCCTTGTGCCCATATGTGATGTCAGTGTGTTTCCCTTTTGCGCAAAAAAATTGAGGTGTCTTCGGTGTGGAGTGAGTGCTGCAGGTCACAATACTGTACGTGTAGAAATGGCGAGTGGAAGAGAAAAGAAAGGCTGCCCGGAGTTGGAGGATGCGCCAGCGTCATATAAATCTGGTGTGTGGGAACATTTTGGATTTCATGTTACCTGTCAGAGGATGGATACCCAACCCGAGCCCGGATGCAACACGCATCCAATTCAGTTTATGAATGATTACATGATATAACTTTTTTAATACTGTATCCTATATACTACATTTTAAAATATATTAAAATAGACAGTTACTTAAAATTACAATAATATTTCATAATATTGCTTTTTTACTGTATTTTTGATCATTTCAAAAACATAAAAAAAACCTGCCAAACTTAAACTTTTTAAAAGTAGTGTGTATAAAATACTGTGCTGTCCCAGTGTCACTTCTCAGCGTGCAAGGAAGGCAGACGGACACAGGACAAATGAAACATGAATGATTTTAATAATAAAACAAGAAAACGAGACAGCAGACATTAAACATCGACCAACAGCTAGAAATTCAAAAGGACATACAAATGGAAACAAGGAGGGAAATGCAAAGCACTTGTGACACACAGTTAGGGTTGCCAACTCCCTAAAAAATAAGTAAGGGACACATCGCTGGCAGAGCTGGCCAACCCAATTGCCTTCAACCTTCCCGGCGCAGTGATTTTTTTTCTTGTCCCTCTAGTCCCTTTTTTGTGTGTGAAACAATTTTTTAACTAGGGGATTTTCTGGGGAAATCGCAATTCACGATTTTAATCCAGATTTAAAGTTTAAGTAGTTTTTAAGACTATTTGACAAATTAGAGCTAGGGGTGGGCAATATGGCAAAGATCACATATTACAATTTTTTTCAAAAATATCATTCATTTATCATCATTCTGAAGGTAATTTTATTGACGAAACCTATGCTAAGCAAATGCTCATTCCTCTCCTTCCATGTGGATCTGGCGTGGCGGTGGCAGCCCTAGATGGCCGACCCTTGGGCTCTGGAGAAGTCCCCTTCGTAACCCAGGACCTGAAGCTTCTCATGGGCCTGCTGCACACTGAAACCATCCGGCTCTTCACCATTCATTCACCCGACCACCCCATCATCCTGGGACTTCCTTGGCTCGAACTACATGACCCTGGACGGAACACCAAATTCTGAAATGGTCCACACGCTGCCACAAACAATGCATGCCAGGCGTCCCAGTCTGCCCGACCTTAACCAGCCCCGCTGACGAAGAACTGAGTCTCCTTCCTCCCGAGTACCAGGACCTGCAGGAGGCCTTCAGTAAGGAACGAGCTACGCATCTACGGCTCTGCATTGATTACAGAGGACTGAACGACGTCACCGTAAAGTACAGATACCCACTTCCGTTAGTGCCATCCGCCCCAGAGCAGCTACACAAGGCCCATTATTTTACCAAGCTGGACTTGAGAAGCGCCTACAATCTCATTCGAATCAGGGCGGGCGACGAATGGAAGACTGCCTTCTCAACCACCACGGGGCACTACGAGTATCAGGTGATGCCATTCGGGCTATCCAACAGTCCATCCGTTTTCCAGTCGTTGGTCAATGATGTATTCAGAGCCGAGCTGAACCACCATGTCATCGCCTACATAGACGACATCTTAATTTATTCTGAGAATTACCAGGATCATGTTCGACATGTAAGAGGGGTGCGCCAACGTCTGATTCAACATCACCTAAATGCTAAAATCACCAAGTGTGAGTTTCATCAAACTTGCATCTCCTTCCTGGGATACATCATAAGCCACGAGGGAGTAGCCATGGAGGAGAGTAAAGTTACCGCGGTCCTGAACTGGCCTCCCGGTCTACCGCCGGTTCATCCGAAACTTCAGCCAGGTAGCAGCTCCACTCACCTCCATGATGAAGAAGGGGTCCGCTATCCTCAAGTGGGACATGAACTGTTAGCGATGAAAGCAGCCCTGAAGGAATGGCGTCACTGGCTGGAGGGATCTCAGCAGCCCTTCATAGTACTCACCGACTATCGCAATCTTGAGTATATCCGCAGTGCTAAACGGCTAAACTCCCGCCAGGCTCGCTGGGCTCTGTTTTTCACCCGCTTTGACTTCCGCATTACCATAACCACATAATCGGCCAGGCTCTAAAAATGGTAAAGCTGACGCTCTGTCCAGGCTGTACGACCAACAGACCAGTCCCAGTTCACCAGAGTTCATCATTCCACCTCCCAAAGTCGTCGCCCCCATTCGTTGGAACATACAAGCTGAGATAACGGAGGCACTCAATGACCATCCTCCACCACCCAAGTGCCCACCTGACCGTACATAAGTACCCGAACCACTTCGGAAGAAACTTCTTCATCTCATCCACTACTCACCGAGTGCTGGTCTTCCCGGTATCACAGCCACCATTGAATTAGTCACAATCCGCTACTGGTGGTCCACACTCACCGCAGATATCATCCAGTTTGTCCATTCATGTGCCACCTGTAACATCACGAAAGCTTCCCATCAATGACCAGCCGGACTTCTCCAGCCATTACCCATCCCGCAAAGACCCTAGTCGCATATTGCCATGAACTTTTTCACCGACTTGCCTAACTCAGGGGGCTATACCACCAGACCTTTGCCTGGACTTCCTCTTCTGATTATTGCCTGGTACCACGAACTTTATTCTGTATTTCAAGGGACGGTTGGCAACCCTACACACGGTTGGGATGAAATCAAACACTAATTACACAGACAAGAAACTCCAAATAAGGGCAAGACACGTGAACACTGAAACCAAAACAGAACGACAAGACATCAGACAGGATAAGACAGACAAGATTACACCCAGCAATCCTTTTCATGTTTTGCTGGGGGAAAATTATCTGCATACAATAATCACTAAACCGAATCTGAATGTTCAGTATTCAATAAACACCACTTCACCGCTGACTTGTCCTGCCAACATTTTCAAAGGAAACAGTAAATATCTCCTTTTATGCCATTATACAAAATAATTTTATGTAATATTCATGCAATTTTGATCATAATCAGCTTGCATGCAAGGCATGTATCATTAAAATCAACCACATTGTTGACTTTCTTTGAAGTGGAGTTTTTTCTTGGAATATTGAAAATGTACATTTTATTCAGCACTGTTATTATACGTAGAGAACTTACAAAGGCTTGCTAGAACTGGATTGTGTGCTAAGAATTGGCAGTGCCATGTAAGCACAATACATCAACTAAAGGAGTTGCAGGATGCATTTATTCAAAACGAACATGTAAAATATAATGAGTACTCTGATTTCTGACTCACAAGCATATTACACATTGAAAGGATATGGCAAAAGTCTTAACATACTGAATACAGTAGACCATACAGAAGCTAACTGGCATAACACGCTGTGTGTTTAGTGAAAAAAGAAACAAAAAGAAACGGCATTACTTAGAAATAAGTTAAAAAGCCTAATTGTACGGAGTCACATGATCACTACAATCACTCCAAGGCCGCAGTTACCTTAGAAACAGACCTGCACTGCTCAGTGACTATTTACTGTCATTTTACTAAAACGCCTCACACAATGGCCCCCGACTCTACCTGTCAGATCGGCTCAAGACGGTATACAGGAGAGTCCCGTAACTTAACCTCAATTTCATTGTCAAACACTAAACAAATTGAACAGTGGAAAAGCCAGAGCCATTGTTGCCAACAAGCAGTTATATCCCATTTCATTTCCTCTGTGGCGTTTTTTCATTTAAAGTGACAAAAGCTACATTTTTGGAATTACGCAGCCGTACTTGATTGTGCTTCCCCAGTGACTTTTGTCTGAATCCACTGGGGTGAATACAGACATTTTAAGCCTTTCCACTTCGGCGTAGCTGCAGATATTAAATAGCTGAAAAGGAGGAACTGACATAATTTGATCAAATTTGTGAAATGTTCATAATTAATGTCAATGAAATCTCTGCAACAAAGCAGAAGCTCTCTATCTGGGCTCAGCCACACATGTCTGAATGCCTAATTTGTCTATGACATCATGCTTGAGCCCGCTAACAGGCTCCCGTTTCCATAGAGATATCAATCCATTATGAGAGTCTCTCACCAAGAAGGCAACCGTGAGGCTTACAGTTGATCATATCGGTGATGCGGTACACGGCAACTAATGCTTCTCAAGATGCTTTATGCTGATGATTCAAGGTGGTTTTGGGCAGCAAACCAATAGACGGATATTTCTAATTGGATCTGCATCTGATAAAAATTCATACAAAACAAAAACCTTAAGCACTGGTTATGCAGATTTTACTTTCATTGTGAGTATATGTTTGTTGAACGTGTAGGTTCATATATGATGATGTAATGATGTATGAGTCTCGCGATTTCACCCAATGGAATTACTCTTTAGAGATTACACAGGCTACAACTCATAGCAACAATCTCCACAAACAGACCCCAGAAATCAGGACTAGAGAAGCACATTCCCAACATCTGATCAGATTTTAAGCAATCACATTTGTTTTACGCTTTACACTATGCAATCTCACAACCTGTTAATCTTGTTTTCTGCATTAAACATCTCATTCAAGACAGCTGCCTTGCTTTTGAATTTTCATCCCCATTATATCCCATTAAAACAATGGCCATATGCTTTTGACAACAGTTTACTCCCCTTGGACGTTCCCGGTTTTGTTTTGTTTTTTCGCAGGATTCAGAAGACTTCCTCCCAAGATCTGATCACCCAGTGAAACACCAGATGTTCCAGAAAAACAGATTTACCTACACCCAGAGGACATGAAGGTGTTCGACTGATGCTGCCATTGGCAGGAATCATGGCTGCAATCCCAGATTAGTCATGTGATCCCCCAGGACACCAAAGTATCGAAATGCGCAAACAAAAGGCACATATTTTGTTTACAGTCACACCCACATTCACACACTTTCAGACACCCAACAGTTTTTTCAGTGCAAAATCCGACATGATTAGCTACTAGAATGAATAAAACAGAAATGAGGGCAATGCATTAAAAACTAGCATTTGGAATATAAATATATATCATCCGAAATCATTAAAACAAATGTCTAATTATTACAAAGTATATCAGTTATAGAACTTACATGCCGGGGGGATGGGAAGATGAAGGAAAACAAATATTTTTACAGCTTCATTAATTACGCAGACATTAATCAGTCCTTTGTATTTTGAGGACAGATTTGTTTATTTATTGTCTCAACACACGACTGACAATGTTGGGAATGAAACAGCAATACAATTCAGAGCACACTGCAAGATTAAAATGTTCAATAAGGTCTTAAAGGAAACTAATCTCTTTTTCTGTAAGGCTGGCACACTGGGAGATGACGTTATGCGCTCCTGCACAAAGCACCGAAAAGGGACTGGAGATAATGTGTCTTTTATATTGCAATCTGTATATTAATTTAACCGTGTCTTTGCTGTACCTGTAAACATTTTAATGAACTAGAGTTGAATGATGCAAGAGTGACCAGTAAAAAAAAAGTACAAAATTTGGTTATGCCCTCACTCACATGACATTCAAGAGCTAATTATCTATCAGCAAAAATCTTGGAGGAGATTGTATAGTTTTTCATGACATGTCTCCTTGGCCAAAATGTCAATGATACATTGAGAAGCAGCGCAAATGTGAGGCAATTAAAATGCTCCTCGGATCATGTTCTCAAAGGACAGCTGAGCGTGACATCGATGATAAAGAGTAATTATGTGACGCTTGCTGTGATCAAACAGGCCCCACTGCTTATTAGGGCTTTTTCTTCTCTATAGTCTCTGGTGGTAATGTTTGAGTGCATTTTATTTTTTCAATGGCCACCTCTCACCCTCTTTATTTTCATTAAATAGAAGTACACAACAGCACATGAAAGGTAAAGCCTGTTAATAATTGAAACAGTTATCCCTTTTGTGTACGTTTCAGTCTCTGGTTGGAAAAAACACAGAAAAAAAGCTTTTGGTTCAGTTCTTATTGAACTTGCTGATAAAAAATGTTTGTTTACACATCGCTGCATGATTAACTTTTCAAATCTGTCGACAACCTTCAACTGTCATGACAGAAACTGCTAATGATTTGTGGTGTGTCGGGGAAACGACAGAAAACATATATTTACAATTCCGCAGTACGCCTGGAAAATGCATCATAGGATATCAGTATAAGGCTTGGATTTTTCAAGCGTGGCGTGAGGACATTGCTGCCATGCCTGTGTAGCTCTGGGTAGAAATGGCTGGCTCAGTTAGAGCCCTGACCTAGTATGGGATTAATGACTTTGCTGCTGGAGAGAGTTAACATTGCTGAAAGCTGTGTTTACTAGTGTTATCTATGTACAAGAACAGCAGTGGAAATTTAATACACCCACTGAGTTTTCCAAGACAAAAGCAGTGTGTTACTCCTTAAGAATGAAGAAAACGGATCTAACAGATATCTACATCCTTGCCAACGTTAATGTGTCATGTCAGACCATTTGGTGTGTTTGTTTATGTAAAGCTAATTGCAACACTCACTTGTTTTTTTTTTCAGATTATAAGTTCACTGACATGCTGGGACCCTCTATAATTGGCCACCGAGCAGTGCCATAGAGGACCCCTACTGGTCAGACAATGGCAAGAGCACTTAAGACCTCTCTATAATACAAACTAGTTCAATTTTCTTAATTGAGAGATGTGAACAATAAGAGCGTAAAACCTGAACAAAGCTCGTAGAGAGAACAAACAAAATGTTGGTCATACGCCCAGGATGCTTAGAGGGTGAGTAAAACAAAGCCAAAGTTTCATTTTGGGTGAACTAACCTTTTAGTTTCCATAAAATAAATACAAATTATTTGGGGGGTAAGATCGGTATTTTTTTGTGTGTGTTAATAATCTTAAGTAACGATGGCAAACAACAAACTACCATTTATTACACTGCTCTCTAGTCAAAAACAGTGTTGAAAAATAAGGTACATCTGAGGTATAACTACACTTCGCCTCATAGAAAAAGGCAACATTGTGCTGCAAAGGACATGAAATTAGAACAGTTATGAAGAGAACCTTTGATCAATCAGAATAAAGTACTCCATCTAATAATAATAAGATACAGTAGCAGAGGCACAGAGAGTATGACACTGTTTGCACAAGCAAGTTCATGGCCCAGTTTGTGGTAATAGCACCATATACACACAGCGGTTATTTGACGTAAAGATAAGCCCCTGGAAATACACTAAAAATCATTCAGATAAGCCGATATTAAATAAATAATTTCACAAATCTCATCCAGCATATTCAAGATATTTGAAACGATTCCATTTAAAAATGACCATTTGTGTTGGGAACTTTAAACCATTCTCCACAAACACACACACACACACAAATACAATGGCATTTGCAAAAACAACACTAACCTTCCTTTTGAATTTATTTTGGTTGGCAAATCTAAAAATAGATAGCAAGGGCCCTGCTGTCTCTCATATTTCATGTGTCAGTGAATTCCTTAATCACAAGTGCAAATGCTCAGTGAGCACAGCTTGTCTCTCCTCACTCCAGGTCTGTATAATCCAGGCAGTCAGGTAGGAATGTATTTCTGCCCTCCTATCAAGTCTTTTCTGGAGCACTGACAGCATGTGCATAAGCAAGGCAGCTCCCTGGTGCATTGGCCGTGCACATAAGAAGATGTTTCCATGGTACACTGGCTAAATGAAGTTGAGGAAAGATCACTCACTCAAGCACTTGATCTGCGTACAAGGCAATGCTGGGAAAGGCGCTGCCCAATAACAATAAGACAACTTAACACGCATGGGAAATTAGAAGGAGGAGGCTATCTGAAGTATTCTGCAAAATTAATAAAATAATTTGTTGACATTGTAATCTTACCTGTAAATGATCTTAAAGCCTCCACTACAACATATAAAACAACTACCCTAACCACAAAACAGACAATTCAACAATATTACATCATCATTAACTCAATACTAAAGTCCTCTGAGGTTCCTTTTTTCATGACAATCAATATCTGTGAAGCAAGATGGCGCAGTGTGATAAAAGATGTGAATCTAGTATTTCAGAATTATTATTATTAATTATTATTACCAGTTTGCTTCCCAGCATGCAGTACAGTATTTAAAATAAGGTCCCATTGGTTCCTGTCAGATAACACAACAAGATAACTAACAATGAGTGATCTATTTGTTAATGTTCAGTAGTCTAATTTAACAAAAAATACTATTTATTATTACTTCATGTTAGCTCAAATTATATTAACATAACTTTCTATTTAAATAACATATTATTAAATGTTGATTTTAAAATGAACTTAGAATAACAAATGCTAAAAAAGTATTTTCACTGTTAATTCATGTTTACTGCTAATTAATTTGAAACAATGAAAACTGATCATACAATGTTATTTAAGATTTTCTTAAGGACAATCATAAAAGTATAAAAGACTGCCCTTTCATATCTTCCTGTATGACAGGTATAACTACATATCAGCTGTGAGTGTCAGCTCAGATGACAACAATGGCAAGCGTCTGTGTCATCACCAGCTTTATCTCTGGGGTCATTATCAGACGAGCTAGGAGACTGAGTCAGTCCATACCAAGTGGCTGGAGTCAAGTCTGATATTTATCAATAGGCCTATTACTTTCTCCTGAACAGAATACTGAACACTCTATGAGCATGATACTTTATAGCAAAAGAGTTAAAAAAATTACATGAAAAAAAAACCTGATCAAAAATGCATATCAAAATATTTAAAGCAAATAAATCAAAACCTGCAAAAGTCACACAAACATGTAAAAGACTACCACAATAGGCTAGAGATGACCGAACAGAAAGAAGGCTAAAAACCTAGCAGTAATGGCTTTGGGATAATGACAAGAAAAAACTAATTGTTAGTTAAAGGCCTTTAATAAGTACTAATGCATTCCATGTCCTGCACCATTTTAATAATGAATAATAATACCAGCACTCTGCTTTTGCACATTTTAAAGCCAAGTTTAAGCTACTGACTACCTGTCCATTATTCTGAATTGCAATCCCATTGACAAAATCAGATCATAACCGTTTTCTATTTGCACTGAATATTTTTTTACATATAACATTTAATATGGGAGTTTTGAATGCATTCTACATTTAATTTCTTTGTATATTGCAAATACTACTAATAGAAGAACCGCTCATTCTGTTATTCTGTTATTAAGTGTACACGACCTGATACAAAATGCATACACAGCTCCTCCATTCTAAATCACATGCAGCCATATATGGTAGCTAGCAGGTTAATACCAGTATGCATACAATGTTTCATAGTCATGCACTGTTGCTCTCTGAGAGTATGCTCTTAGTGTGGGTGCATCAGCACATTAAAATGTTGAATACCAGGGTCAGGTCTGCTGAAACCTTTCTGCACAAAAAAAAGAAAAAAAATTCCATATGCAATGTATAATTTATGATCAACCTGAGAATATCTGATCTCCTGAACGATCAATATTCTCTCTCTCTCCGTTGCATTATATCTCTTTTGATTTTTTTCTGTAAAAAAGTACTTTTACGCATTAAGGTATCAGTAAATCAAACCTTTGCAGCAACACTTCATCTCTTGTTGCTGAAAAATACCTACACTGTAAAATGTTACAGTAATAACTGCTAATTGGTTATTACTATATATTATATATGTATATACACAAATATTTGTGTAAATTAAAATATGAAGTTATTATAAGAGCAATAGAAAATATACTGTACCCTAGTTAACAAAACAATAAGTATACTTTTAGTGAAAACTATTGTTTAAATTATGCTTTTATATATATATATATATATATATATAATTTATGGGTAAAAAGGGATTCCCTAGATTCTGCAGAATTCCCTGCATAAAATACCACATTTTTAGATTCTACTTAAATGTTATTGTCTAGGAACTGTAAAATAACACAGTAACAAAAATGTCAACCTGTAAAGTTTGCACCCCTGAGGCTACCATAATTTTTACAGTAAAATTCTAGCAACTACAGTGGCTAGGTTTTTTAACCATAAGTTTATCAATAAATGCAACAACAGAAAAAGGATAAATGTCACAATTGTCTCGTTAATCAGCTGCTATTGCATACATGAGCACCCACATAAGGAAAACATATACATGAAAGTGCCAGATCTGGGAAAAGACAGCAAATTATTAGAATAGCCTATGAATTAATAAACACATATGACGAGGGTCTAATAATTATTATACCAGCTAAATTATTGTTTATTCTTTTTCAAGACGGCCTCACCTAAGGAAGTGCAGAGAGAGGCGGTCAGTCTAGCCACACACAGCCCTCCCATTTCCCCATCAACACACCTAAACTAATAGGCTTTATACATCTTTCATACTCATCATCTATTTAAACAATGTCTTATAAAGGATTATGTTATGTGATAATGTCAAATATGTTTGTTTCCAATGCTAGCAAAAAAATTAAAAGGAATGACAAATTCAAAATGAATGGACATTAATGAAAACGGTGCTTTACAAGCGAAGCCGTTGACAGTTGGGATTTCACAACGAAATGCGAGGAACATGCTGTCAAACTAGACAAAGAAGCAGCGGTCATGTCCGTGGACTAGTGTAATCTTATAAATACATCATTGAAATTTAGGTCAATAGGGAAGTAATAGGTTTTCTGTGCTCGCGCTCCCCCTCCCATCCGTCTTGGATAGAGAATGATGCTCTAATGGATTCCATTTTCAGTTCCCAGCCTGCGCTCACAGCCCTCTGAATACCAGCATTAAACGCGATAAAAAAACGTCAACTCAAAACCAGCGACCTCCACATGCTAACAAACACCCAACACGCGCTGTTAATACGCGTGCTGAAGGTTTCGCAACTGTTTCGAGCGTTTTCTTGGCAGATATCGTGGTTGTAGGTGGGGAATGTGACAGCTGGGAATGCAACTGGAATGACATTGCGCTTACCGAATAATGTCCAGAGGAACAACGCTCTTCTCGCTTCCCCTCCCCGATTAATGCCGACAATTCACAGCGAGCGACACACGGAAATCATTCCCAGCGACTGGCATTGAAAGCAGAAGAGACGGTGGCGTGTCGAGGAAAGGATAGCATCCGCTAGGTATCCAAGGAAAACCGTGAGGATAGAAGGAGACCGGAAAACTGCGGTGGGTAGCCACGGACACAGCAGCAGCAGCACCAGCAGCGCCTGCTTTCTCCCTCTCTCTCCTCCTCTTCCCTGCTGGACCATCCCCATCCGAGCACCTTGCTGCAGTGATGACGACGCGTCCCACAGCGACATCTCGCGCTCACGTTTCAAATCGCACCTCTACGCTTCCGTTGGAGCGACAGTGTCAGACTCATGACAGTCGACGTAATTTCTGGTCCAAAAAAATGATTTAATTGTAATTTTAATTTAAGTTTAATTTTCCATTGCGCGGTTTTATGAAGATTTGACTTCCTATTTCATAATTATGGGTGTGCTACATTCATGAGCTTTGTTGTTTATATATATATATATATACACACATGCATACATACATACATACATACATATATATATATATATATATATTGTGCACATACAAGTAACTCTTGGAGAGATTAGCATGGTAATCAATCACTTTTATTTATATAGCACTTTTAACTACACAGATTGTAGCAAAGCACTGAACATTATCAAATAGGAGAACAGAGTGATAGAAATGTATAATGACGAGATTAAATTATTTATTTATCAAATGCACAGAAGGTCTCTGTAGTGAAGACGACGATAATCACTAGAAACCAGGTGTCCCCAACTAAGCAAGCCAGAGGCAACAGCGGCCAAAACCCCATCCATGAGAGAATGGGGAAAAAAAACCTTGGGAGAACCAGGCTTAGTTGTGGCCAGTTCTTCCAGCACCTAATTTCCAGTTCAATTTTAAGCACATGTCAGATTGTGTAAAGGACTTGTAATGTCCTTTAGGCTACATGATGATGTTACAGGGTTAGCCTACTCCACCCCAAAATTAAAATGTTGTCATTAATCACTTACCGCCAAGTCGTTCCAAATCCGAAAAGCTTTGTTCTTCTTTGGACACAATGTACGATATTTTAAATGAAATCCGGAGGCTTGACTGTCCCACTCATGGCCAATTCATAACCACTGTCAAGGTGCAGAAAAGAATGAAAGACTTTGTCTGAATGCTCCATCTGCTATTTGTGGTTCAACCGTAATGCTTTGAAGCTACGAGAACACTTTTATACCTAATGAAAACAATTAACGCAACTATTTGGCACTGTAACATGACCTTAACGCAATTTTGGACAGCATCCTGCGAACGCACAAAGCGTACACATTTCTGTTAGTGCAAATCAGAGTGTAAATACACATATCCTTACATCATGTCTTGTATGCCTAAGGTAAGTGATTAACAACAAAATTTTCATTTGGGGGCAGATTAACCCTTTAATATATTTGGTCTTGACAGAACAGATCTGCTTAGAGAAAGTACAGAGACTTGCTCCTGCCAATAAATCCACAACATACTGCTGTGAGCATGCAAGAAATATTGCTGTCGCACACATAAAATATATAAACAACCTACATAGTATACATGATCACCCTGTAGCAGATCTATACAGGTGGAGCTGGGGGAGGCGGAGGGTGGTGGTGCTGCTACTTCCTCAGCAAACTCTAGACAAGTAGTTGAATGTTGAGCAGTGAGCTCACTGGCTACTGATACATAAGAAAACCAATCAGCAACCAATCAGACACGTGATAATGATGTCAATATATAACAATGAGTTAGATCTTTCAGACTGTGTTTAGAGTTTCATGCCAGAACTTTGTATGACTGAAAGAGCAATGCATTTTTATTATTTTAAATAAATTATTAATTTGCATTTTATTGAAACTCTATTTTTTTATTTTATTGGAAGATTTTACAAGGATAAATTAACAAATTTAGGAGGTTAGGCATTTTCCAGGATGGCAATGTATATTTTGGTAGTTCAACATGTGAAGTCAGCAATACTTTTGCCATTTTTAGCACACAGTACACACGTTATTACAAATTGCAACTACAGCATTCAAATTAAACAAATACGAACACAAACACACAAATATATTTAATTAATCAGTCAGCCAATCATTTTACAGCTTGCCAGAGTGAAAAAGTGCTTTTCAGCCAGTCATTTAACAGAATTTTTTTAAGAGATATTTTTTACAAAAGATTAGCCACAAAATTTGTGGATTAGAACAATTGCAAGAAACATCATGGGATAATGGTTTCTCTTTTCAGGGATGGTAAGTTAATGAAGGAAATAAACAATCAGATAAAGGACATTTTCTGTTTGATCAATTTAGATGCCTTTGTCTGTAAAGGTATTCAGTGCAGACTAAAATGTCAGCATGATGTCATGTGAGAAGCACCATTGTGTGAAAACACTGTTAATCCCATTTCTGCCAGCCATCAGCCAAAGCAACACACAGAGAGACAGTGTGTCTGGAGGGGGGACTTCCGCTGTGGGGCAGCGGACAGAGGCTTTCATTCACTCCGGTGGCACTGAGTAGAAGATTAGAGGATGAAAAGGCACTGACTTATTTCTCCATTAACTTCCATTCCATTACAATTCACCATCTGAAGATAAATCATTCTTGGGGTCAGACACACAGAATCAGCAATGCAATGACTATATATTGTCAATGTAAATCAAAAAGGAACAGCAGACCAGCACTGGCACCCCTTCTATTATAGTAATTACAGGTAAATTCTTTCACCAATGATAATTTAACAAACATGCTTAACATACTTAACAACTAAAAAGCTAGAACTGAGTTGAAAACATTGTGACAAACAACAGCATCTACCGAATATGCCACATAGAAAGTTTCCCATTGCTAGTCACAAGATTACATTTTTAATACTTTTTAAGCCATTTCAGCTCAGATAGAGGTTAATATGAGTGCATGATAAAATGTGACATGATTAGTCCTCCGAGCATTATTCTTCACATGTTTGTTTGTTTTTTAAATTAAGTTAGACTGTTTAATATATGCAATGAAGCACATTAGCTCAAAAAAAGCTCAAGCCATGTTTAAAACGTTTTAAAGAAAACCTTTCATAATCAGTTCTTACTAAATAGCTGCATGCATCATTATGACATCATACATCCAACGAAGCAATATATATATATATTTATATAGATATAGACATCCACAATTCTAACTGTTAAACAGAATAATTACAGCCAGGTGCACCTTATCACAGCGTGAGTAAGAGGGCATGGCTGGAATGCACTTGCAGCTTTTCAATTCGGAGCACTCGTCGCATTGAATGCTGTTGAGTCTGCTGGAGAGAATCTTCAAGAGAAAAAAAGAGTTCATGCTCTCTCGCCGCCAGCAACATCTGATTGGGCAGTTTATAAACCTTTATAAAGGCTTGAGCACGCTAGTCTTTTTGCTCGTCAGCGAGAGACCTCTATCACAGAGTGCACAGTGTGTTTTCTCACAGTTTGTAAGGCATTCTTTGTGATGTCTATCCGACCGTCCACTTCTGGGTGTGGAAGTTTCCTCACCTCCTCAGATGGACACAAGTGCTGTCTTACGTGCCTGGGCCGGGAGCACACCGAGGCACTGAGAGCCCATGACCATCGCTACATTGAGGTCCCACCTCTCGTTTGTGAGATGGCTCCCTGTGTGTCCTCCCCACAGTACGACGAGCCGATGAGGCGCTTAGGGGACCTTGCGGTGACTGGTCATAATAACTTCTGCCGCACCCTGTAGTTCCGCCGTGGTGTTTCCCAAGGAAAGCACTCCCCCGAGGCCCAGCGTATCCTTCGGTGCAACCGAAGAGGCTTAGAGGTCTTCTGCAGCATCAGAGTCGGGTGCCGAAGCGCTCGCCGGTGCAGAACAGAGGCCAGTGTTGCCAACTTTTTTCAATGAAAAGTAGCTAAAGCCAGCTTGAAAAGTCGCTAGATGTCGCTAGATGACGTCTACATCAATTTCATTATGGCAGTGCGTCATATTATCTTGCTTATCTGTAGTCACATTATGTCATTTAATGCACCCAAATTCTCAATATAACTATTTTCACTGATATATTTAATGGTTTCTGTTGTCAGAAAAACAGAATGAATATGAAATAGACAATGGCTATGCTGTGATTTTTGCTGTGATTCTTTGCGTGTAAATCGAGTTAGAAGCAATATAATATCTATTTTAACCGAAAGCTCTGCTCCTCTCAGCCGGCGCGCTGAACAGAACAGACGCAGAGAGAGGTGCGTGTGTGCGATGAAGAAGAAGAGCTTGCACTACCAGAGACTCGCTAAGGTTTGTCTAAAAAGTCTCTAGATTTGTTGCCAGTCGCTTTTTTGGAAAAATGTCACCAAGGACTCTCAACCGTGCAGCCAACCAGCTCTCATGGCAGCCCACCCACCCTGGAAAATGGAGACTCCACCCCTAGGTAGTTCAGCTGATCTGGAGCAACTTCAGCGAGGCAGAGACAGACCTCTTTGCCTCCCCCGAGTCCTCCCATTGCCAGCTGTATTACTTCCTCGATGAGGCGCCCCTCGGCAGGGATTGCACTGACCCACAGCTGGCCTCCAGGGCCCAAGTACGCCTTTCCCTCAGTGAGCCTCCTTTCACAGACCCTGTGCAAGATCAGGGAGGACGAGGAGCAGGTCCTGCTGGTAACACCATACTGGCCCTCCCGGACCTGGTTTGCCAACCTAGCAGCCCCTCCCTGGAAAATCCCCTTGAGGAAAGACCTTCTCTCTCAGGGGATGGCATGATTTGGCACCTGCGACCTAACCTTTGGAACCTGCATGTCTGGCTCCTGGGCAGACCTCTCCGGCTTGCCAGCAGCCTTCATTAACACCATCTCTCAGCCCCCTCGACAAGGCAGGCCTATGCTCTGAGATGGGGTCTGTTCGTCGACTGGTGCTCCTCTTGCAGTGAGAACCCACAAAGATGTTGCTTTCCTTCCTGCAGGAAAAGTAGGAGCTCAGGCTGTCCCCTTCACCTATTCAAGTGTATGTTGCTGCCATAGCAGCATACCATGATGCAGTGGAGGGTGAATCCCTAGGTAAGCACCAACTCATTGTGAGGTTCCTCAGAGGTGCACGTCGGGTTAATCCCCTGAGACCGCCCTCAGTACCCTATTGGGACCTTGCCGTCGCCCCATCCGGCCTTTTGAGCCCCTAGCGTCAGTCGAGATAAAATACCTGTCGCTGAAGACAGCACTCCTGATTTCTTTGGCCTCAATCAAGAGGGTAGGGGACCTACAAGCCTTCTCTGTCGACGAAGAGTGCCTAGAGTTCAGCCCGGCTGATTTTGACATTATCCTGAGACCCCCGCCCGGCTACGTGCCCAAGGTTCCTACCACTCCCTTCCGAGATCAGGGAGTGAACCTGCAAGCTCTGCCCCAGGAGGAGGCAGACCCAGCCTTGGAGTTGCTGTGTCCAGTACGCACACTGCGCCTCTACTTTGACCGCACTCTGAGCTTTAGACGCACTTAGCAGCTCTTTATCTGCTTTGGAGGTCAGCAGAAAGGGAATGCTTTCTCCAAACAGAGGTTGGCCCATTGGGTGGTTGATGCATCTCCCTGTCCTATCTATACCAGGGAGAGCCGGAAGCGGGAAGACCAGCTGGTGTTGGCTTGCTGCTGTGCTTCTCAGTGGTTCCCCGATGCCAGTTTCAAACACCTTGTTCCACAGTCAGCCAGAAGGCTGTGTTTCCCTATAATTATATCCATATCTTATAGATACAGTGCATTCCTAAAAGATTCCATGTAAGAATCTTTACAGGGTGTTGGGAAGGTTACGTGCAGACTCCCCTGCTGACTCGCTTGCCTGTCGGCACCGGGGTCTCTGCGTAAAGTGGCCACAGGGTTGTGGCCTTTTCCACGGTTCTGTTCCCATATGTAACGTTCCCTGAAGGAGGGAACGGAGACATTACATCCCCTTGCCACGACCCTGGGTCGCGCTGACGCCGACTCGGCTTCTCAGCGAAAACCTGCAAGTGCATTCCAGCCGTGCCCTCTTATATTCACGCTGTGATAAGGTGCATCTGGATGTAATTATTGCACGCCAATATTCATTGGCCTTTTCTCAAAGACTCGAAGATTGAGTCTCTCATGTGAGTTTCCATATTTAACGTCTCCATTCCTTCCTTCAGGGAACGTGTGTTACCTACGTAACCTTAGACGTTTTTTTATACATTAATTAACATTATGTTGTATTTTCATTAGCAAACAAAAAAAAGTCTGTTTCTTGACCATTTGGGTGAAAGCCTAAACAAAATCCCTGTCAGCTGGGGTTACTGGTTTTGCAGTTTGTGGGGGGTGCTAATTGATCCCACATGATGTTTTATGGTAATGCGGTACAGTATATAATTAGACATAGTTTACTTAAAGTGGCTGCTGGGTTCACCAAGTGTTTAACATACTAGTTCAGAGATGTAGTTGTCAACCAACTTTGTATTTCAGGACAGTCTTTGTTATTTATACATTTCTCAATAACAGACAGACTGAACTTTTTTGTCAGAAACAAAAATATCCAGAAGGAAAGAAGATCTTTTGATTCGCTATAAATGGGAAAATATAAAACTAAGAGGAAGAAGAAGAAGAGTTTATCCTAACAGGAGTACATAATCTAACTGGTTATTGTTAGCATGAAGCAGTTCTGATGTAAAGTAATTATGTCGCAAGTTTTTAAAAGCCAATTGTAAATGTATAATAACTCTCAGGCACGTGTTTCAGCGCCTCCAGAGGGTGCTAAAATACAAAAAGGTATTTTCCCTTTACAGAAATTAGTATAAACACATGCAAGTAAAAACAAGAAAATCTATCCACTGTTTTTTCTTTATTGCTTTCATTGCATTTTCTTCAAATTATTGTTTTTGTGTGACACCTTAAAATGTCTTTTAGCTAGCAGTGGTATGTCTGTTGTATTTAATTTGTATAATTTGCACTACTTATGTACTGTTATGAGAAACCCACACCTTATCAGTCATTGAATTAGCTAGAATCAGTGGTAGTTTGACAGTTTAGTTCCAGATAAAAATAGAAACATTTGTTTATAAGCATACAATATATAACATAATTACAGTAATAAACATAAGCATTTTGAAATAATGTTTCATGCAAAAAATATACTAAAACATATTTGCACTATCTGCGCATGTTACGTCTACACTTAAGTGGAGAAAACATTTTCTCTGAACAC
>JAUYWG010000032.1:11198186-11249831 GCA_034779775.1 Enteromius afrohamiltoni
CTGTAAATTTTTTAATGCAAATTTCATTACAGACCACAAAACACTAGCTTATTTCCAAACATCCTGTCATGCGCGAAAGTATCAAAAAATGGAAACCATTTAAAAAACCAAAATGGAAAACAATTCACTATATTAAAAAAATAAACAACATAGATGCTATAGTCTTAAACTGTGAACCATCCCCTTGAATTTATAAGTTTGCATACATCTCTACCAGCAAAAACAATCATATCAAAGCAGCTGAAACCAGTCACAGCAAGAAATACTTCATTTATATGATCCATTTTTTTTTCATTATTGCTATATTCACTCACATAATATACTCTGAATCCTTGATAGGGCACAAAACAAAAAAACACGATAGACAGGAATACAACATTTTTCAGTTGTGCCCAGAACTCTTGACGTTGACATGTGGCCTTTCCAAATGTCCTGCTCACGTAGAGTAGATTATAAAGTTGGAAAAATGCTAGCACACTCCAAAACAGTATTACTAGAGTACAAATAACATAGTTTAATGTCTTCACACTAGGATCCTCGAGAGCCTGACCGAAGTGAAAGCAATGAGTTGAATCATTCTGCATATTTCCGTATTTAGAAATAGTTACTGGGAACATAGAGCCGATTATGATGATCCAGACAGTTGCGCTTGCAATTGTGGCATGAAGGATGCGATGAAACTCTAGCTTGTGCCGCTGATTAGAGTGCTCCACATAACGCACGACTAGAAGTAAGGCATAGAAGATGAATGCAAGATACATGTGGGCATGGATCATAAGACTGACAATTCTGCAGAAATACATGCCCAGAATCCATCCTTCATCAGAAGCAAAATAGTAAATACGAAAAGGCAGCGTGAGAAGGAAAAAGAAGTGCAGTGCTATGAGGTTGATCACAGACACTTTGGTGAAGGAGAGACGTCTTTGAGACCGTAGCATACAGGACATCAGTACAACATTCAGAGTTCCAGCGACAAAGATGAATATGTATAAAACAAGAAGAGTTATTCTGAAGTCCTTTGGCAGGCCAGTTTGATTTGCAGGGTTCATTTCTAGATGAGAGAAAACTGAGAAAGGCAATTTTGCATGTATAAAGATAGATAGACAGACAGAGAGAGAGTTATACAGTATACTGTATACATTCAATATTATTACAAAATTTTTTTTTTTTTTTTTTAATTTTTTTGTAATGTGTAGATGTAATATGAAACATAAACTCACATTTTACCCAAACTCTTTTACTAGTAAAAATGTTTTGGCCCTGAAAAATGCAAGATAAATACAGTAAATAAATAAAGTAAAGGAATATGCAAACAAATTTTAAAATGTCCATAAATAAGCAAAAAAAGTAAAGGTTCATGATTTAAAAAAAGAGCTTGAAGACTTTTTTTTTTTTTAATGCCACATGAACTTGGTGTTTCTTTCAAATCATGTAATATTAGCAGAAGTTGAAGTTTCTAAACACTTCCCTAATGTTTCTCAACACCTTTCAATATTAAAGGGAGATGCAAAATCGAAAAATAAGGCTGTTTCAGGACAAACCCACAAAATGTATTTGTAAAGTTTTTGTTTTAACATAAGAGGATAACATTAGGTTTATTCTTACAAATAATACTGAAACAACTGTTTTCTCCTCAAATTTTACATGAGAAAATGATTGCAAATACGTACCAGTTTACGAGTACTATCAATCAAACAGTGAATGTCAATATTCCTTTAGCAACAGCATGCAGACAATTTGATGTAACAGAGACAGTTCATCCATTTGCTGTGGGTGCCAAGAGAGTTGAAGATGAATGCGATGTCAGCTTGTCAGTTCATGTGTAAATCTTCTGTCAGTGTCAAACGGCCAGCCTCCAGAGGCTTCAGAAAACACCTCCTGACTGTTATTTGTCACAGCAGAGATTAAAGATTTACAAATCTCGTGCACAAGGAAGTTAGTGAATGTTTTCTTTCCCAAACTGGCCTTCCTGTTCTTTTTCTATCACTATATTTCCGTTACATAATCCTTTGTGTTTTAAATAGTCGTAGTCCTGTCTTTTGTTTGCTGATCGTGAAAGATCAGAGCATATTCTCATAAGATTTAATTTTTTACAATATCCTGTAGTAAAACTAGGCAGTATTGTGGTACGCCCAAAGGAAGTACACTCCAGTGAATGATTTGCAATATTAACACAGTGTATGGGCTTTTAACCTTTTAAACTCTGGGGCTATTTTGGGGAATTCCACCTGCTTTTGGCCTACCAAAATTAAAAAGCTTCCCATACCCACTTTTAAAGGTGTATTCACAAAAGATTGGTATCATTTTAAAGGAAACCTTTTGAAATTACATAAAACACTGTTGAAATTGATTAAAATTATTGTATATATTTTTTGTGTTATAATAAAGACAAAAAAGGCGCTTTTTTATTTATTTTTTTGTAAACTGAAATTTAAAAGTTTATAGTTCAAGTTTATTTCTATCTTAATCTATGCAAGAGTTATTCTATTCCAACTGTAGGGAAGAATAAAACCATTTTTATTCAATTTCCTCCTTCCCAAATTTCTCCCCAAGTCTCCCCATACCAACATACAGTAGAATAAATGCAATATCATTGTCACTGTCATCAGTGTCATTGTAAAACCCTTTGAAATTACATAAAAAACTGCTGTAAGTGATAAATATTATTATAAAAGTGATTCATATCTGCATAAAATAGAAATTCTAAGCTTTCAAATGGTACCACATATGGGGTTATTGGTGCAGACAAAAGGTTTAAAAATTTTAATATGTAAATGTGAATATGTAAACCGCCGGTGGGTCCAAATGGGTCCGCAGAGTTTAAGAGGTTTTAAATAAAAAAACATTTCAAGGAAACAAATCAATTTATTGTACTGTTAAAAACAAGTTAAGAGGAATTTAATTTTCTGGGTGGGTGCCTGCTGGCAGAACCTGATTTTGCTGAGTTCCGCATGTCCCTGGGTCAACATCTTTGTTGACCCTGGAACAACATTGTGATTAGCCAATCAGATCTGAAGAACCAGTTTACAGTTTAGGCTTACAATCAGTGTTTGGTGCTTGTACATCAGTGTCAGTCATCTATCATTTCCTCTGATTTTAGGCATTACTCATGGGTAGGTTTAGGTGTAGAGATATGGTCAAAACTAAAAATTTTGAATAAAATGTTGTTCCAGGTCAACAAAATATATTAACCCAGGAACACGCCTAAATGAGCAAAATCAGGATGTGCCAGGTTGCAGTGTCTGTCTAGGTATAACAATGGGAAAATCCCATTATAACCTATCTATCTTTCTATTTATGTATAGTATTACAATAATACTTGTGATCAAATTTATATTTCATGATTTTGTACTACCTGGTTTCATGGCATAAATGTACCTGCATGCACTTTTTAGCGAGACACAAGATATGTACCAACAAGTACATATCACTGCAGGCGATGACTCATTTAAACACACCCCCATTTTCTATGTCACAGTGTAGGTTTATTTTCAAACACCGCCCAAATGTTTAATAGAAGAAAGAAGGCAGAGCTATTATTCTCGCTGTATTGTTGCTGCTGCGCCATATTCTTTATGTGCTGTGTGTTATTGTGAAGGTGAAACTACATTGTTTGTGCTGCCAAAAGTGGGCACAACAGTCACCAGTGTTTAACACTGTTCCAGAACAAGTCAACCCAAATATCAGAGTGTGATCAGTGCATTTACGGAGGACTACTTCCTGAACCTGGGAGCAGTCTACGCCGACTGACAATAAAGTGAGGCAATTCTAACTCTATAAGGACAGTCTGGCACTTCTGACTCACAACCTTTAAGTCAGTTATGTTTTTTTATTAAAAGAACGTAAAGTCAAAAAAATGTAAGTATAAGTATGAATAAATGCCACCATTGCAGATCTTAAGCACAAGAGTTCATGTCTGCCAAAATGCTTAACAGCGTTCCTTCTTAGAGGAAGTAACTTGCTGTGATTATTCTAAAACTTTTAGTACAGAGAAAGCATGTGCCACTGTTCAAGATCAAGTTTGAGTTCTTAAGGTGATGCAGCACCACAATACAGTCATGGACCAGGACGCACGGTGCAAAGAAAGCATTAGAGAGGCTTTAAATTCCACACACTCCAGGAGAACACAGCAAACAACCCTGTGGCAAGTTGTAGTTCCTGTCACAAAATAGGCCATACAGAGGAAAAATGCTGGTCCCTGGGAAATCACTTTCTAAGGTCAAAGATAAGTGGTTTACATGTAACAAGTCATCGTCAAGTTAAGCTCTTACGGAAATGAACTGCATTGTTTATGCAAGGCCTTAAGGTATTGACTTCACTTGCTAGTGGGTTAGAAGCTGAATAGCAATGAGTTTAATGTGTACACATCCAAATCTCAATGATCCTGCTTGTATTTTTCAAGTGTATTTGTTCTAAACACATCGTGTGCACAGTATAGTTTTGTGTAACTGAATGCACACATACGTAGATTAGTTTAGTTTATTCTTTAAAACAGATGACTGGTTTACTGTAAGTGTGTGAAACGTTTAAGTCAAAGGTTGTACATGCTACATGCATACTAGACCATGTGTCTTGTGTGAAATTGGAATAACTGTTCCACTGGAATTGAAACTGTACTACTGGAAGTGTCAATTGAGTTTGTTTGTCTCTTGAGTGGTGTTTGGAGCATGATTAGACTGACACATAGCCACAGCTTTACACAGACACATATACTACCATTTGATCTTCACTCACAGAGTGAAATCTCCATCTGTCTGATACTACCTTAAAAATGTATGCATAGAATGTTCTTTAAGTCTGTACATCTAGACTGTATTAATTAATTAATTAATTAATTGTGTATTAATTAATTGTGAATTTCATCCCATTATTGGTTGTTTTGTTTTCTTTGGGTTTATCTAATCACTTCGTTATCATCTCACCATGTTCCAGATGCAAATTCCTATTTCTCACTTATGCTAAAGTATGAAGGGGTGTGTTGAAATCAACAACTGTTGATTTTATTATAATGCAATTTATTTTAATGTTTCCAAAAACATCCCTGCTGCATGAGTTCACATCCTGTATACTGCCTCAGAAAGAGGAACAATAAGTCTGGACCAGAACTACTACAGATAGCAAGTTTTCTTGGACTTTTGCCTTTTTAGGTGTGACCAACGGTGCTAAGAGGGGACTTTGTACAATCAAAAATAATCAAAGACTTCTGCTTTCCGGTGTACTGTATAGCTGCCCAATCAGAGCACAGCATGCTGTTTTAGAACCATGAGCGTTTTACAAATCAACCCGTTTCAGAAGATGGGCTTAGAGGAGAAACAAAAATGTACAGTATATGGAAAATAACTACATTGCATTACACCAAATACACCAAATAATTTTAACAACATCATTTGAACCCTTTAACTGGGTAAGTTGGATTTAATGCAGGGCATATTTCCAACACCATAGAGCATTAACCTTTTGCAACAGTTCACAAATATTTCAAGTTATTTATTAGTGGACATTTTTATTTGAAACTATGGTGATTCGTGCAGTAAGGAACATAAAAATGGTGCTGCACAAAAAGTGTACAGAGGTACATATTTTCATGAGACCAGGTTGGATTTTTTAGAAGAGGAAATCTAACTCTAATTTCATATTTCTATTTGTGTGTGTGTGTGTGTGTGTGTGTGTGTGTGTGTGTGCCCCACGGCTTATTTAGACACAGCTGGTTTGTCACCTATCATTTTTAAATGGTTGCATATTTTTAGGTTAGCCTATTCCTATATGTAGTTTATTTAGGTCAGAAACCTGCAGCGAATTTCCAGAATCCAGAAGGAATGCATTCATGCTGAGTTAACAGTAGATCAGTGCCTTAAACCGATTAGCTGTGGATTAGTCTGTTCGATTTCTAATCCACACCAATGCACATGCGACTCACGCTAAACAATGCACTGCTTTTCAGTGCAGTGTCTGCTAACAACTCCAGAGGGAAGTCATGTGTTGTCTTTAGAGCATCTTTGTATTGAGCAAGATGTCCAACATATACACGCTGAGGTAGGTTTATCGTTTCTGTTTTTTAATGTAAACTTGCAACTAACATAAGTGACATTTCTAAGAGTTTTTACTAATTGCTACTACCGTAATTCATATTTAATTCAGTTTTAGTTTAGTTCAGACAGGTTTTATATCATGAGTATATTGTTTAGAAATTGTTTTTTAAATTGATTTATTTACTTTTCTCTTTCTTTTATACTTGTTCACTATGGACTATATAATGGAATATTCCAGCTGTTATGTTTCATTGTGTAACATTTCATCTTGTAATTACACAATGTCCAGTTGTTGTATTTCTTTTATTAGGAAATGCTTGTTAAAGGAAGTTTGCCTTAAAATGTCAATTCTGTAATTTGTGCACTGTTCATTTAACTTACATTTATGATGTATTTGCACAGAGAAAGGTTCGGTGGCCAGTGGTCCTCTAGTGCACGACTCAATGGCAAAACCGTCATTATAACTGGAGCAAATACTGGCATTGGAAAAGAAACCACCAGAGACCTGGCAAAACGCGGTATCACATTTATCTCATTCTTGTGTGCAAGCCTTTGTAATGTAAATCAGTTTATAGAAACTGTACTGTATGTTACACAAATTTATTTAGGATACCAATTATAAAAGTCATGGTTTTTGGAGTTGTTCCACAGGGGCCAGGATAATAATGGCTTGCAGAGACCTTGAGAAAGCAGAAGGAGCACAGAAAGAGATCATGGAGGACTCAGGGAACCCAAACATAGTGATCAGGAAACTAAATTTATCTGACACCAAGTCAATCAGAGAATTTGCTGAGGTAATCAACAACGGTAAGTGATCAATATAAGAGTTTTACACCCAAACCTGTGTATTTAATCAAACAAAACAGTTTTCTGTCAAGCAATTCACTTAAAAATACCAATGTTTCCTACAGAATTCCAAAATAATCTTTAAAGGCCTCTTGTTTTCAGAGGAAAGAGCTCTTCACATACTCATTAACAACGCTGGGATAATGATGTGTCCCTACTCTAAGACAGCAGATGGTTTTGAGATGCAGTTTGGTGTGAACCACTTAGGTAAAGTGTTTTTCTTGTTCATTCAATCGCAGTGTGCCGGAGATATCTTCTTTACTGCAAAAACGCATGTTTTACCAGTAATATTTCTTTGTATATCTTTTGACTGCTTGTTTAATGGTGCAGACAGTTTGCTGTTGAGCTTTTATGTCAATTAGGTCACTTCCTGTTAACCTTCCTGCTGATTGATCTGCTGAAGAGATCTGCCCCCTCAAGAATCATCACTCTTTCCTCCATGGCTCATAGTTGGGGCACAATAGCACTTGATGATATCAATAGCGAGAGGAATTATCACAGCAGGAGGGCATATGGTCAGAGTAAATTGGCCAATATCCTTTTCACTCGCTCCTTGGCCAAAAAACTCAAGGGTAAGTGATGTTTAAAAATTCTGGATGATTAAATAAATGGGAAAATTAGGTACTTGAGCCAGGGGAGTACTTTTTGATCTATCATGAATTGTATCCTCAGACACAGGTGTTACAGCATATGCAGTCCATCCAGGAATTGTGCGGACAGAACTTAAAAGACATATGAATCTCGGACTTCTAATCATGTGGAAGGTTGTTAGACCTTTCACAAAGACCCCAGTGCAGGGAGCACAAACTACCATCTACTGTGCAGTGCAACCAGAATTAGAGAGTGGAGATTACTACAGGTATTGAATTGCATTAAATATAGCTGCAGAGGCAACACATATTATATCCACTGACTGGATATAATAATGAATATGTTTTATTTGTTTTTTTCTCTCTTTCACATTTTCTAAAGCAACTGCAGACCTTCACAGTGCACCAGAGCCGCTAGAGATGATGAAATGGCTGAGAAACTTTGGGATCTCAGCTGCAAAATGCTGGGAATAGTCTGGGAATGAACACTGAATAGTTTGTTTTCTATAAACAATTCAGTTTATCCATTGTTATTTACTATTATTATTGTTACTTACAATTACCTGAATTCCAACATGAATACCCAAGTAAAAATGCCATGACACAAACTCTTATCAACAAATATTACTTTCCCAGTAGGTTGTTTTTATTTCGAAGTTAGAAGTCAAAAATATTTCCAGTTATTTTTCCCCATTCATAGACCTCCATTTGCATTATCAAATTCATTTTCATTATCAAATGGTCTAGACTATAATATAATTACATTATATGGCAAGCTTTTAACAATTATTAAATATATAATATCTTTGACAGAATCAATCTTAAGTGTTTGTTTAATCTCTTTTTAATATGTTTTTGTTGATTTCTCAGACTTTCTTCTTGTTTGTAAAATATAATCTGTGTTAAGTTTTAATGATGTAAATCAGTTGAGGATAATGTCTGCATGTACGTATATTACAATATCTTTTGTGCTGAAAGAAATAAGTAAATAACATCTTACTCAATTTATACAATTAATCAACTGATGCTTTGTAGAGGTGATGCAATTTTATTTGATATGAGCACAATAAAAATAATCACATTTAATGCGAGGATGATGACAGCTGCCTTCGATACACTTATTCATTGTTGTACATCATATTTTCACATTGCGCTCTTCTCAAGGATATTGTGCTATGATAATAATACTGCATTAAAATACTGCATTTTTTATGTAAAAGACACTAAAAAATAATCAACCAATTCAAAGAACAAATATTTTCAATTTAAAATGTTACACAATGCTAAATGGTTTACCCATGGAACTAGTGTTTGTCAGTGTTTCATGTGACCTAACAACATGAATCTATAGGACCAACAATGGCACAAAAATATCAGACAACCGAGCATTGTTCACTCTTCTCCTATTCTAACCAAATTATATTGGTTAAAAATTATAGTATAAACTACTTCTCTACAAAAGACGTTTTGTAATGTGGGTAACACTTTAAAATAATGGTCTGTTTTAATTAAAAAACAAATAGTAATTAGGTAGTACCACATTAACACCAAACATAATATTCTTAATTAATATGGAAACTATATTAACTGCAGTAAATAATAGCTAATTTAGGACAAAAGTTCCCATAGGTTTCCAATAAAAATATCCGCATTGACAACTTGCTTACTATTATCAATAAATAAAGATTAACCAATTAGGTAACACTTGACGGGGTGTACATAAGACTGACATGACACCTTAATCATGACATGACATTCATCATGAATATGAAGGAGGTTTTATGCATGTTTATGACAACTGTCATTAAGTGTCATTTGCTCAGTTATGTCATTTTTAATGCAAAGATTGTTTGAGATGTCTTTGTAATGACAACTTGACATTACCAAAACAACATAACAAAATTTGCGATTACTTACTGCCTAGTTAAAATTTCTTTCATATTAGTCAGTAGTATTATGTGTTAATACCTATTACTATAATTACTTATTAACAACAAACCACTCAAACATTGAGGCAACACATCTTGAGAGACCATTCAGCAGACCACTCTTCAAAAAAAGGTACTTTGCAATGCTGGTTTAACCTTGGGGTATATTTTAACAAATAAAAGTCAAGAAAACAAATGAAACACTTAAGTTAAAACATGCAATTTCTTTTTGCTCTATGAAAAATACCACTTAGGATGTTCATTCATTCAAGTAAATCAGATGATTTGTGCAATACAGCCCCTGTGAAATGAAAATACATGTCTGAAATAACCCAAAACTGTTTAAAACAGGTAAATGTTTACAGCTGAAAGCTTAAATACCAGCAGGCACCAAAGTGAGGAAATGAAAGTCTCTTCACTGCAGTTAAAGACTGTATGCCTTTACATTTTGCTGTTCTAACACTTTAATCAAATAAGCTACTACAAATCAATTCTTGTCAATACCTTAAATAGAAGTGCTTGTAGCTGGTTTATTTTCCCTTTTGAACTATAGAATTGGGCAGTGTTGCCCACACCTGAGATTTAGACCCTCCCTCGACTCCTCCTCTTGTACTCTCCGACTGTCTTGACTCTGAGATCTGTTAGCACCAGATCCTGACGCCTCCTGAGGATGAACTTTCCCATCGGGCAGTTTGAGCTCAACAGATGCGAATGAAGACATACTTCCATTTTTCTTTGCCCACATTTTAGAGGACTCACCCATTGGAGATACCTTAAGTTCCTTGTTTCTCCTAGCGTTCCCTCCACCACTGCCCTTATTGACACTTTGGGCATCCAGGAGAGGATCAGAGTCACTGCTGTGTGCCATATTGAAGTACGTACACCTCGGTGTAGGGGGTTTAGCCATGTCCTCCAGCTCAGAAGAGGATATTACAGCCAGAGGCGAGGCTTGGTTCTCACAGTATGGGTAGGCTGAATCCTCACTTCTGTTGTCCTGAGCTGTGTCAGCTGATGTGGTATCTCCATTTCCATACATTCCCATAGTTGCAGGAGGAGAGTTACGGATGAGGTGGTTTTCCTTGAGAAGCCACCTGCCTTTATCAATCAGCACTCCCTCTCCAGAGTCGAGTTTTTCTTTTGAAGTCATGCACTGTACCCACTCAGAATCTCCATCTAGTGAACTTTGCGATCTACTGTTGGACACTGTTTCTTGGATTGCACTTTTGGTATCCTGGAAAGAAGAAAGACTGCTGCTTTTTAAACTTGGACTGGGTGTCTGTTTTGCTGTCATTGATTTCATCAAGCCGTTCTCTTTTACATGGTTTATTCTTTTTGGCTGCCCTGAACTTTGATTTAAAATTTCACGAAAGATACGTAACCTCTCTGCCTCCTCTTCTCCACTCTCTGTGAAAAGTTCCTGGGACTGGAACCCACCATTGTCGGATGTCTCAGGCCTATAATCAGACAAATCTGATGTATTTGGGCTCGGGAGACATTTTTGACCATACAGATTATCTATCTTTTGGCAAGCCATAAACATCTCCCTCATTTTATGCTTGTCTGGCTCTATTTTGAGGTTGCCATTAGAATCACATGTGACAGTCAGGGTAGAGGACAACAAAGCTGAATTGATTAGGTCTAGCAGTTCTTGTGAGATCTCAGTTGGATGTAGTAGATAATGATAGCCATGCTCCATACCTAAACTCTCAGCTTTCTCAAACTGGTGCTCACTTGAACTCATTCTGCCACATGACCCCCCTTCCACAGAATATTTAGTATCAGTAGAAGAGCGTCTAACATCATTCACATTATGAGAATCAAGTGAACCTACATAGTCTTCCTCTTCTACATCACACTCTTCAGCAGAACTCTCCTTTTTAGTAAGTCCATTCTTACCTAAAGTCTGGACTTTGCAGGGTTCAGAATAACCTGTGTTGGGCTTTGTTTCTGCCACATCTTCATCCATAGCCTCAGGATCAGAGATTGTACATGAGTCTGGTTTAGCATCTGGATCTACTTGTTCACAAACTTCAGAGTTCTTATGGACCACTTCATTAATGTCATGTTCTTTCACAAGACCGTTTTCAATTTGATGTGTTTTCTCATATTCAGCTTCAGGAGTCATACTATGTTCATCATTACTAAGATACTGTGAATCAGGATCCTCATATTTCGAGATCTCTGATGCATCTGTTTGTTGTTCTTCATCGTTGACATGAGGAGACATCTCGTGATAATTTTCTTGGCTGGATGATTCTATTGTTTGCTCTCTACATTCCCCTACCTCAGGATCAGAGATTGTACAGATGTCTAGTTCAGTATCTTGATCTACTTGTTCACAAACTTCAGAGTTCTCATGGTCCACTTCATTAATGTCATGTTCTTCCACAAGCCCATTTTCAATTTGATGCGTTTTCTCATATTCAGCTTCAGGAGTCATACTATGTGCATTATCACTAAAATATTGTGGATCGGGTTCCTCACCTTCTGAGATCTCTGGGGTATCTTCTTGTAGATCTTCATCTTTGACATCAGGAGACATCTCCTGATCATCTTCTTGGCTGGATGATTCTGATGTTTGCTCTCTACATTCACCCTCTACATCACAATGAGGCGATGATGTCTCTGAGTTTTCTGAATGAATAGACTTACAATCTGATGAGATGGACTTATTTTTTTGTTCGTGTCCTCCATCACTAATTGTTTCCTCAAAATCAGAAAGATCAGCTTCCTCTCTAGCGCAGTCCTCAGCTGTATTGTACTGATTGTTCTCATTAAGCTCAGCTGCCTCTCTGTATGAAAATGGCACACACTCAGTTTCTGATGCTGAACATGAGCGTTTGGCATTTATGTCTTCAGATTCTGAAGCATCGGATTGTTCACTAGTTACCCTGATGTTCTCAATGATGTCCTCCTCCTCTATATCAGTGTCTCGTTCTTCTATAATCTCTGGTGTTACACTGTTCTCTATTTCAGGCGTATTGTCTTGGTGATCAGAGAGCTCAGAAATTTCTTCTACAACTATAGCTGTGATATTTTGTTCTAATGTTGGAGAATATTCTTCTTCATCATCTTTGTTTTCAGAGTTTTTATGCATTACCCTTTCTTCTGTGTTTTCTGCATTTATTTGGTTGTTATCAGATGTTTTTAAAAGCTCTGCTTTACTTGAATCACTACCATTACCCTCAGGAGATTGAATGGGCACTGCTATACCAGAATCTTCATTACCCATATCCTCTTCTATAGCTTCCGAGTCAGAGGAGTGAGCTTGAATTAAACTCAATTCCTGAGATTCTGGTTCCAGTTGATCATTGGTTATGTCATCATTGTTTTTGTCATTGTCTTGGTCGATATTCTCCCTTTTCTCTTCCATGTCAGCAGCTTTTTCTAAACTACCACTTAAGGAGCCATCTTCATTTTCCTTTTCTTTACCTGAAATTTCACTGATGGTATCATCTTGTTTTATTACGTCTGCTTGATTAAAATACTGTAGTTCTCCTTCAACAAGAGAGGAAATCTCTCTGTTAAGATCTTCAGGCATGTTCAGTTCATCCAGTAATTGTTCTATACTAAAACTGCACTGTTTGTTCTGATATTCTGTGTCTCCTTCTAAATCCACTTCTACAACAAACTCCTGCTCTGAGAATCTTGGTGACAGTGGTGGGCTCTCTTCAAAGACATTTTGCTCTTGGAAATCTCTCCAGCTCTGTTTTAGTTTGGATGAAGTTGAACTTTGAAGACTGGTCAAGCTGGCCTTAAGCTCATCTTCATCTTTAATATTGGATATTTTTTCCAAGGACTGCATTACTTGCAGGGCCTCTGGACAGACATTAGAGTTGCTGGCTGGTGATTCATCTTTGTAGAGAACTGAAAGTCCATCTCTCAGAGTCATCAGTGACAAGAAAGAAAGAAGAGCTCTCGAGGGAGACCCAAAGGCAGAGGCCACCTGAGAGGAAAAATCTGGAAGGCTACTTGACTTTTCCCTTTCCAGAGATGTTAAGTGGGTCGGACTCAACGTCTGCCTGATAGACTGAACAGACAAGCACAACTGTTGCAAAACTGGTTTCATGCCTGACCTAACTCTGACCTCTGTACTTTGTGATGTCCCAGAAGGGTCAGGAGGAACCAAGTTCTCAGATGACTTGTGCATTCTTACAAGACCCTCTTGTTCAGAATGTACTCTCAAAATTGGCATTGATTTACAAAATCCTCTTGTCCTCTGTGGTTCGGTTGGCTCTCCCTCACACATTATTTGTACAGGTGGGTGAGAAGTTGTCATCTTGTCATCATTATCTTCTAGAGAAGGGCCTTCAACATTTACACTATCTTTTTCAGGGTCACTTTTAATCTCAGAGCCATCAGTGGAGTCGCTCCCTATCTTGAATACTGCTCTTGGTACAATCTCTGGATGGTTCGTCTCATCATCGTAGGGCACAGATTCTGGTTCAATTTTATTCAGCCAGCTTTCAACGTATTGATTTACACTGGAGGAGGATAATTGTAGCACGGGCAGTGACACACTTTCACTCAACTCCTGTTTTTGTTTAGAAGATTTTTTTGATTTGACACCATTCATTGACCTTTGTTTCGGTAGTCTCTTTATTGGGACTGGTGATTGAATGTCTAAACTATTCTTCTTTAGTTTAGGTACCCGAGAGTCATGACCTTTGATGGTTTTATCTTTTAACTTGAGATCTTCATCTGACTGAGTTTGATTCACAGTGCTGAGATTCAAGTGCCTAATCTTTGGAGAACTTTCAAATGTTTTTGTCTTCTTATTTTTGTCTCTTACAGCTTTGTATCCACGTCTGTCACTTTCTGCTGAGCTAGTCTTCTTCTCTGATCCTGTGTGGCTTAGTGTGTCTGATGTCATTTGGAGGTCTTTCGAAGACCCCGGAGCACTGCCCCTTATTTTTTTGCCAAATCCATTAGATTCAGAAGTACTTTTCTTTGATTTTTTGGACTTTGGTGTATTATTTTTATTACTAACAATGCTTTTATCATCAGAGACTTGTTCCACCGGTTTTGCTGGATGCTTGCTTTTCTTTTCAGTCATTTCAGACGTACCCTTAACCAATGTGTGTTTTTCATCATTTGTGGGGATCAATGGATTGTTGTTCATCTTTTTTGGAGGTGTTGAATAGGGAGATGATAAAGATAGCATATTGGATTTTCTGCCATCCTGGGAGTTTGAACTTGTGGACTGCCGAGTGAGATCGACATCACAATCATCGCAGGAGGAACGGGGTCCTGAGTCTGTTGAACCTGGCTTACTCTGAGGCAAAGCTTTTGTGTGATATCCAGGCTTGTTGTCCACAAGCACCTGTGTATTTGCATTGTAATTTGCACACGTGCCCTGTGATTCATATATGTGCATCACAGTCTCTGCTATTCCCATCGTCCCATTGTTTTGAAGCTGAAGAATCTGTGCAACACCTGAAGACATGAAGGAAGTGTCAGACTTTTTCTTCTTGACATCTCCCAATTCACTCTTCCCAGGTTTTGACACAGTTCTTGTGCTGCTGCTACTGCTGCGACTGACCACACAGTAACCCTCCGTCAGCTCTCCCTGTGCAGTTCGCTCCATGTAAGAATAGGCACCTACTGTACTCTCCTGAACTTCAGTCTCTGAAATGGTTTTGATGTTTTCAACTGAGGCCTCTTTTCTTTGTTGTCTGGGACCTGGAGTGGGTAACCTTCTATAGATAGACTTGGGCTTTTCAGATGATGTATCACTGCCATAATGCTCCCTTTCTTCTTTGATGAATCCTACAGATTTGTTTGCGAGTGTATTGATTTCTTTAGAATCTAGGCTGTGAGGTCCATTGGACTCTTTGCCTGAGTCATTGGTTACATCTATGGAGCCTGATTGTGGCTTGGAATTGCACACTGCCCTCTGCTGGTTATTAACGGAAATGCGGTTCAGTGTAGTTGTCCAGTGAATCATTTCCTCTTGTTTTATAGTAAGATGCACCTTCATCTCTACTGTCATACTGCCATCTTCATTGACCCGAAATGATTTTTCAATATCGTCTTCATTAGGCATAATGGGGTAATTCCTCTGTTCCATGCCATCCGTACAGTCACAGGTCTCGTCTGATCCCACCCGCTGACTGCCTTCAGTTTCCATTGATTCATTATTTGTCCTATTGTGCTCTGTCAGATTTTCATTTAGTGACTTATTGATCTGCTCTACAAGGAACCTCTCAGAAGATAAAGAGAAATTCCTTGATCTTGAAATAGTCCCAGCAGAAATCTTTTTTTCTTCTTATGGACGAACGATCCAATATAATTAGAAGTCAGAAGATGGAAGATGGAAAAATGGGGAAAAAAAGAGTAAAAAAAAACATTTTCAGTTCAACTTGAAAAGAAAGGCTAAAAAATGTGCTAAAAAAAATAATTAAAAATAATCAAACTAAATCATTTTGGCTTACGTAGTGGTGTCTCAGTTTCTGTTAAAAGCAAAGATTCAGATATTCTTGACTGGACTTTAGTGGGAGCTTGGAGATTGTAGATTCCTGTCCTAAAGGGTTCGTTACCAGCTGCCACAACAATCCCAGAGCACAAGATGAGGGCAGGAAGTCCTTCAACCTATAAATAGAACAGAAACTTATGTGCATCCAGTAAATAACATTATTTATATTTTCAGACACTTTTGGACATAAGTTTGACAGCTAACATGAGCTTTAGTCATTCGTGGTTGTAACATTCTTCAAGACACCAAAGGGACAGTAGTGATTATAGTGTACTCTCACAGCTGGGACTAAGAATTAAATGGCATGTACATCATGGCTTAGTACATCAAGGATTGACGAAATGACTGTAACAAACAAAGACAATGTATGCTTTGAAGCTTAAAAACTAAAAAGCTCAAAATATTGCACAGAACACATCCTGAATAGACTAAACATTCAATGAAAAGGCAAACATATTTCAAAACAGGTATTACAAAGGAGCGCTCAAACAGTTTTAAAATATATTGTACAAAACCAAAACATTGCATTGCAATATCACAACATTTTAGTTTATTTTCTGTAAGTCAAAGATATAGTAGTATAACTGAGTGTTTACATAAAATGCATCAAGTTTAATGTACATGTATATATATGGATGATAAAAAAATAAAAAAAAAGAACTTGTAAAAAAGAAAAAAACGATTTCAGTAACTACTGAGATTAATCACAGTGATGAACTAGTTGCCAGTTACCAATGTTTGCTATAATTTTTGGAATCCATTTATATGATATACTTACTCTTCTGCCATCTTCTGTGTAAAGCTTCACAACTGGGAACTGCATCACTTGAGAAAGATAATCCAAAAGAGCTTCAAAACTTGGGGCTGTTCTCCTATGAAGAACAATTACTCGCTTCATGCTCGGATCCCTGTTTTTATACACCGTCAGTCTTTTTGGTGTTCGTACCACCACTATGTTGTCTGCCATTTTTCCTGCCCTTGTGGTTACTTCATTTCTCTTTACTAGCTGCCGGACCAGTTCCCTTCGTGCTTTACGTCCTGCACTGACAGGTCTGGTAGTGTTCCAAGGGACCTGTCTCTTATGGACCTCATCCAAGTTAAAAGGCTTGACTTTCTTCTGATCTGTGCACAGATAAGAGCCCCCATCCTGCACATCATCAAGCGTGCTTACAATATGTGTTCCCCTGGGTGTTGTGATGGTCCTTACCCCAAATGGCAGAGGCACTTTCTTGGAGAGGGCATCTAGAAGGGCATCAAAGGTTTTAAAAGTGCGGCTGTTGAGGACCATCCGGTGCCCTGTGAACTGAGGGTCCCCGCTCTTGTAGAAACATACCCTCTTAGTTGTTATGGGGTTTGCCTGGGGGTGTGGTGGTCTGGAGACCAATGTCTGCACACTCCCCACAGATATGTCGGGATGGGGTGCATCATTAAGGTGTGTTGTGCTCATATTAAGAGATACTGAAAAAAAACCAAGAAGTAAATAACAATGACTATATTTTTTCCAGCTTAATATACTTTTCTCAACATATTTTTTTTCATTATGCATAATAACAATATAAATTATGCATTGCATGCCATAACATCGTTCTGTTCTTACTATCAGCGCCCCATTAGGTTAAATTCTACCGTACTGAAATTGCTTCCACATTCACTTTGTCACCCATAAAGCAAGAGTTTTTGTAAATGAATGTACTCTGGGGGACTTTCTGCTGATGACAACAAAACAAAACCTTTAAATTATGTGATATGTTCTCTAATGAAGTCTTTATACTTTGCAATTCTTACAACTACAAATGCATTAGAAAAATCAATCTTTAGTTCATTAGCAGCAACAGCTACATTCGTCTTTCAGGTATTGTTTTCAATTTTTCATCATAGTCATTAATGAAATGGCTTCTTGCAGTCAACATTGAAATGGCCTCTCGTAAGGACTAAGAGTTTGCACAGGAATGTTCGCTTTGCATGGTCAGGTATAAGAATGAAATTCAACGAACAAATGCTAGTGCTAATATTTACTGAGCTAACCTTAAACTATGTATAGATTTTAGGTTTTATGTTGATTGGATTAGATTTTATGTAGATTTTTATGTTGAGCTTAAAAAGAACTCTATGAAAAGGAAAGAAATATGATATCAGTACAAGTCTAAAATGTACTGAATGCTATATGAAAACATCTTCTTTATACAAATTGCTTTGCCGTGTAGCATGGACAATTGACAAATGATGTTCCCACAAGAATTGTTCAGTGCGGTCATTTGCTGCATAACAGCCACAATACATGTTCTGGAAACCGTGATTCAAAAGCACATGTATATACTGTAAAGCTCAAACATAGTAATCCCTTTCTAATCTCCTGTAAATTCGATCCATGCAACGTACAAATGTACTATACTGAATAATATTTTATGATTAGCACACGCTTTCTTCAGCAGGTTAATGGTTAAACATTAAAAACATACAGAACGTGCTACTAGTTTTTATGCTCCTATTAAGATGAAAACTCCAACATTTGAAGCAATTCATCTTACCTTATTTCACATTTTCAGGAGGGTTGAGTTGGTGAGTTTGTAGTCCATCAACTGAAGAGATTATGAACAACGCTCAAGGCTATTTTGGGATGGCAGGCATCAGGGTCGATTTGTGTAATCTTTGGTCATGATTAAACAGCATTTTAGAGAAAGAGCATCAAGAATACTATCATTTTAAGCCTTCATATATTCAAATAAATGTTCAACCAAAATATTTTTAAATGGGTTGCTTGTATAATCTAAGCATTTGCACTAACGTTTAATAAACTGCATATTTAGCCTATGAGGTTTCAAACAGTACAGTATGATACCCGAAGTAACAGTAAGTGAGATACAGTACTGAAGACATTCAAACATAAAACATCAGAATTAAGTTAAGCACAAACCTCTATGCAAACCTTTTGGCTGATCTCTGAATCTCTGAAACCTGAATCTTTGTCTCACTTCACTGTATAATCAACTAAATAAATTACATTTGTACACTCTGTTTTAGTGCCTTTCACTAAAACATAATGAGACATGAAGTATTTGTTCTGCTGTGTGTGATATCCAGCAGATGGGTGAAGGTGTTTCTAATTTCTTGCAGAGATATAAGCAGATTTAAGGCCTCTGTTAATAGGGATTAGAGTGGGGTGAAGTGGAGAGGTTTTATGCTGTAGCTGACTATAAGGGAAAGGGAAGTCTCAGCTGGTAAAGCATGTGTCTCTCAGTGGGAGCGTAACTGTGACTACGGAAGCACAGCAGGAATATTGTGATTGTGATTGGTTGACAGCAGAGCAACACCAGTTCTTAATGCATTTCATCTGGGAAGATGCTTATCACGTGAATCAATCAGCACGATTTATGAATATGTAAAGCATAAAAGAGTGGACTTTGTTTGCTTGAGGTTCCCCGTCATGTCTCAGATAGTTTTATAGGATTTCCTTATCAGCATGGGGTGGAGATTAGCCTTGCAGCATTTCTAGGGAAATTTCAAGCAGTTTGGTTTCAGCGAACACTTTTGCTCACTGACTAGTTGAGTTTCAGAGCAGTATAAGGTACATTCTTGCTGTCATTATCAAATTGTTGTGCCATAATAATTACTGACGTTGTTGGTCATGTAGGTATAGAGCAAAACAAATTCACTGGATGTGGAATCACGTTGTCTTGATCTCTAAGGATTAGAGGACTGCACACATGCAAGGTGCTGAGTGAGACAGACATGGGATTTTATTGCACTGGGAAAGAGAGTGACAAGGTGCATTTAAATTATATCAATAACATTAACAATAGTTTAGCCTTTGGTGTATATATATATATATATATATATACACCAAATATATATATATATATATATTAGCTACATTTTTATTTTTATTTACTTAAAAAAAATCTATAAAAGTGTTTAAAATGTATATAAAACCAGAAAAGTCTAAACAGATTCTCACATATCTATTGTATTTTAAGTATATAAGACCTGAGTGTAAAAGCCTGAGTATGGCTGTATAGTATAGCCTACTTTGTCTTTAGATTTTAGATGTGACTTAAACTTATCAGAATGTTATTAATTATATATAAATCAGTGTTACAAACACCATTTCCAATATATTATTGATAGCAAAAGACATTCTATTTCTTTCACCAAATGTTGATATGACTTTTTAATTGAAAGTTCCATCTATTAAACAAATTAACTTATTTTCCCATTCTGTTTATTATAATTAATGATGCTGCATACTTTGAAAGCATGAATGTCTGAAAGTGAACGTTGAACTTTGAAATCCTGCTAAATAGTCAGGAAGACAATTTAGGCCGATATGAAGAAATGATTTGTCTGCATGTTTAGCTACCCCAGAAAAAGTCCACAGACTTCAACAGTACAAAGCATATTTATAATTGTGCATTATATTCTGCTATCTAACTTAAAAAAGAAAGAAAAAGGAAACAAATTACCACCTTGTCCGTCAGCAAAACCTGTTGTAATTACAGTGGGTACGGAAAGTATTCAGGCCCCTTTAAATTTTTCACTCTATGTTATATTGCAGCTGTTTGCTAAAATCATTTAAGTTCTTTTTCCCCTCATTAATGTATATACAGCACCCCATATTGACAGAAAACACAGAATTGTTGACATTTTTTCAGATTTATTAAAAAAGAAAAACTGAAATATCACATGATCTTAAGTATTCAGACCCTTTGCAGCGACACTCATATATGGAAGATGTTTGGGACGACCAGAACCCTTCCTAGAGCTAGCCGTCCTGCCAAACTAAGCAATCGCGGGAGAAGAGTCTTGGTGTGAGAGGTAAAGAAGAACCCAAAGATCTGTGGCTGAGGTCCAGAGATGCAGTCGGGAGATGGGAGAAAGTTGTAGAAAGTCACCATCACTTGAGGTGAAAAACTTGTTGCATCTTTCCCAAAAAGACTCATGGCTGTAGTCGATCAAAAGGGTGCTTCTACTAAATACTGAGCAAAGGGTCTGAAAACTTTGGAGCATGTGGTATTCAGTTTTTCTTTTTTAATAAATCTGGAAAAAATGTCAACAATTATGCGTTTTTCTGTCAATATGGGGTGCTGTGTGTACATTAATGAGGGGAAAATGAACTTAAATGATTTAAGCAAAAGGCTGCAATACAACAAAGAGAGAAAATATTAAGGGGGCCTGAATACTTTCCGCACCCACTGTACTTGTCAATCGTTGTAACGTTAAATCGAGCACGAGCGCACTCTAGTGTTGCAAACAGAGGATGCCAAAATCTCACCGCAGGGTACTTCCAGCACAAATTACTGCTCCATACCCTACGGCTCAAGATATTTCACATCTTGCATAGCATTTAAATTACTTGAGTTTGTAATGTCAAGCGCTTGTACGGATAAACTCGATCAAATGCATTAATTCAGAACGCTTGCAGTGTGACGCGCGTTTGTTTCTTCGATTAGTCTCGCCTGCGCTTTACGTCGATTGATTCGTGGCGCTGCTAGTCAATGGTTTGATTAGTGATGTCTGGGCTTTTCATAGAAACGCCTTCCTGCCAGAGCTGTTGCGGTCGCTGCCGGTTGAGTGGTGTGCCTGTGCTTCTACGGTTTTTTAAACATTTTAAGTCCGTTTAAATTTAACATTTACCACTAAACACCAACTATGGGTAAGAAAGAAGAAGAAGAGATCATCCGGATCGCAAAAAAGATGGATAAAATGGCACAAAAGAAGAACGGGGTGAGATGTTTTGTCATGAATGAATTCCCTTTCTCGGACTAGACGAGGCTAAGTAGCAAGCTAACAGCTACATACATAAAGAAGAACTGATTTCCATAATCCATAGCAACAACGGGGATCTGGTTTTGGATAGATGTAGTGGTAAATGCTTAAGTGAGAGAAGTATACATTGGTTTAATTTACTGTTTAAGAAACTTAACGCTTAGCGGGAAAATTAGCAACATTAGCTGTTGGTAGCGCGGATAAATGCACAGGGTCAGTCAGCGGGAGGCAGTAATGCTACTGATATCTTCTAGAAAACACACTAACTCAGGCATTCAGTTTGCTTATAAATATGCAATAAAGCAAGGTTTTACCCAGATCTTTTCGGTAAAAGTGATGTTATGCTAATTAGATGTTATGCTACATAGTTACCTCTGTTGACATTTCTGTAAACATGCTTGTGCATTATAGTTTCCATAAAGTTAGTGGTGTATTTTACTAAGTAGTGTGCTTTGTTTTTCCTTCTTCTTATTATTAGGCTGGTGCATTGGATTTACTAAAGGAACTAAAGAATATACCCATGACCCTGGAGCTTCTGCAGGTATGCATACTCTGCTGGTCACTGCTCATCATTCATGTTTTAGTACACATGTGCAATTTCCTCTGCTTTAATTATATAACAGTCCACGAGGATCGGGATGTCAGTCAATGCCATCCGCAAGCAGAGCACAGACGACGAAGTGACCTCACTGGCCAAGTCTTTGATCAAGTCCTGGAAGAAATTGCTTGGTAAGCGTACTCAAGAAACAACATTGGCATTTTTATTTAAATCTGGGTGTAGTCAAACAGGGTCTTTTAAGCATTTCACAAAAGTTTTTCTTCCATTTTTACTGCTTTCCTCGCCCATATGTAGTTTCTTGGTTTTTAAGATTGTTGTAAACTGCTTAAATCGGCGTGTTTATATCTAATTCCTACACTTTAGTTTCTATTAAAGTATACATTTCCTTATTTAAACAATCATATTAAACCAATGCACAACTTTTTTTAAAGTGGTTTTAAATGTCAATAATGTTTGGGGCTTTGTATAAAATATAATGTATAACACTTTATAATTCATTTCAAACTTCTCTTTTGGGTTTTCATCTAACATTTATATAAATCACTATGGGTTTGTGTTGTTGTAATACCAATAATTGCCTGTAAGTGGTAGCAACTGCAGGTTTGCTTTTGAAGAAGATTTTGAGTTACCACACAGATATATATATCTATATATATATATAGGCCATTTTTTAGTATTACACTGATGAAATGTTTAATGAGTGATTTTGACATCCAGATGAACCTGCTGCAGAAAAGAACTCTGAAGAGAAAAAGAAGGAACGCACAACACCAGTGGTTTCACCATCTCAAGCCAGCCCGGAGCCCAGAGAGGAGAGGTACCAAAACCATATCAATGATCATAAAACTATTCTAAAATTCAATAATCCCATTGTTCTTGATTTAAGGCCCTAAATACTCTCTTTCTCGCCCTCTGTTCTTGTTGTGCCTTTTCTCTCAGCTCGAGCAGTAATTCTAGCAGTAAGAGTGAGTCTGTCGATGTTACACCCAACACATTGATAGCCACTTTCCCACGAGCACCAGGCACATCTGACTCAGTCCGTATCAAGTGCAGGGAGATGCTGTCAAGTGCTTTGCAAACAGGAGGCAAGTCATAGCAGGCAATGCTTCCGCACACGTTCTTCACCTTGCAAAGATGCTGTACAGTGTTTTGCCAAGTGTATAGACGTGTTACTAATTTTGTTGTAAATCATTCAATACATTCAAACTTAAGTAAACTGTGCAAAATACATGGAATACTCCATTAAATAGTTAAGAGATTATTGATAATTGGTTTATAATATCAATTTAATACTTTAATGTTGTGCTTGTCATCTTCAGAATAAAGTAGTTAAATCAGCTGAATGTTATATTATATATAAGTGTTTTTATATTATATATAAGTTGTTTAGCATTTTCTTATTTTTAAATTGTTAAAGTGTTGCCTTATTTGTCTTTTAGATGATTACATTGCGATTGGTGCTGACTGCGATGAACTTGGAGCTCAGATTGAAGAATATATCCTTTTCGTGTTCATCCCAAAAATTTTGAATTGTCATTGAAATGTGAGCAAGTCTAAGCATACTAAATTTCACGCACCTTTCCTTGACCAGTTTGCACGTATCTTTTTGGAGTTCAAAAATACTGACATGAAATACAAGAATCGTGTACGAAGCCGAATCTCCAATCTTAAGGATGCGAAGAACCCCAACCTCAGAAGGAATGTGCTGTGTGGGAATGTGAGTCCAGAACGCATAGCGAAAATGACAGCAGAGGTGAGTGACAACCAGTTTGGGGTGATTATTGGAACATTGTTGTCTCTCGTACTGACAGCGTGGAAATAACATTTCAACAGGAAATGGCAAGCGACGAACTGAAAGAGATGCGAAAGAATCTGACCAAAGAAGCCATCAGGGACCACCAAGTGGCCACCTCTGGGGGCACCCAGACTGACCTGTTCACTTGTGGGAAGTGCAAAAAGAAGAAGTGTACCTACACTCAGGTAATCATACTCGTTATCTTATGAATATCGGTATAGGTTTTTTTAATGCATGTGCATTTTATAAACGCGTAACTTTCTTTAGGTTCAGACTCGAAGTGCTGATGAACCGATGACAACATTCGTCTTCTGCAATGAATGTGGAAATAGGTGGAAGGTATGTCACGTTTGCCGTTTTATTGTGTTGTATTCGTTGATGAATATGTAATTAACGCCGACTCCGTTTAATCTGTTTCCGCAGTTCTGCTGAAGTCGGGGGTTGTTCTCTATGTTTGGAGATGTAGCTAAATTCCAGGACCACGTTTCTGTATCATGGACAACAATTTAATGGCGCAAATGATGTACAAAGGCCACAATAGATCCCATCAACCGTTCGTTTTATTATAATGGTCCACAAACTCATGTCCTGTGTTTTAACTTGACGTTTAGCTAGGCCATAGGCCTTTGGACTATGATCAATGTTGTTGAATTTCTGTTTTCTTTTACCATCACTTTTTATACGTAGTTAAAATTTTGACAACATTCATATTTAGATAGTTTTGCTTTGCTCTAAAGAAAGCTAGTCAAAACTGTTTAATTTTCCTAGACAAACCTGCCCATTTTAAAAGAAATGCTTTTAGCATATGTTTGCTTTTGGTAACGACTCAAGATTTTTTTTACCTTGTTCATTTGAAAGCTACTTTCAGTCTCTTTGTCACTCTGAATTATACATATTTATATGCATGATCTACAAATTTTTACTGTGTACATGGCTTTTACTTTCAGGAGTAAAATGTTTTAAAGATTGATGTTGATTGTGATTTTATACGCAATCTTTACAAGATGCTACATTAAACATCTGAGATGGTTGATTTTTCTAATCAATTAATTTTTTTTTTTGTTATTTACAAGTCAGTGATCTTATGGATCAAGGTATCTGTAGGTTCTTATGTTACTTTTTATTTATTTGATATATTTTTTTCAATTTGAAAAGCCATTTAAAACTCTTATACTAGAAATGTAAGCTTCTTTTGGGTCCAAGTATGATCTTGAACAGCGTTTTTGTAATTTTTTTAACAGATAAAACAGATTTATGATGATGAGATAATGTATAAAAAAAACATGTCAGATCAGTCATGACAATGTTAGTTTTGACATCGTTAATCAATACAAATTGATTAAGTACTAGCCATTTGCAACCAGATAACATGTTGCTCAGTTTAGTGAATATTTGCCCTCTCTTCTCAGATGATTTTGCTGTAGTACCTACTACGGCCTTGATGTCCTAACAAGCCCCTTGCATTAGCAATATCTCATCTGAATAACAAACAACCCTTTGGTGGTTCTTGACGTCCTTTTGTGCATATGGAAAACAGGAGGTTTATATAATCCAAAAACCAATGCATATTTGTTCATCATTTACAGTAGTTTAAGATAAAGAGCAACTCATGCATCTTTAATAGGAAACGATGTTTACATTATGAATACTCTATATATACACACACACTAACTTTAGTCCTTGGGAACTGTTAAATGGGGAGGACACATGCTTCTAGGTTCTATTGTGAGGTTTCCAGGTGCATCCTCTCCAGGAGAGTGTGTGGGCAGCACTGTTACCCTTCACTGTAAACAAAGATCAAACCGAACCCCTGTGGTCATTCTTAATATTTGGATTTGTTATTTGCATGGCTAATGTAGTTTCGATAATGACACTTTTGGAACATAAATATTTTAGATTATGCATATTTATATGCATGTCCTAAAAATGCGTATAAATAGTACGCCAAGTAAAGTATTTTTTTTCGGTGTTGGTGTTGATGCGCAAAAATGGACTTGGCATATATGACACGCACGTGTTTCGCGTGTTTTCACGTCCATTTGATACGAAATTTTGCTGGTGTGCATACGCATCTAGCCCACATCCCGTAGCATATACACGCCAAAGTCCATTTTTGCTTATCTATAGCTCGAGTTTTCGTTTTTATTTGACGTACTAATAATACGTACATCCGGGTTACCAATGTTTTTTACCATTTGTTTTGGATTAACTGGAAATTTTGAGACGTAATATATATTCACATTTTTTCTTCTTCTCTCCCATGATCCCAAAAACACTATATATATATATATATATATGTGTGTGTGTGTGTGTCAATCCACATTCTGCAGCTTTGACAACAATCACGCATTTTAAAATTATTGTGCTTTATTGTATCTTAAAGATTCCAAATGCCCACAAATCAATATTTTTCTCAATTCTTTAAAACAAAAAAAACCTAATCTGATTACTGTAAACATTCACATATTACTAATAAAAAAATGTATTAGAATTTTTATGTAAACCAATTGGAAAATAACACTTTTGTGTATACTTTACAGAACAACAACAAAAGAGAGAGAGAGAGAGAGAGAGAAAGAGAGAGAGAAAAAATTTATAGGCAGTATAACTCCAAACCATTGGCTTAGATTATGTTTGAGGTTGATCTATGTGGTGAATCCATCAGCTCAAATTGCACATATCAATTGCACATTTCATATTAAGTTAGTCTAAGACATGTAGAAGCACCACCATGAAATACATGTTAGTAGATGTACATCTGGGCTCAGATCATCTTAATGAACTGTACCTGACTAAACAGACCCACTTCAGCACCTGACATAACCAATGGTGTTTTCTGCTCCAAAGAGGCAAATGAAGTTCAATAGCTCAATTCAGAAGTCACCACCATGCAGGTCAAGTTATCTCATGAATGATCAGAGGCCCAGAGTCTACTATGTGGCAAGAGTTTAAATCAACTATTGCCAAAAAAGAGATGTCACAAAATTGAATGTCAAGGCACTTCCCCGAGTGAGGATCTTGTCTTTGAGCGACATGAAAGTCAGGCAACAAAGTAATTCACAGAACTAAAAATATAGTAAGAACTTGGCAGCTCCAATTCTAGTTAGTTGTATTGGAGAGAAAACTAATCGCACAGTTTTACTGGACTTGGCTACTTTGGTGTCATCTACTTACGAGGGTCCTAGTGATAAAACCTGCACTTTTCCATTCAGGGCTCATGTTTAGATCTAAAACATATTTGATACTGTAATATAATACCTGCATGTTAAATCTCTTCAATACGAGGTCATTCTTATAAATATTACTACCTCTAAATACTGTACACTAATGAGGCTTTCCGTCTTCATAGCGTCTTTGGGTTGAGTACATGCAAGGAAAAGTTGCCATGTCCAACCAACACTTAGCTGAAGAAATGAATGCTATGATACAGAAAAACACTTATGAATAGATGATATTTATGTAAATCATTTTTTTATATTTTCTAGCAGTACAAAAGGCAGGGGAAACAATTGTACTAAGCTGTCTGAGATATGCTATTTGATTTAAAATACTGATTTGAATACATGTTTCTAACTTACTATATATATATATATATATATACATATATATATATATACTCTTTAATTATAATTTTTAGTTTTTCACTTTTTTTCTTATAATGACGATTTCTCATTGGAGATGCCAAGTCATTATAATAGGGGTTATTTAATAAAGTAGCTGAAACAATAGTGGGCGTCCCGTGAGTAGAGTTGAGTGTTGCCTTGACTTGAGCTTTGATTCTCATACGCATTTTTCATAAATGGGCAATACTTGTTACCCATAATTCCCTTTTCTTTAAATATTGTAATACAAGAAAAAAAAAGCTTGAAGAAATGTAATACAAATTCATGAATATATCTACTGTATATACTGTATATAGCCCACAATTGGTATCACATCTTCCTTCGAACATTAATACAAAAAAATGAATTAAAAACAATTAAAAAAAAACTTCAACACAAATAAAATTGATTATTCTCTTAAAAACACCGAAACGCACTGAAAATCCTTTGGAGCATCTTTCGCTATGCTGATCTGTAGCAGTACTTGTGGTGTTGAGCCCTCAGGAAATTTGAGACATTTTTTAAAATTCCAGTGACCTGGAGACCTGAGCGTCTTTTTTTCAGGTACAGATCGCTATAGCAGTAAAATCCCTGGGAGGACCCACTCTGAGGTCTTTTTAAAGATATTCTACACAAGAAAATGTAACGAAAAAAAAGGTAGGGAGGGGGGCATTCGACCAGGATCACAGAGATCTAAGATTCCACCGACTGCTCAGAGACTGTCTTAAGCATGTTTTTGTATACCGGCGAGTTCATGAACCGCGGATACGAGTCTCTTTGCATTAGCGTGTATATTTGGAGCTGGGCATCGTCAAACGTGTGGGATGTTGGCTCCAGCATGTTCCTGTTTATAACCTCTCGAACTCTGGAGTCAAGGCTCACCTGAAAAAAAAGTGCAAAAAAACAAGAATATTAATCACCCTGATTATACAGGAAATGTGATTAGGTTGTTCCAAGACATGCTGATGCATTTTCTCACCTCTTTGGGTGAGAGGATAGAGATGTAGTCTTCATATATAATCCGTGCCTTCTCCTCGATAACACTCTTATTGGTTTCCTTACTGAATTCCTCGCAGGCCAACCAGAAGAGCATGTTTTCCTCACTGAACTCAGTGCGCAGAAACTGCCTGAAGGCACTTCTTCCAGCAGGGCAGTGCATCAGTTTGTCAAATGATTGCCCCCACAAGAGGACCTCCTCTGCAGTCGGTTTCAGACTGCCAAAAAACAGAGGAGTCTTAGTCAATTTTGGCAACAAATGCCTTTCTAAACCATTTTTCTCTGTTCTTTATGTGTTTTTCAAAGGATACTCTTAGAGCTAAAATGTTTTAGGTGGTATTTGTCATAGAGCTAAATGTTGCAGAAATATAATGACAAAATAATAAAAACAAAGAATATGTTAGGGTAATTTGTCAGTGGAACCCTAGAGAACAATAGTAATTCATTTAAGGGTAATTTGTCATAAAGTTACATCATCCTACAAAAAAAAGTTATTTATTTAAATAAAAATAAAGAATATTTTGAGGTAATTTGTTAGAAACGTGCATCCTACAGAACAATAATGTAAATATAAATAATTCTATGTGTAATTAAACACATATAATAAAAAACTATTAGTGCTGTCAAGCAATTAATCGCCACTAATCACAAAAAGTTTTCGTTTACATAACATTTGTGTGTACTGTGTATATTTATTTTATACAAACACAAATTAAATATATTACATATATTTACATGCATATATTTATATTCATATAACTTATATTATATAAATATATTTCAAATATAAACATAAAAATGTTCTTAAATCTATACATCCATGTATGTGTATTTATACAATTTTCTATTATTTTAAATAAAACGAAGCTAAAACAACATAGCAAACAGAAACAGCTTGTTTTTTTTTTTTTCATTTTTAATTTATTTTACAAATAAATATCAGATTATACCTAATCAACATAACATAACATCGTACCTAGCCATCTTTTTTTTCGTATTTTACTAAACATCTTTCTATAAATGGCTTGAATGACTGACCTTTCCTCAAAGTCTGCGTTCCCCTCTGCTTTAAAATCATACGAGGCTCTCTGGTTCCTCTCATCTCTGTCTTCATTCCTAACAGTGAGACTGCAAGGTAGTAAACACATCATGATCCCAAGACACCTAACAGTAGGCATTAGGAAGCCTCGGAGTATCTTTCACCTGCTCAATGTTCAGTTTATAACTGTAGCAGCTGCTCATTATAAGCTCACAACCAGAACATCAAGAGTTCTGATGTTTGATCAAAGCAGATGTCTTGGGATCTCAGACATTTCAGTAAAAATGACATCATACTTGCAGAATGAGCAAAAACAACACATCTAAGCATTATTCCAGGTATATTTACTGTAGCGAAGATAAGTAATAGTCTTGTCAAATGCAATTATTTTCTTATAATACAGAGATTTCCTGGCCATTAGTTTGGCCCGAAACGATCCTTGTTAGATAAGATCTCACATTAGCAGCGTAACGAAAGAAAAACTCCTACCAGGAGCAGCTGCAGCAACAGCACCAACAGAAGCAGCATGCGTTGGAGCCACGGTTCCCCTGACCGGGCTGCTCATTCTGGGTCGGTGCTGTCGTGCCCGCCACCGACTCCTGCTGCACCGACATCTGCCTCTTTCGCATCTCCATCCGCTCTGATCCCATGGGCTGCAGGAAACAGGATGCAACTGAGACGGAGCCAATACAACACAGCCACAGAGATCAACGGGATAAATTAATGGCTCAACAAACAAATGTAGGGTTTTAGATATCAGGAAGTTATTTTCCTCAAGTCCACTTAAACAGTTTGTGGTTTCCAATGAAGAAAATAATGCTTTTAACAAAACAACAAATACGCACGAAAGTGGCTTCCATTAACTGACTGTGCTAGAAAATATAAGAATGGTTGGCAACCCCCACGAGATGCCGATTTCACATAGAAATTGGAAAAAGAAGACATGTTTTAACTTGACCAGAAACCAAAATGTTCGAGCATGTCACAAACACTAACATGACCTGACATGTCATGCTTATTTCAAACAGCTCTCCACATATGCTTTGAATAATGCTTACAATCTGTACATAAACAACTAATAACGGATTACAGCTTCTACCATATCTGAATCATAAGCATGTTAATGAAATAGCTTATTATCATAAGATAATTATCACATTAAGTGTTACAGTGCTTCTTCTGCAAACATGCTTAGGCCTACAGCACATTAAATTTAGACTTGTTGCCATGTGGGTGGGTTTTCTCTATTTCTTCTAGCTTTAGTGCATGCACTGATTTAAACAACTTGGCTTTAGGGTTTAAATAAACCATGCATTGGATAAAAACCCAAGGTTATTTGAAGCAAATGTGTAAGTTCCTGTACTGAGGTGTCTTTATAAATGCATACAGATAGGGGTTATAATTATTAGGCTAAATGACACCTGATCAGTAGTTCTGATCTTGCCGCGTTAATTCCATAGAACCGTGGCATCAAATGCCTCGCTTGAGCTGGAAGATGTTGGAATATTTGGGGGTAGGAGGGGGCGCAGCACGCATCTAGCAGCAGTCGGATCCCTTCATCAGTGATCACAGCCGCGGTGCATAAGAAATGCTCGAGCCGTGATTGATGGTAATAAACACGATTTTTAAATAATTAAAAAAAAATTCTGTCTGTATGATTTCACGACAAGCAAACGATAATGATTACACTGGCTCACATAGAAGCCCGATATGGACTGCTAAATATGATCGAAACAGAACAGACGAAAAAAATATATTATAGCTTTAAATGTGAACCGCATCCTTAAAGATGGAGCGCACTGGGGGCGGGGGGGGGAAGACAGCGCATTCTACTCAAAATGGACTAACAGCATCTCTATCGCATATCCTCGCATTGCAAAGTGCCACCATGAAGCCCAGCTACAATATCTCTCTATCGCCCAGGACAACCATCGAAAAGACATTTCTGTCAAACATGACATGCCATCTTCAACAATCAAAATCAAAGGTCGTTTTCCCCACTGATATATGTATATTTAAAAACAACTCAGTATCCCCATACTTACAATTTCACCATGTATGCCCAGAGATAAGAGATATTCTTTGCCTTGATTACATCCGTTGGCATAAGGATTTTTTAAAGACCGGCTGTTTTTTGACAATGCGCATGCGTGTCTCTCGCGAGCTGTGGCGGTGGTAGCGTAAATCCTCTGGATGTCACTGATTCATGATGCACTTACATCTAACATATTTTCCTGCACTCCTGCGGTTTTACTTTCGAATTATTTACGAACCCAACGCCACGCATCCGCACGCGGTTTGCCAAGAAACAAGTCGCAAACGCCAGCTTAGTTGCCTAAAATAAAAAAAACGCTTATATTGTTTCTGTGTTTAAGGGAAGAGGATGGCTAGGTTTAACACTGCTACCAATTAAATGAGTGGTCGTGCAGACCGACTGTGTCCCAGTGCGCCTCACATGAGGTGTCAATAATGTGTCATAGAATGTGACTGACAGGGTTATGGTGGACTTAAAATGCGAGGAAGACCCCCGCCCTAAGCACAGTAACATCATAAGGAGGTTCCCTTTCTCGTCAGTAACCAGGGCTTTCTTAGAGTCACTGGTGGCATAATGGATGCTGTTGCACTGATGAAATGTGTGCATTTTACAAGAATGTAATAAACATTTAAATTCTTCAAATCAGTAAGTGAATAAATACATTCTAAAACATATTGATATAAGCAGACAGAAGCAAGATATCAAGGTATTTTGAATATCAATAGATTGTGTGCAAGAGAAGACTGGAAAACGATATATATATATATATATATATATATATATATAAAAGCAAAATTCAAATTCAAGTTATAATTGAAGTTCTTAAATTACCAGCCCCTTCCCACTTTACACCTAAAGCATACTCACTTATTAATTCTGTAAAATTATGGTTCATAGATTGAGATGCTGTTTGGATGAAATCTCAAGGCGGATCGCAGCACAGCTGACTCTGTCCATGGTCCTGAATTCGCATCAACATCAACAGTTTCAAAACGCATACAAAATACGTTGGCAATAAAATACCACATATAATAGTAACTCATTGTATTATAAGCACGAGAACGGTTATAGGCTGACGTAAAAACGCTTATGACTTTAACCCAACCTTATGACGTGTTCATTTGCTGACATAATTAGCAGTCGCATACAGTCGTGATTACCATCTTTGCTGGTCTACGGCCTTTCACTGGGATATCTAAGGGAATTAGTGACATCTGCTGGAGCTAACAGCGGATTGCTGGGAAAAAACATGCGAGTAAGACATCAAAGACGAGTGCTGCGCATATCAAAAACGCCGTATTTAAAGGTGGTATAGTTCGATGGAAATAATTAATATCAGTCAAGAATACTTAGAAACGCGAAGCTATAGCTTATATGTGGAGGTAGAGTCATGACATCCGACCACTGTGTGGGAAAAGAGAGCGGGATAGGTACAGCTCATTGCAAACACTAGGTGGTGCTGTTTGACCGCTTGTATAAGTCTACACCTTTTCCCCGAATAACTGCGAGTCAATAGATAGGGCTGAATATTTTAAATTCATTTGCATCAGTAGATATCATGAATATGTTAATTCTTTCAGTATGCATAAACGTATTGATTTTAAAAGAATGTTTTAAAACAAGTAGTAATGGTCAATGTTCAAAATGTGGTGCCACATTTAGAAACACAGAACAACAGCTCAAGCACCAAGAACATTAGCTTACAGTGTGTTCCAGCACACTGTAAGCAATGCAAACACTGGCTTAAGCTGCTGTATCCATGGCAGATGAAACATTGTAATGCTTTAACAAATATTATGTATCTGAAATTATACTACTTAGTGTGCTTATTTTTATTTGCAAGCAGTAGTCTTCCAGATGGAAATTAAAATATATAGTCATGTGAACATATAAGTGTTTATGGCATCAGTACAGCAGTAAGTCTATTCTCCTTACAGCTGACATATAGGGACTGTTTTTTTTCATAGTTATGAATTAAATATGACGATTATGTAAATATTTTTAATTCTTCAGGAGTGTTTATGTATTTTGTTAACTAACTGTTTATTGGACCAACATTCTATGAAAAATGCAGGATTTCTATAACTCTGATACATATAAAAAGTGAAAGGTCCGTTCTGAAATGATTTAGCATCAAAACCAATAGCTTAATGCCAATAGCGATTCAGAACTGTTATTTCTGACCTTTGAAAAAGAAAGGTCAGGAAAAATACAACCCGAGAACCCTCTAGGAGAGCAGAAGCTGGTCTTAAAATCCATGCCATTTTCGAATTCATCTCCACGAAGATCATTAGAGTTTCTCTTATGTGAATTTAAGACATTCATTAAAAAATACACCAGATGTCCATCGCTGTAAGTTTCAAGGCCAGTCAGGTTTTCTATATTAAACTGTGACATCATCTAACAAAGAGCTTTTTAATCTTGAAGTTAAAAGTGAATAGAAAGTGTTCCATTCAGTATGAACAAGCTCTGAATTTAAAGCTGTCATTTTTCCTTTGAACTAATAGGGACCGTCTAATTTCCATCCTGCTGAAGATGTCAGAGGGCAACTATGTGGGTTCAGTCTAGAAAAACCTGTCACATTTACTCAGATGTTTCACAATGATGAGTGTGATAGGTCATGCTATAATCAGTACAGCCGATTCAGAAAAATAAGCATCTCCTGACTTTTGTCCCAGATATTCTGTGTAATCTGTCTTCACTCTACGGAACTAAAGATAAAAATGTTATGCCATGACTTTCAATTACCTTCTTGGTTTGAACCGCTTGGTAGTGGGTGATGCCCAAAAAACTTTGGTGACCATGGTATGCTGCATTTTAAATACGGCAATGACAACATCACATAATATTAGCAAGGTTTGTTACTACACCAAAATTGTATTTAAACCCAAACTATACAATAACTAATCCTCAATATCACCTCAAAACAGATTTTTATCTTCAGCTGACAACTATTAGGCCTATACATACAATTTAAATGTTATAAATACTTTAATGTGCAGTCTATCCCTAGCTTTTAATGTGGTCTTTAACAAATAAAGGTATTAAACAAATGTATGTAAAACTGTTAAATAAAATGTATGTACAAAGATAAAATGTATTATTAACATGAGAGCGGGTGCCCCCATTTAACTTGAATGCGTGAGACTTCCGGTATCATCCGCTTTTGGTTATTTTTAGCTGTACAAAACAGCTTGTTATGCTGCTTGATGCATACTGGCATGTCATATTTCAATTTATTGTCTAAATAATAAACATACTGGATCATAGCTCAAATACTGTTTACTGCACTCAGAATGGACAGTCAGAATGCACGTCCACAGAAATCAGCTTACTTCTGTGTTGCACAATATTCACTTTTCTAATTCTGAACTGCTAAAGTATTTTTGAAGTTTGTTGTGATGTCTAAGCGTTTAAAATTAAGATCTCGCCAAAAACCTTGAGTGTTGACCTTTTGTGTACAATCATATTGGTGTGAAGCTATTCCTATTAAACAAACCGTGCTGCATAAATTGCGCTTGATTATGCAATCATTTAGTCAAATACTCTTAATCCGTTTTCAGACAGGAAGGCTTCCAGAAATAACCTGATCACATCAAAGAGAGCTGCCTCCACTGACGATACATAACACTCAGAAACAACTGGACATGGGAAGCATTGGTTATTGTGTAATTTTGTACTTTCTCATCATACTTAATCTAGCTGTCAGGAATGACGAAACGCTCTTTTGCAAAGCTCTTGTGGCTCTCAAGAATGGCTATTTTTAAATAATTAACAGCGCTAAAATGATTCAAGCTGGTGCATACCCTGACTTACCTGAAAGGATATGGGATCCTTTGATCTGCCCTCCGGAATATCATTCTCATCCTCATTTTCATAACTTCCTGTGGCAAAGTAATCCTCGTGGTGCCGACAGGCCAAGAGAAGGTGCCGCAGCTGCCCCCACATCAAGTAGGGAGAAAGCCAAACACTCTGTACCACAGAAGAGGGCCAGACCTCCCACTTTAAGACGATTCTGTTACATGGCATAGCTCATCTAAAGACTTTCTGTGTTGTTAAAGAACTAACACATTCCCAAAGACCCAAAGCCATGAGGTTTCTGGTACATTTCATGTACATCTCTGGTCAGCAGATACCTTAACTAAAACTTAAACAGAAGACAACAAATGAGAGCAGCACTTGGTGAACAGGGCAGAAAAGGGATTACACTTGTGCTAGTCCCATCGAGTCTGATCCCCCAGTGGTTTAGTGCACTTCAAAGGCTTAGGACAGATTAAACACAGGATGTGTGTGCCTGTCGTTCACAGCCATGAGTGTGTGGTGTGAGCGACATTTTGAATAAAGTCGAAGCGTTTATCAATATATGAGAACTTCACCTATCAAATGTGGTTAACTTGATGACTCTTTACTCCTTCAGTAACTTCTATGTGCTAAAAGTGTGATTTATACAGCTAGAAGAGTCATGTAAATTATATAGTTGTTATTGTCATTATAAATAAAAAAACATTTTGTACTAATGCCAAGCTTTTTTAACAGGTAGAAATATATATATATATATGTGTGTGTGTGTGTGTGTGATCCTTGAAAAACATTCTGATCTTAAAACTTCTGGAATTCTGATATTAATAATTTTAATTCAATATTTAATCTATTAAAATGATTCAATTACAATAATTTTTTTATAATAATTTAACTCTTTTTTTCTGAATTTTTCTAAAATGTTTTTAGTTATTTGCTTTTAAATGCGTGCTATTTAAGTACAATTAATTCAATTCTAATTATTGTAGTTCATTTATTGTACTTTAATCTGGTTAGTTGCTGCAGGCTTGTTGTTATGAACCATTGATATAAATACATATGACTGTTTATTAAATGAAAGTAAAGGCATTTATTTACAGAAGTAACTAGGCCTATATTATGTCATCATACCTCAAATGTCTCTATAAAGCACGACCGCTTATGTGTTTGACGTTGCATGCTCTTCCGTATGAATGCGTCAGATGTTAATTTCATTGAAGGTAATGACAGCATAATTTCCATAAAAGCACCACTAAACGAATAAATGGACGCATATTAACGGTTTCAAATGATTCAAGTCACTGAGCTGAAACTAAACTTTCACCGCTGATAGGGTTGTTTTCTTTAAAGGGTTAATTCGCTGGTCCTCTCACATGACAGCACCACGTGACATTGATCCCGTGACGTCTTGTAGCAATTTGACAGCAGAGGCAGCAGGTAAGCTAGAAGTCGAATATATTTATAATATTTCTACTAGAAAACCGCTGACCAGGTTCACAAATAATTAGCTGATATCTGTATTGAAACGTCGGACTAAACGCAAAGTCTATGTTTTACATTTCGACCCGCAGTTTTCTGTATAAGCAGATGGCAGTGACTCTGTCCATTCAGTATCTTTGTTTGTTTATTTAATAGACGTGTAATAAACATTATACAATTATTTTGAAATGACGTGTCCAGACCCACCGAAACGTTTAGTTAATCTAATCTCTATTTTAAGTGAACTCGCATTTGTACCGTTAGCTAGTTGACGTTAGCTGATACACGACCCTTGCTAACGTTACGCTAGACCGTTTTTATAGTGTTTAGTAACACACTGTCGTTTTTGCACATTAATCTCGTGTAATCTTGGTTAAACTTTTTTTTTTATTATAGTTTTTCTATGTTGCTAAATATATTTCGAGGGGAGCTAGCTGAAATGAGTACAGATGCTGCAGTGTTTATCATAGTGGCCTTCCCAAGGATAGCACATCACGATTTAATATTATGTTCAGTTTTAAGGTCCTAAAATACAAGAGCTCAAGATGGATATCCGAGGGGCAGTGGACGCTGCCGTCCCTACCAACATCATCGCAGCCAAAGCTGCAGAGGTCCGAGCAAACAAGGTCAACTGGCAGTCCTACCTCCAGTGAGTACATCTCAATACCACTTCTGCTTTAATATTTCTCTCCTGGACCCAATGGAACAGCTGCATCTGAAATACCAAAGTATTTTGGGGTCTTATGGCATACTATCACTTTTTTGGAGCCTATGACACCTGGAATGCTGTTTATGTAGGCAGTGCACTAATTTGAAGAAGTCACTGACTATGAAACAAGAACAGTTGTGTATCTTCAGAATTTGAATCTTGGTTTCTTCCTTTGATACAGATTAACAAATTACCTAATTTAAATGAATTTATCATGTTTGCTAATTTCCTTTGCATAATGCTTCCCAAAACAGGAACAAGTTCTAGATCTTTTAAGGAAACTGAGTTTGTGTCATTGTCTTGTGACAGTTATGTTGGAAGTTGTGTGTGTGTGTGTGTGTGTGTGTGTGTGGCTGTCTGTCGGCAGCCGCATCATACATTGAGTCAGAGGTCAGCCAAGAAGCCAGAACTCAACGCTCTCTGGGACGCACATGTTTTCATTGCCGGGAAGTCACTTATTTACGTTATTTTAACGTATTTTATTTATTTTATTTTTTTATTATAATTATTTTTGTTATAAAAAACCATCGATTTGCTTCAGAGGACATGTGATTACTCCCTGAAGGCGTATAGGTTAGTTTTCCGACGCAGTCCTTGTGGTTATATCCAATTTACGGAATTCACTACCAAGCTTGCAAGAGTCAGAATAATTAAAAAAAAAACAACCTCAGATTGTGTTTGTCTGAAAGAAGAAAGTACACATACACCTAGGATGGCTTGGGTGTAAGTAAAATAAGCCATAAATATGATTTTTGGGTGAGTTATTTCTTTAATGTTACTTACCACATATGTCAACGCTACTTATTTTAAACAAGGATGTTTCTAAAAGGAAGCAGATTCTAGGTAATTATAATTAAGCTTATAGTTCTATGTGATATTTACTGTTTACATAGTAGTGTAGTTAGTGACTCTCCCCTGTCATAAAACCCAAATAGTACTTTCACCCATTGTTACAGTAGTTTACTGATTCACTACTGTTCAAAAGTTTGGGATCAGTCCATTTTTATTCTTTCTTCTTTGAAAGAAATTAAAACTTTTATTAACAAAAGAACCTATTAAATAAACAAAAAAGTCACAGCATAGATTTACGTTTTAGAAATGTTTTATATTTGGTAAAAAAAAAATGTTGGTTTTTGCTTGTTATTCATCAAAGAATCCTGAGGAGAGAAAAAGGGAAAAAAATCACGGGTTCCAAAAAATTTAACATTGACATGATAGTAATAAATCAGCATATTAGAATGATTTCTGAAAGGATCATGTGACACTGAAGACTGGAGTAATGATGCTTTGTATCACAGGAATAAATTACATTTTACAATATATTGACACAGAAAACAGTCATTTTAAATTGAAATAATATTTCAAAAAATTACATTTTTTCTGGATTTTTAATCTAATAAATGCAGCCGTGATGAGCAGAAGAAACATCTTTAAAAACCATTAAATATCTAACTGTTCTAAAACTTTTGAATAGCAGTGTATATATGACTGATATCTTTGACAGATTAAAACAGTAAAAAAATAAGTGTAAGTAAATGTTTTTAATAAAATGAATGTGAACAATTGATGCTCTTTGCTGGGTCACCTTTTGTTGTTCCTAACTCCCTTCAGTCATTATTGAGTTTCATGCTTTTCAGGGGCCAGATGATCTCAGCCGAGGACTGCGAGTTCATTAAGAAGTTTGAGATTGCCGGGTCTGAGGACAAGCAAGCAATTTTGACAAAAGAAGGACATCAGGTGCATATGATATTTAGTTTTGTTCCTCCCAGTCTTTTAAATAATTAACTTACAAGAATGAATTAAATTAATGTACCACATTAATTTAACAAAAAAGGATTTTTGGTTGTTTTTCAGAACCACAAATCTTAGTGGCTTAATTGATTCATGTATTTATAAAAAGATTGCTTTGTGAAGCATGGTGTATTTCTTGAAGTCTCTGCGTTTGACTAATTTTTCGAACATATTTTGTTACAGTGTGCAAAGACCTTCCTCAACCTCATGGCTCATATATCTAAAGAGCAAACAGTTCAGTACATCCTGACCCTGATTGATGACACACTGCAGGTAAAAACACGAACCATTTCTGTTTTCTCATAGCCTGTCACACTTAAAAGCTTCAGAGTGTTCATTTATAAGACATAAATTGACCCTGTATTATCTTCATTGAAAGCAGCATAGTGTATTGAAATGAAAAATGCGGACAGTTACTATGACATTTGCTCTTCACAGCCTTGGTCTTACTAAGGAAAAATGTCACATCCTCAAACTGATTTTGATTCGTAATGTCCTTGAATAAATAGCATGTTATGGACTAGATGCAGATTGATGCTCTAGCTTGGCTTTTTGGCTGTACATTTTCAAAATATTATCTTTTAGTTTGTGCTGCGGCCTTCATAAAGTCCAATTTCAATTACCTTAATGGAGTCTGCAGTTCTGTGTTCAGAGTCTGTACTAAGTATTTCTGTATTCATACAGTGACTTCTACCCTCACAGCTCATTTAGCCTATGCTTCTCTGATGAGATCTTCCATTCATATGCAAAGTGGTTATAATTTTAAAACAATTGATTCATCTTTCCATTTTAAAAATCTGTTTTATAAATGTGTCTTTAGGGGGAAAATAAGAATAATTAACCATCTTTGTCAAGTATCATGAGCATGATGTACGGTATATTAAGTATTTTTCAAGGACACAACAATGCTAAAGTATAGCTCTTTTCTGGTCTGCTTTCCAGGAAAATCACCAGAGAGTGAATATCTTCTTTGATTATGCCAAGAAGACTAAGAATACAGCCTGGTCGTATTTTCTTCCAATGCTGAACCGTCAGGACCTCTTTACCGTTCACATGGTATGTTGCTACATCAGCCAAAAAATATACGCTATAATAAACACTACTGTTCCAAAACTTTTTTTAAAGAAATGTGTACTTGTATTCAGCAATAATGCATGAAAATCAATCAAATGTGAAAGTAAGGGCATTTGCAATGTTATAGATTTATATTTTTTTAAAAAAGTTTTCACAAAGATATAAAACACAACAACCTTTCAATCATAAATGGTAATAAGAAGAATCATCAGATCAGTATATTAAAATAATGTTCGAAAGATTATGTGGCACAGAAGACTAGATTAATGACTGTTGACGAAGTCAGCTTTGCTATCTCAGGAATAAAGTGCATTTCGCATTTTAAAATGTCTAAACGGGAAACGGTTGTTTTCGGTTGTAATAATATACAATTACATATTTTTATACAAAACCTATAACAGCCGTACTAGGCTTAATTAAAGTGCTTTATTAAAATTATAAGCTAAAAGAAATCACAATATTCCTTTGTCAGTTATTTGTTTGTCAATATTTAATTTATTTTAATCAGCCTATTTAACCTCCTATTTCAAAAGAAAAGTAAGAGCTTAAATTTCACAATCAAATTGCAGGAATGTGCAGGTGGTGTTTACTGATGGTTCAGCTGCATTTACGTTACAAAGTCACCATGAAATATGCACCAATATCTCACAACCCTTTCCTCCTGGAAGAAAAATGTTTCCAAGTAATTACTGAACAAAGTTAGCTTATCCTCCCTTCTCTCTATAATTACTTTGGAATGATGTCAAGTCCTAAAGAGAACTATAGCAAGTTTCTGGAGTTGTCTACATTCGTCCTCATAGTACTCTGCTTACTATAAAATAGCATTGTGTTTTGTTCTTAAATAAAGTCTTGTTGTTATTATTGTGATTAGCGATTCGATTATTGAGCTTACAAAGAGCCAGTAATTCTAAACCTTTTGTTTGAGAGCGCATAATCATTATGGGCTCTATCAATAATTCATCAAAGAGATGTCATACTTAGTTTAGAACATTCACTTTAAAGCAAAATGTATTCCCAAGACACTCTCTTTTTAGAGAGACATACTTCACATGTAGAACAGCGTTGAAGTCAGTCGCCGCGGTTAAATTACCCTTTCAGGCAGACGGCAGTTACGGGGTGAGCTGCATGAGGATGGTATTGATTCCTCTTGGCATCCTCACCTCATCTCTTAATGAAACACTCTGAAGTTCCCCTTTTGCATGGCAAGCAGAGTAAATGTCACGTCTTCTGGAAACATCAGAATGGCTCTGAATGCATTCGTTACCATAGCACCAACAGATGTTGGGAGTGATAAAGCGCTCAGTAAATCACATATTCATCATTTAGGATGTTCAGTTTCAGATGAACAGTTGCCATCACTTATCGCAATTAAGTCTGTTAATTGTCCTTTGGCCTTCTGCCACTTTTATTCAGAGGGAAAGGGAGAGGACATGAATTTATGTGGGGAGAGACTGAGAGCGGGATTGCTATGAGCTCTATACAAACCTAATTCCAGCTTACTGAACCCAAACAAGGCACACTAGGCCACAGCCCCGACAAGCCATTTTATGTATATCTATTTTCAAGCATCTGTATGAAAGCCACGTATTACAGAAGTGCATTTTTCAGGCACTGATGTGACATTTCTCTTCTTTCCCTCAGGCTGCGCGGATCATAGCCAAGCTGGCTGCCTGGGGACGTGACCTGATGGAGGGTAGTGACCTGAACTACTACTTCAACTGGATTAAGACCCAACTCAGCTCTCAGGTAAACAAAAAGTGATTCTATCCTAAAATCAGCAGAACTTCTCTCTATCCAAATTAAAATAAATCAGTTCACCCAAAATGGACAATTCCGTTTCAGACCTGAATGACTTTTTTTGTTGTTGAAACATGTTAGAATGTTAGAGATGTTACATGTTAAACATGTTAGAATGTTCATTCATTGCATCTGTTTCATACAATGAAAGTGAATAGAGACTGCAGATGCTGTTTTGCTTACTATCTCCTTTTTTGTCCTATTGATGGAAAAAATATATATACAGTAATGGCCAAAATTCTTAAAACACTAGTATTTTCACCAGCTAAAAAATGGTTTTCAGTCAGTTATTTCTATAAGTGGCCCTGGACCACAAAACCAGTCATAAGGCAAAATTTTACAAAACTGAGATGTATACATCATATGAAAGCTCAATAAATAAGCTTTCTATTGATACATGGTTTGTTAGGATAAGACAATATTTGGCCGACATACATCTATTTGAAAATCTGGAATCGGACGGTGCTGAGAAATACTGAGAAAATCACCTTTAAAGTTGTCCTAATGAATATCTTATCAGTGCATTTTACTAATCAAAAATGACATTTTGATATGTTTACAGAAGGAATTTTACAACAAATCTTCATGGAACATGATCTTTACTTAATTTCCTAATGATTTTTGGCATTAAAAAAAATCTATAATTTTGACCCATAACAATGTATATTTGGATAGTGCTACAAATAAACCCCAGCGACTTAACACTGGTTTTGTGGTCCAGGGTCATGTGTGAAACAGAACAAACTGAGACAGACTAAATCCGTAAGAACTGTGGCAATGTCTCCAAGATGCTTTAAGAAATCCATCTGCAAAGCAACCTGAAAAACTGCACCTAGGGACAAAGGCTGCTTTAAACGCAAAAGTTGGTCACACCAGATGTTGATTTAATTTAGTTAATAGAAGTGAATTGATAAAGAAAATATATTTATGGCATTATTTATGACAGCATGCTTGTTTAACAAGAGGGGTCTTCAACTAAAATGGCTTGAGGTCCATTAATGAAGCTTCCATACCAGCCAAGGTCTGGACAATCATATATTTAAAATATTTTTGTAAAAAGCATGATTTACAGTTCAGATACAGGTTTTCACAAAAACACAATGTGTGTTTGCTGCTTTAAAGCATGTCTTGATTTTCCCATTGGTCTTTGACGACAGCAGACGTTGGGGCTGATTGAAAATGGAAAACAATTCTCTTCCAGCAGGTGGCGCTTTCAGAGTGAAAGCACACAAAGCCCAAGAGACTGACTCCACAAAGCAGCGCTGACTTTGAAATGTACAGCGCTCATTTATTAAATGAATAGCCTTTTTAAGTTTCATTTTTTTATTTCTTATACCATTTAAGACTTTTTAAGGATTTAATTTTTCACTCACTGAAAGTTTCATATGTCATATGTCTCTGCTCTCATCAGTGCACCCAAACGGCTCTAGAGCTAACCTGAATGTGCTTGATATAAACTTGATTTATTAGAAATTAGCGTTTGGTATTCATTTATTTATTATGTCAAAAGCCTTTGTGGATTTGGAGTAGAGGCCGCCAGTTGGCGAGCGTACTATCGCTACCGTAGAGACTATAAAAGCTGCGCCAGTTGAAATAGTAGCGCTCTGTCAGGTTTCAGATCTTAACTTTCGTTTGTGGCTGTAGGTCTGGATCCATATGGGATGGTTTCTGGGTCCGGACCCAGACTGCGCTTGTCAGTTATCCACGTTTTACATTATTTTTACACAAGTGTCTAAAACGTTTCACAGTACTGTAGCTTTCCAGCTAGGTTTCTTGAAGCATCTTGGAGACTACATCTGCCTCAGTTTGTTCTGTCATTACAGACCTGACTGGATGATCTTGACTTCTAACCATTTATTAGCTGGTGAAAATATTTGTCTTCTAATAATTTTGGCCACCACTGTAGCTTTAGATCATGGGTGTGAGACTTGAAGATTACTATAAAAAATAGCTCATGCTGCACAGAAACTATGTTTTCTCAGCAGGTTTTATTTCTTGAAAAGCTCTTCATATTTAAAACACATCTGCTTCTTGCGTCAGTCACAGAACATAACCTACTGTATCTGGATCAGTGTTGCTTCTGTGCCTTATGATGTAAATTTTCCTATACAATGAAACTTCAAAAGATGCCATCGCTTTCTTCTTGTTTTCAATCCTCCTCCTTTCACTGGAGTGTGAAAGGCAAGCTCAGACATAAAAGAATTTGTGATGTGCCAAAGGACTGGTCATGCGCCTTTTCTCTTTTTTTTTTGCCTTTAGGTTTGTAGTGGTTTAAATGGGGAGCCTTCATATTGCACTAGGTTATTTGTGTCAGTTTTTACGTTTGGTTGCTATCAATAGCAGTTAAAGTAATGTTTGTTACATTGGTGAAGTCCAAAATAGAAAATTTTACATTCAAAGTAATTTATATCTAAAATAGTAAGGTTATTTTGGCAAATGTAATGTTTTTTTAAATGGATTGAATGTAAAAACTGGAAATATCAAATGTATGATGAAGTCATGAATATTTCTTTATTAGAATAGTATTAGAATAGAATATGTAATCACCCAAATATTAGATTTGTACTTTTACAAGAAAGGATCATTCCTTGAAACCCATAATAATGCCCAACAATCAGTTTTGGTCAATTATTTTCATCGAATCATTTTAATTGATTCTCAAATTTCTCTGAATGGTTTGTTACTAAACTGATCAAACTGATTTGAATGATTGATTTATATTATATTTAAGAAACAAATTGGAAAGTTTATTGAAATGTCATGGCAAATATAGTGACCAAAACAGGAAGACAGTCTCTGACTTGTGTGTCAAACACTTTGCAGCACCTGGACAGCAACGAGTGAATTTGTATGTACTGTGTCACTCCTTGTATCCAACATGTACACAGGGGGTCAAGATCTGCAGAGGCAGCCGTGTCAGGCCACTACTGCAGCAGAGTGCTTTATATAAAGGGCACAACAAGAAGAATAAACCAAGAAGTGCCTAGAGCACGATTTGCTGCTGGATCTTCCTGAGCCGCGAGCTGTGAGCTCTGCTGCAGCAGGCCAGCCACAGATACAGATTAGGAGATTCACTCAGGGAGCAGTGGTGCTAAGTGCACTGGGTTGAGTCATTTACCACCAGCACACGGGAACCATGGGTCGACCTTACTTGTGGTGGTACCAACTTATTTGCTTTAAAAAAAAACCCTCTGATGTGCCGGTTGAGCATGGTTTTCTAGAGGTTTTGTTTGTGTTATCTGTTCGGGAAAACTGTTTTGGGTTCTTGTCTCTGTTTCTTTTGTTTTATGCACTACAATATCTTTATCTAGATGTGCACAATATATTTATGCCAAGCCTGTCAGTTTACCAGGTGGGAAGGTATAAAGTAGCAAAAGATAAAAGCTGTTTTCCATGTATATCTACATTTTGTCCTAATCAGTCGCAGCGAAGGACAGGGTGTTTTGTCAGTCGCTAAACTCCTGTGTATACAATATTGCTTCCTACAGTGAAATCTAACTGGTCTAAAATTCTGCTCCTAACAGCTGTACATTACAAGCTGTACTCTAAACCAAAATAAGATTTTGTCATTAATTACTTTCTCCTGCGTTCCAAACTGTAAAAGCTTTGTTTGTCTTTAACGCAACTTAAGATATTTTGGATAAAAACCAAGTAAATAACACTGTCAAGGTTCAGAAAAGTAGGACAGATATCATTACAGTAGTCCATCTGCCATCAGTGGTTCAACTGTAACATTACATAGCTACAAGAATACCTTTTGTATTAGCGACTTTCTTCAACAATTTGACACGTAAGTGATTAATGACAACATTTTCATTTTGAGGTGGAGTAACTCTTTAAACATCATATATATTTTAATTGGCTGTGATTGTGTCACATAACAGTAGTGTGTATAGAGAACGTGTGCGTGTGCGAGGGTTTGAAATGAGCTCGCGGACCCGTTTCTTCGCATGTACATCTGTTTTCCTCTCGCGGAAACGATTTCCCGCGCTTGTCAGCATCAGTGGTGCGCTCGCTTATTAATGGCATAGATTTGCCGCCATAGATTAAGTGTATTTTTCGCGAGCTTGGTGCTGCTGCTGGGGCGGAGGATGGCGATGCCGGCTCAGCATCGTGATGTCTATCAGCCATCGGCGATGGACGATGGTATCGTCTATCGACCCAACCCTAACAGGCATCATTTATGGCTGACACGGTGGGACATGTCCCTGCCATTTTATTTTTAGACACTTTTTTTATATACTCCACCATCACAACTCCAGTTGAATGCAGTTCAGTGCAAACAAATGTGTCCCCATACCTTTAAAAAGTTTTGGCTTTCTTTTAATTAATTAATTTAAAAGGTACGCTTACCAATGGGTTTCTATGCTATTAATGATTTATAAGAGCCTGTCCTTCAACAAAAAACGACTCTATAGGTTGTTTGTGCAAGTACCTTATTATGACCTTCAGTATATTTACGTTTTAAAGGTACATAAATAAAAAAAAAATAATTGCAGTGGCATATTGCGTTCATCGTCATAAAATGCCAATCAAAATGCGTATTTTGTTTAAATGCAGTGATCTCACAGTCACAACTATTATCCTAGGTTTAATTTGTACAAATGACCACATTAACCCACCCCTAAACCTACCCGTTACAAAAAAATCATGATTTATAGTGTTTCATGAACACAGACGTTCTCTGGGTTCGAACCCATGATCACGTCTCGTCTTATAACGGCTCTCTCTACAAACTAGTACAATAGTACAAAACATTGATATGTAAATGTTCTGTTGCCGATAGGGGCACAATTTTATTATACGCTTATATTATGACATGGCATGACCACAGTTTCAGTTAAAGTCTTATTGACCCCAAACTTTTGAACAGTAGTGCAGGTCCACTGAAGTGCAGATGTCATTTTGGTTTAACAAAACTAAGTGTGTTGACATAGAATTTCTGGGGGGTTCATAGTTGTAAGAAATCAAAGCCATATTTGTCTTTAATTACTGAAAACATCCCTCTTTTGTGCACATTCAATATGTTTTCAATTGCTTTCATTTAAAAAATGGCTTTAAAGTACAATCTTGGGCTTAATGGAACACATTTTATACACTTCAGGGGAGCATACAACCTTGAGATAGAATACCGCTTTCGATTGGTTTATTTAATGCCGACATAAAAGGAGTAAATAAACATGACTGCTACAAATTGTATGGATATTTTTTTGTATTAAACATACTGTATACATAGTCTTTTGTTCTTCAATAGGTACGATGAATAAGACTGTTAACATTTAATTTTCGATCAGATGAAACATACTAGAATAGTTTTCTGCTTTTATGAGCTTATGAAATAAATTAATAATAAATGAGATCTAATGAAATACCTTTAAAATGAATAAAAGAACTTTTGATGTATTGCAAAAACTATTCCGTTTATTATTTATGTAGTTACTATGTCACACTAGTTCATTTTGTTATGACTATGAGAGATCAGCAGTGCTTTGGTCCTCTGCTGAATGAGAAAACTATGTGTGTATGTGTTTATTCATACACTGGTTTTAATGCAAGATCATGTCCAGCTTTCATTTTCACTTCTCCTATGAATCACCTTACAGTAATAGGATGTTGCATTTTGCATGCACAATCATATTTTAGCTCTGAATTAATAAACGCTGAAAACCATAAATAGAAGACCTCTCAAAGCAGTTCATGTTTATTAGACCACTCAGAGTGCACTCCGTAAATTTGTTTCATTGTAGCTAAGCTGCGCTGGCTGTGAATAAATGTTTTCAATGAATCCGGAAAAAAACACGCTCTATTATTCTATGCTGGAAATGACTATAAATACCAGTTTAATTATGTCGGGGTTTTTGCATTTTGAATGTGAGTCTTTACATTCGATTTGTGATTTAGCTCTTGTACCAAGCATAAGCATTGCAGTGCAGCTGAGACTGAAATAAATTCAGGGCCACTCTCGCACAGAATTTTAGACGATTGCCTGTCATGAACAAGCCGTCTCACTCACACAGGAGTCATATTCCTCCCATCATTGTCCGAGAATACCGCTCTAGCTCGCTGCAACAAGAGGGCCAAAATCACAGATTTTTTTCTTTATCTTTTTTTTTTTTTTTTTTTTTTGTTAGAAACTACATGGTACAGGTGCTGAACCTGGAACAGGGACCATCTCCCCCAGTGAAGTGAGTATGTCACAGATGAAGGAGGCGGGTGTGCAACTGTGTGAACGAGCCTCCATCACCTTTCAGAGGTTGAAATCTTCACCCCTTCTCTTTTTTGGGATGCGGCACACGCTGTTTCTTGTCCACTGCTTTATTTTTTCACCATTCATATCCACGATGAATCTTTTCACTTTTTCCTACAGCTGCACTTTTCTAATACAACACCTATTTTGTCTGTGTCCATCTATAAGCAGTTTTTATAAAAAATTCTTCCTTCTCTTTCCAGTGGCTGTGGTCGTAATCCAATATTTCCGCAGTTTTTTTTTTGTTTTTTTTTTTTTTAGATATTAGACTTGATAGATTGAAAGGACCACCAGAAGGCTTTTGTCTTGCACTATAGCAATCTTCCTCTTTCATTTCTTTTTGCGCTTTTTAAAGTTCATTTGAAAAGGAATGTTTTTTTTCCCCTTTCATCATATGTCGCTAGTCAAAATCTGCTGGCGCAATGCAAGCGGCCACAAATTTTAATTCAATTTCCTCTCATGGCTCTTAAGACGTATTCACTTTGCTATTCTTCATGACCTGTCTCCCTGCCTCTTCTATTCTCTGAAATGCTCTGCTTTTATGCATATGGTGCTGATCTACAGCATCATCTTCCCCAGTTAATGACTGAGTCTGTTCTCTCCTCTCAGCCACATCTCCTCTAACATCTCTCTATGATTCACTCACTCTGTCCAGGTTTCAAGGCTGCTGCTTTCTCTCTGCTGCATTGTGGGATTGTCTCTTTGATCTAGCATGTTACCCAAAAGGTGTTTTGTTAAAGTCAGAGCCGTGCTGCACGTGCATAAGTGAATGCAGAATTACAGAGAGTGTAAAGTTTCATTGTATTCCTTTGCTAGTACCTGAAAAGGGCGGGCTTGTTATTTCATGCATCCATTTCCTGGCTTATCTGAACTGTTCTGTTTTTCGTGTTCTGATCGTGTTGTCCTTTGGTATTTGTGTTTGTGTGCATGCTAATTTGTGCTTGTGTGTCGTGTATGTGTATTTTTCCTTCTGACCCTCACAGAGCTCCCAGTATGTTCAGTGCGTCGCTGGTTGTCTGCAGCTCATGCTGAGAGTGAATGAATACAGGTTCGCCTGGGTGGAGGCTGGCGGAGTGAACTGGTAATACTAACTTTCACACTGATATGTAGATCATGTTTTGGATAATAATTGTACCTGGTAAACAACGCTAACTTAGTGTTATGGTTATCTAGAAGAATTTGCTATAATTGTGAATTGTAGTAATATATTTAACAATATTGTATTAAATAATATTTCATATTAAAGGTAATGTTTTTAGATTGTACAATAAAGTCCCTGAATTAATAATAAAGTATTAATTCAGATATTTTTTAATTGGCTAGGACTTGCTGTATTTGAGTGAAATTTATTTAAAATTATTTTTAAAATCTATTTTAATTCCATTCTTTTAAAAAAAATGTTTAGACTTGCTCTCTATTCATTTACTAAAAAAACTACTTTAACACTAGCTTCTGAATTCTTTTTCTATTCTACCTATTCCTTTTTTTTTTTTTAAAGTATACAATTATCAAAAACAAAAAAGGCCTTGAACACTAACTTGCTCTATTCTGTTTTACTTCTTATTTGTTATATAACAATAAAAAGTACTTAATTTACTACATTAAGCTAACTGAGACTTGTTATCGCACTTTTGCTCTTTTGTTGATTTTGATCCATTGTCCTCATTTTTAAGCTAAATAGCTTAGTGTAAAACCTGTAACCTAATCATAAAAAAGGCATGATAAGCGAGTAGTCAAATGGAGTAGTACCCTGTAACACGTTTATTTAAATGTTTTTTTAAAGGTTGCAGCACACAATTAACAGTGTGCTCTACTCACACCCCTTTTGTGCTCCCCATCCCCTGCCGTATTGAAGAACAAATCGTGTAGAACAAGAAAGCACCTTTCCTTGTCCTAGCAGGTTTTAGCCCTGTGATCATAAAAGTTCTTTTGTTTGCTAGTGTACAGACAGAGTAAAAGACAGGATAATGAGGCTTCTCTGAAGATAATTTTCTTTTTCTTGCCTCTCAAGTAAAATTTCTTTTATGTACTGGTCTCATTATACATCACAAAAATGTGGGCTCTCATTTTCCCCTCATCTTACCCATCAAACCATCAGGGCTAACTTTATGAAGCACATCCTCTCAGCACACCATTAGGGGCGAGATGCCCTACTGTTTACTAACTACGACGTTTCTGTCTGTCCATCTTTCAGCATCACGGCAGTGTTGAGCAATAAGTGTGGCTTCCAGCTGCAGTATCAGATGATCTTCTGCGTGTGGCTCCTGGCATTCAGCCCACAACTCTGCGAACAGCTGAGGCGCTATAACGTTGTACCGGCGCTCTCCGACATCCTCCAAGAGTCTGTCAAAGAGAAGGTCACTCGCATAATCCTGGCTGCTTTCAGGGTACGTGTCATGAAACGTGTCTGCTTTAAACCGCACTCATTAACAGCCCAGTCTCCTTTCCTGACTTTGTGAATGCATCGGCGTCACAATTTTCTTTTCAAAATCAGCCTCATGCCATATTAAGCAATTTTAGAACCCCGTTTAGTAGGGCCTTTATTTCAGCCCCTCTAAAAATCTGTGATTGACTCAGCTGCAGTAAACTAATAGGTTATTTCACACTGAAGCCACCCCTGAATCCTCTCAGATGTACACTCCTACTCCATCACTCAACCGCCTGATATCTATTACAGTGAAATCACAGAGTAATTTGCAAGCAAATATGCCACTGTAACTAGTTTCAAATATCTGAGAACACTAGCTGAAATGCTTCTATTGTGCGTTTTTCTAAACGGATGCACGTTTATTATTTATTTAATGCATTCTTAAAGGGAATAGTTCACATAATGGATCCTATGCAAATGGTTGCCGTCAGAATGAGAGTTTTAAAAAAAAGTTAATAAAAACATCACAAAAGTCCACAGGCAATGTTAGTAACCCACAAACTGCATATTTGTAATTAATAAATACATCAAGACGTGTTAAACCATTTCTTCAGCAAAAATATGAGTCCATAGTATTGCCTATCAGAAAATAATAGTAATACTTTAAATTTATCCTAATCAAAAAAAAACAAACTCGCCTGAGGGTGAGTTTAACTATTCCTTTT
>JAUYWG010000032.1:11252216-11269664 GCA_034779775.1 Enteromius afrohamiltoni
GTCCGTCTCCTTATCTGTCTGTCTGTCTCTCTCTCTGTCTGTCTAGAGTATATGTCCGTCTCCTTATCTGTCTGTCTCTCTCTCTGTCTGTCTAGTGTATATGTCCGTCTTCTTATCTGTCTGTCTGTCTATCTATCTGTCTGTCTCTTTCTGTCTTTCTGTCTGTCTGTCTGTCTGTCTCTCTCTCTGTCTGTCTAGTGTATATGTCTGTCTCTCTCTCTGTCTGTCTAGTGTATATGTCCGTCTCCTTATCCGTCTGTCTGTCTATCTCTCTGTCTTTCTACTGTATATGTCTGTCTCCTTATCTGTCTGTCTGTCTATTTATCTGTCTGTCTCTCTCTGTCTTTCTGTCTGTCTGTCTATATCTGTCTGTCTGTCTATCTCTCTGTCTATCTCTCTGTCTGTCTCCTGTATCAATCTATCTATCTGTCTGTCTGTCTGTCTGTATATGTCCATCTCCGTATTTGTCTATCTGTCTGTCTCTCTCTCTGTCTGTTTGTCTCTCTGTCTGTCTACTGTATATGTCCGTCTCCGTATCTGTCTATCTGTCCGTCTCTATATGTCTATCTGTCCATCTCCCTATCTGTCTATGTGTCGGTCAGTCTGTCCATCTGTTTGTCCGTCCATCTGTCTGACTGTCTGTCGTTCTATCTGATATTCTGTCAAGCATTCTGTTTAGCTGTCTATATTCTCTAGAATTTTATGGTGTCTATCACTCTGTCACTCAATCATTTTCCAAGTTCATTTGCTCTCATGCCAACCAACCACACTTGCTGCTCATTCATCAACGTCTTATTTCCACAGAATGGGAAAGCAGTGTGTAAGTATGCATAGATGCAGAATGCCACAGAGGAAGGTGTAGGACAGCACTGTGCTAACAATCCATCATCTTGTTAACTGCAGCTGTACATTGGGCTAATCAGATTTCTGACCCGTTCACCATGATTTATTATGTGTTGCAAAACAAGCATTTTAGGGCCAGAAATTGTGTTACAAATGTATGAAGGAGACTTCCTCTTGTGTCAGAGAATAGTCCCATGGTATTGGATGCATTTGGAATTGATCTGATAAAGAACTCGCTGTATATTGTAATGAGAAGGAGAATGAGAATAGCTATGAAGCTTTTGTTTGAAATGGAGAAATGTGTCCGGACTGCATAAAAAATGTATGTTAGTTTGTGGCTGAACTGCCAATACCAATACCAGTCAGACTGCTTTCCAGCAACCCGCAATGAAATAAAATATTAGGCTGCTGCAAATTAAAATGCCAGCACTGTTCATCACCTCTTCAAAATGCATTACTATTTTAATTCAACAATGTCGCTATCGCTCTATTAGGAGTCTGTCACTGCCTCTTAATATAAACTCTTCCTTTGCAAACTGACTAAGTCCTTTTTATGTCTTTACTGTCGTTAATACATTAAACAGCATGATATCCTTCCTGCTGGACAGCTGAACGTTCACCGACTCTAATTGTTCAATTTCATCAGAGGCTTTATTGTATAATAATGTCCCAATTCCAGTGAGTAAAAGCTGCTGGGAAGCAATGAGATGCCTAATTATTACTTGCTTTCTACCTCACTAGCATCAAATTGAAGTGTCTCAGTAATAGCAATTCAGGCCCATTCGAAATGAAATCTGGTTCTGTTTTATCAGTAATCAATACTTAACCTGTTTTGAGAGCTCGTCTTCTTAGGCTGCTTGAAGGGGAGTGAAATTTACCTACCACCTTGAGAGTATGATAAAACCTACAGCTAAACCAGCAGACATGAAAGGAAAATATGATTCATTTATTAATTTCCTTTTTTTTTTTTTTTATACATCTGAGCAAACTCATGTCCATTAACTGATGATATTTTTTAGAGTAGCAGCATGAGTTGATTTGATATTTCACCCAATTTGATCTAAGCAATTTAACTTGATGACTACCGGTAGCATCTGGAAGAACAACTTGAGGAATTTTTCAGTAACGCCAGAAAGGGCGTGTTTTCAAGGCCTTGTAGGAGAGTTTTCAAAGAGCAACACTTAATTTTAGTACTGCCAAGAGCAAAGGGTTTTAAAAAGAAAGTCAAAGCGTCTGTTAGCATGTCCATTAAGACCGTAATGAATTCTAAGAAATAAAAGCACTCTTATTCAAATATATCATGTTAATTTCCTTTTCAAGTCACATTGCTCAGTGCAGGGGTTTATTTTTTTTGCTTGTAGAAAGGGGCTGTGACAAATGGGTGCAGGTAAAACATCTTTTACATTTTTTCAATTCAAACAGTATTTTTTCCCAAATGCTGTGAATCATTGTAAATTTACTGAATCATTTGACTGCAAAAGGCAAGAACAGATTCAAGTTTGCTTTTCAATCACTGTTGGTCTAAAATGTAAAGGTTCTTCAAGGATATATATATATATATATATATATATATCTTTCTTAGTCTCCATATTGAGAAATTTGCCCTTTTCCCTTACATACTTTAAATGTAATTTACAATAGCCACACATTTCCAGTAAAGCAACTGATAATGCAATTAATGAGAAAATACACCTGTTTAACTTATTTAAGTTGGTAGCCTATAACTTCTGCCTGAGCTCATACTCCTTATGGAGAATATGGCTTGGTTCACCAATAATTTTAACACTCTACTTTACAGACCTCTCAGAAATCTCCTTAGTAAATTTGGGGGACCATACTGATAATTTTTCTGGCTTTCCTAGCCACATTTTGAAGTTGTGAGCTAGATGTAACAAGACAAATTACCAAACCATATAGTAGAAGCATAACATATAATGGATTCAATAGAGAACTGTAGAACTATAGAATGGTAACATGCTATTTGATGGGTTTTATTCTAGAAATCTGTGCTTAGATTATTTCGAGAACTCATAGTGCTTATTATCCTCATGAATATTTTCTACAATAGCACAATTAACAGCAGGTATTATTTTTGTTTATTGCTAAAGAACCTGCTGGAGAAGTCCGCTGAGAGAGAGACCCGTCAGGAGTACGCTCTTGCCATGATCCAGTGCAAAGTGCTCAAACAGCTGGAGAACCTGGACCAGCAGAAATACGATGATGAAGACATCACTGATGATATCAAGTTCCTCCTAGAAAGACTGGGAGAGAGCGTTCAGGATCTCAGGTAAAGCCAACATACTCTCTCAACATGTTTTCAACAGGTTTCTTTTTCCTCATGTTCATGCTGCTTTCCTACTTTCTCTGGCAGTTCTTTTGATGAGTACAGCTCTGAGCTGAAGTCTGGCCGTCTGGAGTGGAGTCCAGTGCATAAATCTGAGAAGTTCTGGAGGGAAAATGCTGTTCGTCTGAACGAGAAGAACTACGAGCTGCTGAAGTAAGAAGCGTTTAGCGTTAGGATGTAAAACCCTTTTTTAAATCACCTTTCTCAAATCAGACTGATTTGAGATTCCTGTCTGAATCAAGTAGTTCTTCCCACAATAGTTGATTGACAAGGCTGTCTTACCTTAGATCTGTCCAGAGTGTGCTGTCATCAGTCCATTATTGTGTCGACTCCAGTGCAGGGGAATACAAGCCATTGAGGCATTTTGTTCTAGACTTTTTTTTTTTTCTTCTTTTTATGTAAGTTATAGACTTTTTATTAAGACCCTAAAGAATTAAATCAACTTGTGCAAAATGGGCACCTGATGACCCCTTTAAAATGCACTAGAGCATAGAGGGGATAGAGCTTTTGCAGTTGCTGGCCCTAGGCTGTGGAATAGCCTTTCAGCCTATATTAGATAGGCACAGTCTTTAATCGTTTTTAAACGAGGGAAAATCACTTGCTTTCCATGCTGCCTTTTGACATCTCACTACATGATAGAATGTCAAAGAAAATCACATTTATTGTCTGAACTTTGTAATAATAATTTGAGAGTGAAGTCAAGATTTAAATTAACTAGAGTAAAACAGAGATAGACAGCTAAAAATAAATTTTCTCTTTGTCCACAAATGCGTAATTGTGACTTCCACTCCAGCTGATAGTCACATATAAATGACTGGTGTAATTACCAGCTGTGTGAAAAATTGTGAACAAGTGTTCAATCGTAATTTACAGTCACAGTAAACCATTTAATAATGTTTAATAATATTTTTAACAGACATATGTACAGGTCTTGTCCTGTTAAAATAAAGAAGCACATTTAACTTGTATATGATATTAAGAGTTGTTTTCAAAATGTTGTCAGTTTATGGTTGACAGACAAATATGTTTGCCACTTGAAAATTGAAGATACAGTGCCTGGAAAACCAAATATTTGAGTGCTTGTGATTTGTATATTTTCCCCTCTGTTCCCCCCATTATTTCTAGTGCGCTCTCTTCTCTCTTCATAAATGAGTAACAAAGAGCATTAAGAATACTGTAATGCGAATGTGGCTGCTTTAAAACATGCATGCTGTGTGAATTGATATCATACACGCGTGTGAACAGTCATAATTAGTGTTTTCAGTTCTCCCTGTTTTTAGAATAAAAAGATGTTAGCAGGGGTCAAGTGTTCAGAGAGGGACTGAAATAATTTTTGCAGTATTGAGCAAATGGTTCAATTACTGTTTTGAACCTACTGTACTGTTTATACACAAGTTGTTTTTACTGTTTAATTCACACAATGCGTGCTCCTCTCCTCCCTCTCCAGTGAAGGTCGCAACCAGTTGAAACCAAAGCCAAGTATCAGTGGTTGAAACTCATTTTCATTGTCTCTCAGTAGTTTAATCATGCGTCAGCTCGACCCTTTTGACAGCTCTGTTTAAATCCTAATCTACTCATCTCATTCCTCTCATCACCACCCTCTCCACAATCAGCACAAGGCTCCATTTCAGCCCTTAGCAATTTGTGTTTTACTTCAGTTTGTCTCTCTTTTTTTCCTTCCATCTTTTGCTCTCGGTGTTCAGGTGATTTGTAGCGCTTGAACCCTCTCTCTCCATTCTGCATGATTGTTATAATTTCACGCTTTCCTGCAATAGAAGCCCGTCTAATACTTGATATTGTTTTTGAGCAGAAATAGATTGAAACTATATTCCCAGGAGCAACAAGCTTCTTGCTCAAAACAAAATAATTTTCTTAAGCAGTATTTTTGTTGAAAATATTTCAACATCCACAAATTACTTGAGAAGATGTGTTTGTGTATGATGACTTACAAAGCGTAAAAATCTCAGAGAATGCATATTTCTATTCAGCAAGGATGCATTAAAATGTATTAAAATCAGTATGTATTTGTCAGGGTCATGGGATGAAGGGAGGGAGCGAGGACTCAGTGGTGCACGAGAATGGGCTTTTATTAATAAAATAAAATAAAACAACAACAATAACAACCCTATGGGGGAAAAACAGCAAGGCTTGGTAGACAGGACACGGCAAGGGGGGATCGGGAAACATTGAAACATACAAAAATAAAAGTGCTTCACAATGCCATAGAAAAACTTTTTTTTTCTAAATGGTTCAATTAATGACCCTTTAACACCTGAAGAAACTTTCAATTTCATAAAAGGTTCTTCAGATTCTAAAAGAGCCAAAGGCTAAAGATATGCAGTGTTGGTAAAGTTGCTGAAATTACTAAACTGATAATTGTTTCGTAATGTAGAATTAATAATAATTAATTATGCTCCGAGGATGAACAAAGCTTTTACTGATTTGAAGATCCATAACAAAATTTTCATTTTGGGACGAAGTAACCCCTTTAAATGTATCAGGGTGATGTTTAAATCTTTTGACTTTAAAACAAGGCGAAATACTCTCATCAGTAAACCTCATTTTGCCGTTTTCCCATTTTGTTTCCTACTGAGCTAACAGAATCTTTCGATGTTTTCCTGGACTGTAGAAGACACCAAATCTCCTGCTGTACAGTACCCTGGGATATATTTGCTCAGCGTGGGTTTAGTGTTGCCCTGGAGGTGTTACTGATTGCTTTTGGGGACCTGAACTGATTGTGTGTTTGTTATCCTGCCAGGATACTGACCAGGTTGTTGGAAGTGTCTGATGACCCTCAGGTTATTGCCGTTGCAGCTCACGACGTGGGGGAATACGTGAGACATTACCCTCGCGGCAAGAGGTGAGCCAGTGTCCTTCATCCTTCATCCATAAATGACCATCTCTCTGACTCTGCGCTCTGCAATTTTATGACTCAATATTTTGTTTCTCAATATTTAAATATCCTGTAGCTCTGTGCGATTATAGTGCTGAAAATTCGCCCAGCTTAGAGTTATTACCATTTGTGGCAACTGCTTGCATGCGATGATATCAGTGTCAATTTACACTTACATCACTTCAAAGAGAGCAGCATACTTACTCATCCAGGCTGACCTATTGCAAGATATTGCCCAAGCTTGTCATTTATATTGTCAGCACGTCGCATTCATGATCAACCAATCAATTTTAGACTTAAGAAAGCTATATATAGTTTTCCTCTAAAAGTAGAGAGATCTGCCAATCGTGTCCAACTCCACTGTGAGAGGCTAATATCCTCTCTAATCCAGACCATCCTCCCCTGAGGTCAGCCACTCACAACGCACACTCTCACTTTCCACTTCAAACCGCCCCCATCGTTCAAAGAAACTGAACGCTGAATCTGTAGGGACTCATTGGTTTCATCAGCCCCGGTTCTAACTCTGTAATAAGACCACTGCAGAACAAATTAGCTTCTACAGGTGAGCAGTTGTCGTTGAGCCCTTCTGTCATTCTATCATTTTATCGGTCCATCTGTAACTACAGTACAAATGCCACAAATTGTAGAAACATAATGGTTTTGTCAATAATATTTCTTACAGAAGGCAGCATTTTCCTACCGTGAACATTTCACATTTCAGACAAGTTCTAAATGACTTTAAATGGAAAATTGTCCGTGCCATTTAGCAGTTCTTAGAAAGCGCTGTGTTAGATAAGCTTAAGTGCTTTTGGAATCTTTCACAAGGCATCAACAAGAGTCTGATTATGGAACCTGATAAAAATGCAGCTCTGTATTTGTGGATGCTTTAGCACGTCCTGAGTTAGGCGTGTTCCTGGGTCAACATATTTTGTTGACCCTGGAACAACATTTTTTTCCAAAATTTTAGTTTTGACCATATCTCTACACCTAAACCTAACCCTACACATGAGTAATGCCTTAAATCAGAGGATATAGCAACTCTAATAATTTAGTTTTATTTTAAATGGACTCATTTGATGCTATTTTCCCTCTTAATATTTCCAGCTGCATTAACAAGTCAAAGTTGAAATTGAGCATTTTGTGCTCAATGCTATCAAAGATGATAATTTTTTTCAACTATTACATTTGATTAAATATAAAATGATCTAAAATAGTAAAATTGTTAGTTCTTGTGTATGTATAAATGTATTTATATACTTACAAAAACTGGCACATTGGCATTTTTGTCGACTTTTTTTATTTAAAGATGAGAACTATTCCACCTGATGATGAAAGCTTTTTGAGCTTTGCAATTTTGTTAGTCTTGCACTGAAATGTGTTTTCATTTTAATGATTGGAATTGGCGAAAATAACGCATCTGTTGTTCCCTGTTATTCCCAGAGTTAAAATGAAAGGCATGGAGGCCCCATGTTACAAAACATAATAATCTGGAACTGCATCTCTCTGCTTCTCTGTCCTTTAGGGTGATTGAACAGCTGGGTGGTAAACAACTAGTGATGAACCACATGCATCATGAAGACCAGCTTGTCCGCTATAATGCCCTTCTGGCTGTTCAGAAGCTCATGGTGCATAACTGGTAGGTTTAAATTCATATGAATCCAGATTTTGTCGTGCGGCACTTGTTGCTATTATTTATATATTTACAGGATATTCACACAAAATGTTAATCTCTTTAACCTAACGTCTTCACAGGAGTTCTGGTTGTATTTATTCCTCGAGCAAAACAGCCCAAGTGTTTAGGGCTGACGCAACATTGCCCTCAATGGTGACCTGGAATACAGCTTTCTCCTAATCTCTCTTTGCCACACAGTAGTACTTTTCTCGTTTCAGCATTGCATAATATAATGAATTATTCAGTGGACCATTGTGTCTTTTCAACGTTAGCTGATCTTTGATTAAAACCAAGGGCACAGAATAAGTAGAAAAAAAACATGATTTACTTCTCTATGCATGTTCGATGTGTTTGTCAGAGCCTGTTGAATCATGAGGCACTGGCTCAGGTAAAACAAACACAAACTAACACTAGTAGCTCATTATTATGTCTGCATTCATCCTTAGGAGCTTCAGATTACTTTTAAACAGGGATGATAAACCTCAGTGGTCCCGGCGCACAGTATGCGTGTTTAGAGCACAATAGAAGCCTACCGCTGTACGTTAAGTGGTGTCATGAAGAGCAATTGTTCGCTGTCAGCGTTGCATTACAGTGCCTTCAAATTGAGTTTAGCACCAAATTGAGCAGAATACAAGTCCCTTTAAATGCTGCCCGAGTGGTATAGAGTACGCTCCATAAAATACCTCAGAATATTTCATCTTTATCATCGGCCGCAGTGCAGGAGAAATAAATTTCTGGAGGCCGATGCTCAGGGAAGAATTTATATGTTAGTATTTATACTGTGAACCCATACAGAGGGTTTTATGTAAGAAAGTATATATATGAGATAATTTCAAAAGCTCTTTCATTTACTTGCTTAAAAACTGTTCCATCTGCTAATTCTGACTCAGTGGATCGTGGCAATTATTAGCCCATTAGCTAAATGGCTCACATGTAATTTTCAGGATTAATTTTGCATAATTTTGAAGCGGTTTGACGTAAAGCTTAGCATGTCACCCCCAAAAAGAAGGATAAAAAGCAAGCAGTGCAGTAAGTTATGATTGTTCTCAGGAATAATTTAATGGTTGCATCTTGGTTCAAGCCTCTCAGACATGGAAGTTAAAAGGGAACTATTAAAAATGGCAATTGGGCTGAAGAGGCAGAGAGTGCACGTATTATATGAAAATTTGAAGGGAGGTGAAGGCCAACTCTTATTTGTATTCTTAATTGGAGGAGGAAATTACAGGGGATGTAATAACCCGATGATTTGAGTTAAAATTTGGTGAACATGGTTTCCAAGGTGCTCTTAAGAAGAGCCATACATGAGTGGCCTTTCACATCCTCTTCTCGAACACCATCTTTGCAATCCAGTTGCAACCATTAATGCAATTTTCTTTTTGCTGCTATCTTCTCGAGAGATTTTATCTCTCTTGCATAATTTTGAGATGAGGTTCTCATAGAGGAACATCTGGTTTCCATGACATTTTTTATATATATACATTTTTTTTTTTTGCTTAACACGTTTTTTAACACCTCGTTGTTTTTGGATGAACATACTAAAAGGTTCTTTTTCTTTGTTGTTGTTTTTTTTAGGTGTAGAGCTTTTTTTACTCCGAGTTGGATACAGAAAATAACAAAAAAAAAAAAAAAAAAAGCATGTGTGCGTACAGTTTATTTTCCCCTTGAGACATGTGGTGCTGCCACCACACTATGGCTGTCGCTTTTTCCCATTCTCACTCCATAGAGACTGTTTGGTGTCATGGCAACAGCTGGAGGAGAAGATGTTTTAGTTGGCACAGTTCTAGATGGCCGACTTTGCACGCTGTTAGCTTATTGTATCTGTACCATCTGGGTTAACCCCGGGAGGTGTGCCGCTGTGCGTGTGCAGAAATTCAGCCAGCGACTCCACAGTCTTGAGATGTTGGATGACACAGTGTTTAATCATTTTTTTTTTTTTTTGGATGTTTGTTTTGCACAAGCCTTTATGCACTTAAGGACTTCATCTAGTGGAGCTTAGCATGAAATTTCTCAGATGTGCTTCGCTGTTATGAAACTTAATTTTATTTGGAAATGAAGTCCTGATTGGAATAACAGAACAAGTATTAAGCAAGGGTTCACTGCAAAACAAGACCAAAGATGATCACACCTTTCATATGTTATGTGCCATTATCATTTAGAAATAATTTATACAATGAATGTGGAAAAATTTGAAGAAAAATTGCATAGTCATCCACATTTATGACATATGCGGCGTCTTCCCACAAAAGTTAATAATTAGACACAAAACCTTGTGTCTTGTTGTTTGTTCAAAGTTAAGTTCTATTTTTTTCATCTTCTATCCACTGCTAAAATCTTCTTGAAATTAATGTTGAAGTCCTCCATTTTAACTTGTGGTTAAGCATTTTTAGCCACAAGATGGTGGCAAACTGATTTGTAGAACCCGGATGAGTCTGTGTTATTAGTTTTACCGGTTGTTATCTGGGCATAACAAACTTTGCAATGTGGCGACTGACCAATCAGAATCGAGTATTCCACAAAGCCGTGTAATAATATTGTATAACAGATAGATAGATGACAATATTTCCAGCTATTAACAGCTATTATTCTAGTCACATTTATTATTTCAAATGATAGTTGGCTGCGAGTTCCCCCAACATTCAATAATGAACAGAAACTATTTCTTTGAAATGCAACTACTCTCACTTTTTATCAATTTAATTAATGAATCCATCAAATGTTTTTATTATTATAATGGTAGTATGTGTGTATTTGTATATGTGTGTGTGTATATATATATATATATATATATATGTATGTATATATCTTGAATACAAAGGCATTATTACTTTAATTCAATATACTATACATATTGTTTATCCATCTGGGCTCAGGCATCTGGTCCAAAACTTTTTGTTTTGTGCAGAATTGTAACTAGTGTAATCGTAAAACCATCAAAAATATTGTGTTAAAATTAAAACTTGAAGGACATTAAATTAGCAAATTAGCTGTAGTAAAAATTATAGATTTAAAATTTAAAATTTTATAGAAAATTTATAGAAATGTTTCGTAATGTGCACTGGCACTTTAATTTTAAACAGAATAATGTATGCTTAAATATTTAATTTTAGTACTATTTTTAAAGACTTTATAATATTCCTTAACTTTCATCATGAAAGACAGTGGTGCTGTGCCTTGAGAATTCAGTCTTACCTTTTCTTGAACTCAGGAACTCTTAAATTGGATGACTCTAGGAGCTCCAGTCCACAGAGTAATAGAGCATTCATTTGAATCCTCTTAGTCATTAAAGTCTCAGACACCTGAGGACGCAGGTAGATTGTTAATCAGCTCTTCAGTTTTGAATTTTGTTTAGTAAAAATGCATAGTGTTGTTGATGCCTGGTAGCCACAGCGGAGTCGTTTCTTTCTTTTAAGCTTTCAAAATCAGCCACAGCTCTTCAAAGACAAGGTCGCCATGGGTCATAGTTGTATTTACCACAGGTCGGATGAATAAGGCCACAGACATAGTCAAGCATCTCATAAGCCACACAAAGGATGAGTCTGCTGGCTTTCTGTGTGTACGGGATGAATGAGGATGAAATCTGGCGGGTTTGCTAACTTTCGCAGCAGTTCGTTAAAAGACCTTGACATTGATAAAATGAAGGAATCAGCTCAAGGTGTCAGAGAAGAAAAAGTTAAGAGTCTCTTGGAGTCATCACGCTGACACCGTGACCCTCACATACATCTTGTGGTTTGGGTCGATTGCAGGTTTGGCAGAAAATTGAATGCAAAGTGCAGATGATTGAGCCCAGTGGAGATTTTGCTTCAGTCTGATTGTTGTCTGCGTCCTGTTTGTTCTGGGGGCCTGTGTTTTTTGTTGTTGTTCTGTGCCATTCAGTCTAAAACCACTTTAAAAAAGGTAATATATACAAAGTCTATTTTAAACCTGGCAGAACTTCCTCAAATTATTCCTCCGACATGACTCGTAGTGCTTTTTTGTAGATAATTCAAATAAATTTCAGTATAATCATTCGTTTTTGAATTAATGTGTTTTTCTGCGTACCCATCTTAGACTGCAATAAAAATTTTGACTTTTTTTAAAATTCATAATGTGAGGGGCCATTTTACCCTTTAAAATGAAGACCTTTATGAAAGTTGTCATAGGGCATTTTAATATATAAATGTCACCTACTGATGATCTTTATATTTAGCTTGAAGCTTTACTTCAATTAGCACAAAGCAGTCCAACTAATCTGACATTAATATTCAATTAACCATGTTCCACAGGACATGCCTTATGGTCCATGTGTGCCATAGCAAAGATTGTTTTGTGAACCTGTGGTGCCTGAAAACATCAGATATCAGGCACTTTTCTCTACAACTGAGATATCTAAACTTTGTCTTTTTTTATCAGCCAAACCACTAACATAAAATGTATTTGAGGAATCCCCTAAGATTCGAAGTTAAAAAATTTATTTTTTAACATTGTAAATGTAAAAAAAACCCACCTTTGATAACAAGCCTTGACAAGGCTACAAGCCGTGCTTCAATCATGCCAGTGCATCAGAATAAAAAGCAGTCTTTTGAGATTTCAGTTTTATTTCAATTAATAATTTTATATTTATATATATATATATCAGTGGCGGCTACTGGTCTGTCAATTAGGAAAAGCTCATTTTCGGCCTACATCATAAAATTGTCTATTCATTTAAAAGTAATTTGCAGCAGTTTTTATTTTGACTGAACTTGAGAAATCCGCGATGGGACTGAGCGCTAATAGCTACAGCGATTCCTTATAGTACAAGATGCAATCTTTCGACAGACCCTCCGATCATCACGTAGAAGCTCGGAGTCCAGGCCAGCGCACTCCTCATTTGCTCCTCATTCACCCCCAGAGACGCTGAGCGTCCGTGGGCGGGACATAATCGCAGCATTTATCCAATGACCGTCTAGTTTCAAAGCACTGAAAAAAAACGTTCAAAGCAGCCGCATTGAAGTCAATGGACGCTGGGCTTCAACGGGGAAATGCACTGTGACGCTACGGGAATGTATGAGAAGAAAATCAAGTCAGCCGACCTGCTATATCTAACTGATTCTGAACAAACTCGTCTTTGAGATGAACGTTTTCTAACGCATTTTTAGTCAATAAAATGTTAATACAATAGTACATAATTTAACCATTAATTTTGTGACATTATGGGGGAAGCTGAGCTTGCAGTCTCTTGCAGTCTTAAAGAAATTGCCACTGATATATATATATATATATATATATAGTTTTTTTGTTTTGTTTAAGTTTTATAGCTTAATTATTTTTTAGCTTTTCATCAACACATACCCCCTGCAGTTCCACTTGGGAACCCCTGCTCTGCAGTTACTTAATACTCCATATCTCCATAACAATCCCTTAATGCCATCCGTATCTTGTTTCTGCGAGCTAGCTGTGAACAGATTAGCTCAATTAATATACAAATTGGCAGTCAAGCTGTTATTAATCCTCATATTTTATGCTGTTTTATCTTTTTTGCTGGATCCCCAATGAATCAGCCCTCAGTGATTCTCTCCTTCCATCTCGCCTCTGATGTACAATAGCGTCTCGCTTATCTGCTTTGTTTCCATGCAAATATCAGCTGATGTGCTAAAGTCAAACCTAATAGCTGTAGCTGACAAGCCACCAGAAATGACAATTATTGAATGACAGGTGTATGCTTATGTAGTCAGTTTGCCCATTAAGAAATAGGAGGCCTGAACTTGCATAGTTGTCTCTGAACTCGGATGGATTGAGAGCCTGCTAGATGAACTTCTTGATCCTTAATTCATCATACATTTTTAGATTTTTAGCAATGTGGTAATTGCTTTCTTGTATACTGTTTATTCCGACATGAATGTTGCGAGATGCGGGGCATCTATTGTGTAACGTTTCAGAATTGCATGCACCTTAATAAGCTGTGCAATCTTATCCGAAGCACCTGAGGCCTGAAGTGAAGCACAACGCTTAAAAAAGGTCACAGTTAAGGAGAAACCGTTACAAGGTTTGACATAAAGACAGGAAACGCTGACGGCTTTGGCTCGACATCAAGATGGTGGACACTTTGAAAGGATTTAAATGACAGTTGAGAAACCACAGGTGCCATTCAGAATTAACTCTCTCTGGGGAAAGGCATTTTCAGTAATTAAAGAGGAAAGAATTGAATCTTGTGAAGCTTATTCAGGAAGGCAGGGTCAATTGAATATAGTTAGATTGGAGAAACAGCTGTGGTGGAAGCGCTGTGAAAAAAAAAAACTTGTCTTTTGTAATTGCCTCTTTTTGCATGCATGACATTTGATTTCTTCCCTCACCAAGCTTTAAGTGGCGGCTCAAAAACATGCTATTTTACTTCCATAAAGGCTGGAGGAATATCCAGAAATGCAAAGAGGTGCATATCATACAGTCTTAATCATTCTGTGGTCTTTTTTCTTTCCAGGGAGTACCTGGGGAAGCAGTTGCAGTCCACCGAGCAGTCGACTCCAGCTGTGGCTGCCCGAAGCTGAACTGCTCCTGTGCTTGTGTGTGAGCCTGTGTGTCTGATCCTGTATTCTTGGTGTGAATGTAAATCAATAATGAACATGGTAAACTAAAGACAAGTTGATGTATTGAGTCCTAAATTTATGATTTACTATGTTGTGTTGTTTGTCGTTGTGTAAAGTTGTGCGTCCTGATAATAAAATCGCATTAAGTGATCAGAACAGATCACAGAGTAGTATTAAATGCTATTTATGTCTTCGATGTAAAATAATGAGTACGCATTCCAATAAACGGTCTACTACAATAAAGTATTTGTTGAACAGGGTTTTTTTTTTTTTTCTCCATTAAAATGTAAATTATTTTAGGTTTTTATATAAATTTCATGTTTATATGAATGTAATAGCTTTTTAATTCAAAATTGATACATCGGTCTATTTATCTACCTGTCTGTCGATACATAGATCGAAACAGTATGTGAGGTTATTTCTGATAGATAAATTGACATCCAGCCAGAATCATACCAGAATGATTATCTCTAATTTGTTTTTCTTGAACAGATGGAAAAATCTGAAGTTATTTGTACTTGATCCCAGAAGCTTATAGAAACACAGATTGATTTTCAGCAATGCTGTAGTCTTGCTCAAATATCAGATTCATATGATAATCCTTCAATATCAGAAGTTCCTGGACCATATCATTCCTTTCAGTGTAATAAGCAATACAACCACCTTTGTTTCACAGCGTTTTACTTATGAACACGCACTTAACAGTTATTGCAAGCTTTTTTTTAGATCATAAAGTTTACTCTAAAGGAAATATGTTATTAACCTTTAGGAAATCTTTGCCCTTTTGAAATGACGAATGTGTCTTAATAAACAAGAAACTGAAGTCTCAAGCCTCGACTGAAGTTGTAACAACACTATGAACCTCAGTTGTTGAACTATGATTTCATAATTTCATGTTAAAGGGTTTACCATTGTTCATATTTCCTGGCTTCTTTCTGGTGATGTTCATATTTCCTAGCTTCTTTCCACTGCTCTGCTTCTTGCTTTTTAAACGCAGAAATGTGTTTGCATGAATGGCCCAGAACATCCCAGAGAAATCTACATTTCTCATGTTGTCAGCTTCTCAGATATTTTCAATCAGATTCATGTAATTCTTTTTAATGTCACAACGGGCCTTTTTACACATTTTATGATAAGGTGTCACACCTGTGTCATTCGTAAACACAAACCCATTTGCCAATTTGTAGCATTCCTTGTGCATCCCATTTTTTAAATAACCTCCCAGAACCTTTTCCATACACGACTGGGCAGAGCATCATACGAGAGCAGATGCAGCCACTGGGTAATTTGTGTTCAGTCGCCCTCTCTTCTCTCTCTCTTTCTAAATGGAAAACAAGCTGTAGCTGTAGCACTATCGGTTAGCAAATAGCCCGGCACTCTGTGTGCTCTGTGGATGTCCAGATAGAGATAACCTTCAAAGCCTATTACCACCACACTATCTGATGGATCCACAGCATATGTGGTTATCAACTCGTTCAGGGTGTGTAAAGGGTCATTCGAATTCTAAAAGGGTCATCTTAGGGCTCGTGAAACAAGGTTGATCGTGGCATTATCAGATGTCTGATTCAACCTTATTGGGAAACTTGTTTTTTTTTCGCCCCTCCGTAATATTCAGATGCTGCTTTTGTGTCAAGAATGAATTGACTCTCGTCTACAATCCTTGAATCTCAGCAGCGCTGTATGGCGCGCCAGTGCTTGTGTGATACTTCCCACACTGCTTTCAGTAATGTGCGACACAGACGTCCTTTTGCCATAATCAATGATGAATTTGTGTAAGGGCTCTCGGAGGCATGTCGCTTTTGAGAACTCTTCACTGATGGCTTTTGTGAGTCAGGCTTGCATGTAGCATTCTTAGTGACACATTCTTTTAGTGACACTAAATGCACTGAGCAAGGGTAGAACTTCTAATTGACCCTTCATAGGGAGTTTGATTGATAGCCAATCTGACCAATCACAACGATAAATTTGCCAATTTGTCATCAAATGAATCAGACAGGAGAGTAGATTAACTTTGGTGGAATTCAACTTAAAACAGTGTTTTTACGAAGATGGTTTACTTGTGTTTCAACTAGGCTGTCAGTTTGATGTGTTTACTAATTAGAGTAAGGAAAATAACGCAGTTAAAATATCTGAATGCAGTTAATGCACTGGCCCCGTCCCAAGACCTAAGTCAGCTTACAATTCGTACAGTTGACTGTTGACAAATATGAAGTGAATAAGATATTTTAAACACAATATTGGGACCCGCTTTATATTAGGTGACCTTAACTACTATGTACTTACATTAAAAATAACTACAATGTACTTATTGTGTTCATATTGTATTGCCAAATTTTTTTGTGGGATACAGGTAATGTTTTGTGGTATGGGTAGGTTTAAGGGAGGGTTAAGGTGTAAGGGATGGGTCAACAGTGTAATTATAAGAGTATTTGAGTATACATCCAGAGGATACTCTCTATTTGCTGTGGTTACGATACGGTATTCTCGTTGAACCACTGATGACAGATGGACTGTTCTGACGATGTCTTTCATGCTTTTCTGGGCCTTGACAGTATTTTCTTGGCAGTCAGTGAGACGGTCACAAGCCTCCCGATTTTCATCCATAATATGTTCATTTGTTTTCCAAAGACGAATGAAGGTACAAGTTTCGAACGACATTGGGGTAAATGATTCACGACCAAAAATTCATTTTAAACATTAACATTTAAGTTTAATACATTTTATGTTGAATCATATAAAATATTTATTTCTAATGCTTATATTTCTAATGCCTACTCGATGCTTTAACACAATTAACACTGTTGTGGGTATTTTTAATGCCACATTTAATCTGCGCTTAAATAGATTAATTGTAACGAAGCACTGGAGTCAGTCGGATCCATGAGCAGCGTTGTTTATTAGCAGAGTCAAAAACAGGCAAAGGTCAATACACGGGCAGACAGTAGTATAGGGGCTAGACAGAATCAGAATCGTTAACCAGGCAAAGGAATCAGGGCAGGCAGCGAGAATCAAAGTCCGAGAATACAATCCAAAACAACAACCAAAATAGTAATCCAGAAAACGCTCAGAAATGTTCGCTAGGCAAAACAAGACTTCGCAAAGTTTTAGAGTTCCATCTTTGGTTTAAATAGGCTAGATAATAACAAACACCTGG
>JAUYWG010000032.1:11280799-11298454 GCA_034779775.1 Enteromius afrohamiltoni
ATGTATATATATATATATATATATATATATATATATATATATATATGGGTTTTGAGACGTTTGACATAAAGAGCTGCGCAGTTCAAGCTTTTTGAATAATGTAGCGCAGCAATAGCTGTAGCTGCTAATATAAGCACAAAAATAGATATGTTTAAGTTGTGAATGATATATGATGTCTTTACACAACCAGCGCAACACAAATGTTTGTTAACGTTTGCTGCCAGTTTTTTTTGGTACTCAATCTGAAAGCAATCTCATATGGGTTTATCACACTGATGGCTTGTGTTATATTTATTTTGACGCTCAACAGATACACTAAAATGAAAACCGCCACCAACATCTACATCTTCAACCTGGCTGTTGCAGATGCCTTGGTAACCACCACCATGCCTTTTCAAAGCACAGATTATCTGCTGAACTCCTGGCCGTTTGGAGAGGTGGTTTGTAAGGTGTTCATCTCCATCGACTACTATAACATGTTTACTAGTATCTTCACCTTGACCATGATGAGTGTGGACCGTTATGTGGCCGTGTGCCACCCCGTCAAGGCCCTCGACTTCCGGACACCGATGAAAGCTAAGATCATCAACATCCTCATCTGGGTGCTGTCCTCAGCTGCTGGGATACCTGCAATGGTTCTTGGGAGCACTCAAACAAACAATGGTAGGCATGAATGTTATATAAAATGTCATTTTCAACATTTTTGAATTATGCTTAGAAAAGCTGCATGTCTTTGATCAGAAATACAGTAATATTGTGAAATATAATGCATTTTAAGATAACTCTTTTCTATTGTAATATGTCATGAATTCCTGTGTTGGCACATCTAAAGTTTTACATGATCCTTCAGAAATCATTCTAATATGATTATTTGTTGTGTTATTATTATCAATGCTGACAACAGTTGTGCTGCTTGATATTTTTGTGGAACCGTAATACTTTTCTTCAGGATTCATTAATGAACAGAACCATAAAGAACAGCATTTATTTGAAATAGAATAAATATCTTCAACTTTTGATTACTTTTGATGAATCTTTTTAGAATAAAATGTTTAATTTCTTTAAAAAAAAAAAATCCCTCTCTGACCTTTAATGCTTTTTTAACCATTCGTAATTGTCCCATAACAGAGTATTTATTTATTGTGTGTTTGTTATTATTATTATTATGCTAATATTTGGTATTTAGGAATAGTATTTTGGTAGTTAGTCACATAACATCTAATATTCACTTTAAGTTAATTTTTTAAAATATGAATAATTTAATAACACTGTCAACACCTATTTTACACCTGCCCACAAATTGTGTATTAAAAAATATAAATTAATGTATTATAATCAGAAATGACTTATAATCATTATTAATACAATATATTTTAACATATACTATAACGTTCCGATGCCTAATTTACATATAATTTTGATTTTGCAAAAAATATTTTTATTTCATTTTCTTTTTTTTATTAGAACAAAATAGAATTTTAATATCAGCAGTTATCAATGATCTGCCATAACTTATATTTATTATATGATAATTATATGTCACTGCTATTATAGGTTATATTATTGTAGACTATAGATTATAATTCATTGATTTATGGATTTATATATAAATCCATAAATCAACGAATTAGAGTCTGTATTTCAAGTGGTTATAATTAGCAGTGACATATAATTATCACCTAGGAAGAAATCCAAAATATCTGACAGTAAATAATGAACTGTGAGTTCTCTACTCCATCCTAATGTATTTGTTGTTCCTTCCTACCGTGGCTTCATTACAGCACAGATGATTAAGCTGTCCTCTCTTCTAATTAATAATTAACCACTGTTGTTACACTTCTTCTGCAGGCACTACAGAATGTGCTCTGCAGTTCCCAGACCCGTATATATACTGGGACACATTGATGAAGATCTGCGTATTCATCTTTGCTTTTGTGGCTCCTCTCATCATCATCACGGTGTGCTACACGCTCATGGTCCTGCGTCTCAAGAGCGTACGTCTGCTGTCGGGATCCAGAGAGAAAGACCGCAACCTGAGACGCATCACCCGTCTAGTGCTGGTCGTGGTGGCCGTGTTTGTGGTGTGCTGGACTCCCATACACATCTTTATTCTAGTCAAAGCTCTTGCGCCTGGAGTGCCAGAGACCACTGCGGTCATGGCCGCCTACTTCTTCTGTGTGGCGCTGGGATACACCAACAGCAGCCTGAACCCCATCCTGTATGCGTTCCTTGATGAGAACTTCAAACGCTGCTTCAGGGACTTCTGCTGTCCAGGTCGGACCAAGGGGGACGCGCACGGCGTCAGTCGGGTCAGAAGCACTCTTCGCGAGCACACGTGCCCAGCAGAGGCCAAAGGGGACAGGGGCCAAGGTCGACCCGTATGACTAGCCGTGGAGCTGTCGTCCTTTCACGGCCCAGAGGACTCAAATGATCTGGGACTGACGCAGATCACCACCACCATCTGAGCAAGAGATCGTGCCCTTTATGTTCAGAAAAATGGGCTAACTATTGCTAGAGCAAAAAGGGATCTTTTAAACAAAATCACTTACCCTCTTTTACTCATGCTGACTTTACTGGAATATGAAACGGTAAATTGGGGGGCAAGCCCTTTTAAAATACATACGAGAAGTTGTAAAATTCCCAGTATTTTGATGGAACGATGCTGTTTGGGAACGCAGAATAAAAATGAGCGATATAAGCATGTACGAGTTCTGATGCCTTGAGTCATCTAAGAGGATGTCTCTGGGCTTCTTTCTTTTACCGGAAAAAGACGGAAGACTTGTGAACAGCGTGGTAAATTCTGGTTACTGGTAAATTTGTTCCGGTAATTTTACGCCTGTGTGAAAGGGGAATTTTTATAGTGTGCTTTCAGACATTTAAGTTTACAGTAAAACCCTATATATTATACTTTATTTACTGACATAATGTTAAAACACCAACCTACTGAATTTTTTAAATATGATTTATGATTTTATATGTTGACAACCACCAAAAACACACAGTGTTCATGAGAAAGCCACATGATGGATCAAAGCTTATCACAGCTAACCTTTTCACAAGGGGTCAAAATTAATATTAATATACAGAAGATATACATTAGTCTAAAATAATGCAGTAAACATTAATTTACCAACATAAAACCCTAATGTACATAACTTTTTAAAGAAAGAACAGTCAAAAGACATCAAATGTAAAAAATCACACAGTAATGTCAATTAAGTTTTTTCGCTGTAAATAATAGGATTAATTTTTTTTTTTTCTTTTCCAAATACTGTACATTAATTAACTGTCTATTAACTGTTATTCATTTTTTTGGTGTATAGTGAGGGAATTACCTCAAGAAATCATCAGGTCTTTTTCCTTTAAACCCTTTATTTTTTTACTACAGTGTATCAAATCTTTGTTTGTAGTTTTTTTTTTTTTTCTCTCTTTTGGATGTCCTTTGACCAAATATGTAATTATGATTAAAATGAATGTGATGTGATTAAAATCTGGTCCCTCACAATTAAAAATCATTCTCAAAGATCATTTTGTGTAATAAGTCCTTTGGGATGTAAAAGTAGCTATAAAAGGCACGATTGTTTAATTCTACCTTATAGTTTTGTTTGAGTAGACATAAAAAAAATAGTGTACACAAAAACACTATGCATATGTTTCTACTGTAAATATATGAGCTTTCATTTTGGATTGTATAACATACATATATATATATATATATATATATATATATGTAAATCAATGTATTTTACTCAACAGTGTCACATAATTATGACTCAGGAAACTATATATCTGTAATGGTGGGAAAAAATGTCTACAGCAGTTTAAGTAAAGTGAGTGAAGTGTATTTGGAACTGCTTACTTGTTTGATAAGTGTTTCATATTCTCTGTATTTGATTTTGATTGAAGGATTAAGTCTGAAAAGGATTATTAATGATTATGTATGAAGGATTATGTATTTAAGTTGCCTTAGAGGGAGTCTATGGATTTACTCGTTGTTTTTTGGGAATAGGGCTTTAAAAACAACCAACTAAAGGACTGAATCTACTTAGTCAGGTTGTTCATGCTTAATACAGTGTATTATCATTTCTCTAGACCTACAAAAAAAGATGTACATCTCAATCGCATGCTTGACAATGAAAATGTTCATGTAAATATAATTCATGATGAAAAGAATATACAAAATAAGTGCTGTAGTAGAAAACATTTCAAATGTATATTGTTATTGATTGTAACTGTAACTGTTGATTTTTTTATGTATTGGTAATGTTACCTTTGGGTTCTGCATATATATATATACACTACCATTCAAAAATGTTTGGTCAGTAATATATTTAATGGTTTTTAAAGATGTTTCTTCTGCTCATAAAGGCTTCATTCATTAGATTAAAAATCCAGAAAAAATATGTAATATTGTGAAATATTATTTCAATTTAAAATGTAATTTATTCCTGTGATACAAAGCATCATTACTCCAGTCTTCAGTGTCTCTTTCAAAAATCATTATAAATATACAGATTTTTTTTATGATCAGTGTTGGAAACAGTTGAGCTGCTTAATAGTTTTTTTAGGATTCTTTGATCATTAAAATATTAAAAAGAGAAGCATTTATTTTAAATGGATAATAATGTTCAAAACTACTCTTACAGTAGTTTACTGTTTCACTACTGTTCAAAAGTTTGGGATCAGTACATTTTTATTCTTTCTTCATTGAAAGAAATTAATACTTTTATTAACAAAGGATCTATTAAATAAACAAAAAAGTCACAGCATAGATTTACATTTTAGAAATGTTTTATATTTGGTAAAAAAAAATAGTTGTTTTTTACTTGTTATTCATCAAAGAATCCCAAGATAAAAATAAATAAAAATCACATGTTCCAAAAAATATATTTGGCTGCACAACTGTTTCTAACATTGACATGATAGTAATAAATCAGCATATTAGAATGATTTCTGAAAGGATCATGTGACACTGAAGACTGGAGTAATGATGCTTTGTATCACAGGAATAAATTACATTTTACAATATATTGACACAGAAAACAGTCATTTTAAATTGAAATAATATTTCACAATATTAAATTATTTTCTGGATATTTAATCTAATAAATGCAGCCGTGATGAGCAGAAGAAACATCTTTAAAAAGCATTAAATATCTTACTGACCCCAAATTGTTGAATGGTAGTGTGTGTGTGTATATATATATATATGTATGTGTGTGTGTGTGTGTGTATGTCTTGACATATATAAGTCTTGACATTCGTAAAAATGCAATCTTTTACTGTAGTTCTGTTCTTTGGATGTGTGACTTTAATATTCACATATAAACCGTATATTATGACATCATTACTGCTCTTGCCACAACAGTATTAGGAATTGCAAAATTCTTTTGAAAAAAATGTAATGCCCTTTGTGCCTTTGGCTTTTTGTAAATCAATATATATGACATTATTTCAAATATTTGCTCATCTTAGATGCTTTATGGTATTGTTATAGGACAATGAAGCATAGAGAGACGTTTCTGTAAGTTCCACTGCGCTTTCAGTAATGTACACTATTATATCACGGCAGATTTGGAATGTGTTAAATAGTTTGGTTTCTCAGCCTGTGTTTCGATGTGTGCAATGAAATGAGCTTTGCTATGCCATCAGTTGTACCTTGCTTGTATAATATTACATGTGTTTGAAAACTATATTGTCAATAAATTCAACTGTAAGAATCAGTGTTGAGATGAGTCATGTTATGTGCAGAGATGTCAATTATAGGGTTTTCATCCATCACGACTGAATGATGTGTCCGAAAAATCATTCAAGACAACAAAGCCAGATGAAAGAAGCGTAACCACGTAACAAAGGCAGTATCGCCATAGCAACCTATTGTGCATCTTATAGCATAATTCAAACAGCGAGAGAGACATTCTTTTTTCCACACCTTTGATGCTTGTCAGTATAATGAGAACATCTCAAGATATGTCATAGACACAGGAAACATGATGACCAATGTACATGTACATGTAAAAAAAAAAACCCTCCATGTAAACTGGGAATATTTTTAATGAAACTTTAATTAAATTAATATAAAACATCCACTGAAGATCATGTAATTGTTTCGTTTATAGATTAATTAAAGGTATTTATTTTTAACCATTAACTTTATTTTCTATACAGTATAGAAACCATTCTGCTAAATGTCGCCCTTTGGAATGACGTGAAAATTAATAAAGGATGGCAGAATTGACATTTTTGAACAGTCCTTGTAATGGTGCATTCAATATTTGACTTTTTACAGAGTAGTCCAGTACCTTGGATTATGTGCACATTAACACTTTTCAGAGAAGGTTTTGTCAGTGCCCAGTTAAATCTAGTTCTTGGTAAGTCTGATGAAGTGTTAACGTTGCCATGGTAGACATTAATGGTTAAATGTAGCGCTTCAAGGTCACTGTGAGACTGTGAAACATCTGTTTGTCAGAACAGCTCTAGAGAAGGAACATGTACAATTCATTTCCATGGAATCAGTGAGGTGTGTAATTACAAATATATTTTGAGGGAAAATGACTTGTCTGTACTTACACACTCCATCATTGTTTGAACTGAAATACTAATCTACCATCGTTTCTGACTGGAATGGAGTGAATTTACACAATCAGATCATGGTTACACCAACATGATAGGTAGGCTATGCACTGAATTTAGCTAAAAAAGAACAGAAAAACCGTTCGTTGAATGCAGAAGTCAGATTTCTCACAGGCTGTCTACAGTAAATAAATAACTATTTTGATAATTAAAATTTAAAATGCAAGGTTTTTTAATAATAAATTAATTTAAAAACAAAAGTTTAAATACAAATAAAACCCAAAAATGTAAAAATAAATAAATAAAAATAATTTAAAAATTACAATAATAAATATGAGTCATGCTCATATCATATCAATCAGGAAATAGCATATATCAACTGGATAAATAGTAAGCAAGTGTTAGCAATAATTAATATACATCAAAGAATCTGTTTATTAATTCGTTGGATTTCCTATAATGGTTGGTTTTAAATATACGAGACGAAGTATTTTCAAGGGAAAATGAGACGAAAGAGAAACAACTAAAAGTCTACATAAGAAGAACTGAATTTAAGGATTTTCTAAAGTATTTTCTAAAAACAGAAACAGAAAAACAGCGGATTATCCTCAAACGGGACTTTTATTATGGTGTGCATTCTACAATCAACCGGAACAAGCCCGCTTTTATCATCATTTAAATACCTTAACAAAGCAAGTAAGTGTCAATCCCGTTAAAAAATGAACCGACTTTTCGGACGGAGCAAACAAACGCCTACTCCTAACCTTTCTGACTGCATAGGCAATGTAAGTAGTGTATTGTTGTGACAGTCTCCCAGAACATGAGTGCAGCATCCTGATTGGTGTTTGCGTGTCAGACATGGATGCACTGTGGATGCTGTGTGTTGTTCCCGTTATAGGTGGATACGAGGATCGAGTCAGTCGATAAGAAAATAGCGAGAATCGACGCAGAGCTAATGAAGTATAAGGACCAGATGAAAAAGATGAGGGATGGACCCTCAAAAGTGAGCATCAAAAACTCGAATTGATAAAATGTCAACATGAAATAATGCGCTGTACTGAAAGTTGTACAGTGAGATCCAGAAGTCTGTTTTCCTTTTTAATACATCATTATAAACATAACAACCAATGTTTATCCGTTTTAAATTTTAGTTAAAAAATTAATTGTATGTTATCTTGTGATAGTATGTAGTAGCATTGAAATACTATTATAGTTTATAAGTCATTTTGTTTTGTTTTTGTCATTTACTTTTTTAAATTTTACTTTGGTATTTAGATAACATATGATATATTTAAACTAAACATATTAAACTAAACTAAATTAAAACTATATTCAGAAACTTCAGAAATTTCTCATTATACATATTATATATTATATTTCATATTATACATTATAATAATTATTTTTTTTATTTTATGTAAAACCTGATTATGCTCCTTGTGTATTATCTGATCTTTAGAAGTTGTCAAGTTCACGAATTTTATTTATTTATATTTTGGGGATTTTGAAGCCCAGATTTTCAATGTGGTCTCAGATTTGAGGATCCCACTGATAAACCATACACAGTTCTGTGTGAGATGAATGATCTTTTTACAGAATGCAGTGAAACAGAAGGCGATGAGAGTGCTGAAACAAAAGAGAATGTGAGTTTTCACAGAAAGTCTGAAATTAATATTTAAATATCTACGTCTGTTTTCATTTTATTATAAAAATGATGAAAATGTTTTATAATAATAATAACGTTGGATTCTGCTTTTTTTCCCCCACTGTATTATGCAGGTATGAAGGTCAAAGAGATCAGCTTTCCCAACAGTCATTTAATATGGAGCAAGCCAACTATACAATCCAGTCTTTAAGGGACACCAAAACAACAGTAAAGTATTGTTATTTAACTTTACTGCTGTCCAAATTATTTCTATTGTTATTCCTACTAATTCATAATGTTTTTACAATTTTATTTATGTATTCATATATATATATATATATATATATATATATATAAATTATTATTTGTTTTGCTGGTGTCCGTATTATCAATAATACATTATCATATAATTCTAACATTGGATTTTTATTTTTTTTTTTCATTTATTTACTTTAACAGTTATATTCTACATATGTTTTATGTTTTTGTAGGTGGAGGCTATGAAGATTGGAGCCAAGGAAATGAAGAAAGCATATAAACAAGTGAAAATGGATCAGATTGAAGTATATACACTAATCATTTTGATATTGGCTGTTTTTAAGCAATATTTTTGATTGATTATCAGTGGTAATAGGGTACTATTTGTTGTGACTGATAGGACCTGCAGGATCAGCTGGAAGACATGATGGAAGAGGCCAGCGAGGTGCAGGAAGCTCTTAGTCGCAGCTATGGCACACCAGAGATCGATGAGGATGAACTGGAAGCAGGTAGTTCTCTGTCTCTCTGTGTGTGTGTGTGTGTGTGTGTGTGTGTGTGTTTATGGAGCTTAGAGCTTCTCCTTTTTCCTCTGCTGCAGAGCTGGATGCTCTGGGAGATGAGTTACTGCTGGATGATGACAGCTCTTACTTAGATGAAGCCTCGTCTGCGCCCTCCATTCCTGAAGGAATGCCCAGTGACACTAAAACCAATAAGGTGCAGATTAGGTTGCTAAAACTGTCAATGACAGGATATTCATATTCATTATCATTAGTCATTATAGTCTTTGTGATTTACTCAGTGCACATTTGTGTTTGTATCTCTCAGGATGGTGTTCTGGTGGATGAGTTTGGCCTGCCACAGATCCCTGCCACATAAGAATCAGTTCTCTGTTCAGCGTTTCATTTACAGCTGGTGGAGGAAGATTTTCTTGTGCTGATGGTATTGAACATGTTGTGTTGTATTCATTGCCCAGTCAAGCACATGGCATTGTAACTTCAGTTTAATGTTTACCATGATCACACGAAGCGTGATTTTTCAGGTTTATTTAGAATTTGGTCATGTAAACACGTTTGCCTTATATTCATGACCCGGTAAATTCAGACGAGTTTTTAGATATCCATGTAACACTTCATATCCTTAACATAATCCTTTATTAATCAGAATTTTGGATCACCTTCTTTCCATTGCATCTGAACATTCCTTTATATTAATGCATGTCCAAGCAAAAATGATTCTGCATTTTATGAGATACAAGCAGTTGGGGAGATTTTTATTTATTTTTAGAGCAAACATACATTAAAACATCTCATTGCATATTAACTAATAAATTATATTAATTACATATAAACACATAAAAATGTATTCTTAATATTAATTTTACATTTGACAATATCTTGTCTATGTTAAGATGGAGTGTGTCTTGCTTTACTTTGGACTCAGAAACTTGTTGAAGTGTTGACACTGATCAGATATTTCAAGTCCATAGTTCTGGCCAGCATGAATGAAGAACCTGTGTGGAACAGCCATCAGCTAGTCCAAATATTGCTAGGATTATTAAAATGACTGTTTTTTTCTTGATAACAAAATGCATTATTGGTTTTCCATCAAGATCTAAAATATAATGAAGTGTGAAATGCATACCTGGAGTCTGTAAGAGATGCAATAAATGTTGGTATTTGAAAACAGCAGAGCATTTTTGTGGAGCCATCAGGCTTTTCATGCAGCAGTAACAGACAGATTGAACAAGAGGATAGACTGATCAAAGGGTATTTACAAAATAAAATTTTTCAGCAAATCTTTGCATTAGTTTGATCAAAATGTTGATGTGAAGCCTACATATACAGTATGTTATTATCCTAATTAAACGAATAAAAATTGTATAATGTATTGGGGTTTTTTTAATTCTAAAATTACATTCTCAACAAAAAAAATCTAATCACACATTTTTCTATTTAATATAGTTTTTTTTTTAATCTTACAAATTATTCTTTAGTAAATACAATGATACAGAAGAGCACATTATTTTTTATTATACAATTAATAATTTTCTTGCATATATGGTATTTTCCTGAATTAAATGAGTATTAATTGCATAATGCATTAGGGTTTTTTTACATTCTAAAATGACAATGATACAGAAGGACATATTTACATTTTTATTATTATTATTATTATATACATATTAATACAAACATATACAGCTCACAACCGTAAAAAAAAACATTGTTGATGAACCTCATTCATGCTATTAGTAATTATAAGAATTTCTCATGTTACTCGCATGTTATATATATATAAAATGTTCACTTCATAGGACACAGTCCAATTTTATATATATATATATATATATATATATATATATATATGCCAATGATAAATGTAATTTAAACATTTAATTAACCAAATTGTGACTTCATGTACAAGTAGTACCATATATCCATATTGCTTATTTTCTTTTATAAAATGTTTACAATTTGGCTTAGCTTTAGTCAGTTTCTTTACATTAGTGTATTTTCCTCAAGTAATATAATTAGTTGTGTAAGAAATGAAACTGTACTTTTAGAATCAACGGAATCTTTGGTACATATCCTACAGAAGGACAGATGGATGAGGCGCAGAAAAGGGGCGTGACGTACACGCACGCGTCACTTCCGGTTGCATGTGTATACACTGCAAAGTTGTGAAGCGTTAGCTGATAGTGTGCCGATATGGCGGAGAACACCATGACAGTGACAGTTGCTTATGGTAAAGACAACTGACTACCTTTTTATATTTTAAAACATTAAGATGGATCGAAAAAAAATGCAGTCGATATTTTTATTGAGGCTTTATACGGTACGACAGTGTTGAAGCTAGCTACCAGTATTTGAACATCCCTCTAAACAACAGACGTTAATGTTATTGACAATTTGAGACTAATTATGTATGTTTTGGGTTTGCAGGTTAACTGTAATGTAATTACGGTTAGATTACGTGTAAATGCCAATGCTGGATTCGCTGATAACTGTCAGTTTGAGTATTAACCCTAATCTTTTTCTGGTTCTTGTCGTCTCAGGCACAACCAAACACAACATCACTTTAACAGCACAGGATGGACAAGAACCACTGTTAAAGGACTTGTGTGAAGCACTGACAGAAGCCACAGGAGTACCAGTACCTTCCCAGAAAGTCATATTTAAAGGTAACACAGTACCTCTTCATGGGCTTCATGCGTTACGCTTACTCAACTGTAAATGGTCACCTGTGTTTTGGGTGTAAACTACAGTAATCATCATTAGTTTATCTTAACAGAATGATGCAGTGTTTGAAATAACAGCATCAACAGTAAGAGTGTGTTGTTGATTGCTAGAATTGTTGTTCCGGCTGCAGGGAAATCACTGAAGGAGATGGAGGAGCCTCTATCCAGCTTTGGAATAAAGCAGGGTTGTAAGCTGATGATGATTGGAAAGAGGGTAAAATGTGCTGCTCATTAAATCATACAGATAGAACTATAGTTGTTTCTGAGTTTGACCAGCTACTTTGTTTTTACAGAACAGCCCAGAGGAGGAGGTTGAACTTAAAAAGCTCAAAGACATTGAAAAGTCAGTGGAACAAACCGCCAAGAAGCTTGAGAAGGTGGATGGAGAACTCACAGGACTGAAGAATGTATGTGAGACGTGGATAAAAATCTCTTTATTTCTCTTCTTGAACATTGTGCTTGTTATACATTTGGTGTAGTGGAGGGTATACATCGTATACACACTTCTTTATCATGTCAGCGTGCAGAGTGGTAAAATAATTCATTATTGATTACTAATTTGAATCAGTAGCCTACAGTTTGACAAAGTCAATGTCTTGAAAATACAAGAAGCTGTTTTTGCTACCATCAGAATTTCTTATACTGGTGATCTCCTCTATACTTTTCAGTCAAGGTAAATGAATGTGTCCGAACAGTAAGTTCAAAACAATTCTTACACAGGGAAAATCTGTTGAAAGTAGCCTAACACATCGCGTAAGGTGAGGCTCGCGCAGCCGGTCTATGTATGAGAGAATCTTGAGAAATCAAAACTACACAATGAAACATGCTGCGGCAAAAAGACAGCTTTTTAAAATAAAATAAAAAAAACAAAACGACTGCAAATTTGACTTGGAAAAAGTTGAAACTAGTAGTTAATATAACTAGTAGTTAAGCAGAACAGTCGTGCATCTCAAAACAACACACTGAATTAGTCATTTAAATCACTGATTCAATGACCCTTTCATAATGACTTGAATAAACTCATTGACTACCTGCGGTTTGCTTTAGTGTGTAAAAGTAGTTTACTGTATTTTTTCCAACATTTTTATATTTCTATATAAAAAAAACTCATTTTAAAAGACACAGCATTATTTATGCAGCTGTAATTTTGGAAAAATCACATTACACTTCAATATTATTAAACTGTCTTTGTAAATGCAAATACATGTCGATAACTACCGTTTATAAATGGCCTTTATATACGGCATTTGTGTTTTCTTTGGCTAGTAGACGTTACGAATAGTGGGTAACTAACGGAACGATAGCCCTGGTATACAGTAGTAGCATGTACAGGCAGGTCAAGGCTGCAGGTTTAGTTGGTGTTTCCCTGTGGGATTGGGGTGTATACCCACTTTTCCAGGTGCCACTACACCACCGTTTTTCATATTTTTAATGGATTATTTGCAGGGTTTTCTTGCAAAAGAGTTGCAAGCAGAGGCTCTTAACAAACTGGACCACAGGGTGAAAGTTGCAGCTGAGCAGTTCATGAAAATCCTAGAGGAAATAGATGGAATGGTAATTGTTTTTTGTTATTATCATATTGTTTCTTAAAGTTGGCATGAAATGAAAATTCTCCGCCCCTACCATTGTTTTACACTCGAATGTAGGACACAATAAGGGAAATATTTGGCTGCGTCCATTGTTCAGTAAAGCTTATTTGTGTCTCTTTATATTGATTATTTACAGAGCTTGCCTGAGAGTTTTAGTGATTGCAGGATGAAGAAAAAAGGACTTGTGAAAACTGTTCAGGTATGATTTTGACTTATTAAATTAATGAAGAAATAGTTCACCCAAAACTTTACATTTACTGAAAAAAAAAAAACAAAAAAAAACTATTCCTTTACTTTTCTGTTCTCTAACTATTCCTATCCTTATCCCTTTCGGTCCTAGCTTTTAGTACCTAGAATGATGACTGAAACCTTCTCTTGTTTATTGCCATCTTACGGTAAATTGCTTGTTGTATTCCTCAATTGTAATTTGCTTTGGATAAAATCGTCTGCCAAATGAATAAATGTAAATGTAATGAAATTGTACTGACCCTCAGCCATCAGATGGAGATGAGTTTGTTCACCTGCAATTAGGCATGTTCATTTGAACCGTTTAACCGTTAACCAACCGGTACTAATTTTTACTGATTAATAGAATAAGTTAATTGGTTTAAAAATCATTTACTTATTTATCTATTTCAGTAATTGATCTAATTATTTTAAAATACGCTACTCGTAGCCTATGTAAAAGGCTTTTTTAGAGAGAAAAAACGCTGTGAACATAGACTTTTTTACACACAACAAAATCTTTTAATTTATCAGTATTTTAAAAAAGAAATGTAAGAAGCTATAGCTATATGTTAAAATACTAAAACTCGTATTTGAATGCCAAATTATTTGTTTAGGCAGCGAGCTGATCATTGTTAATGTTTAAATATTTGAACCTTCTCAAACCATGATGACTTGTCTAAAATAAAATCTGCAGATATACAACAGTACAAGCATGTCACAGTGATAGTTTAAATGTTTAACCTACATAAGTGTGTGCTGCGCTTTTAGACGGATATCCACCAGAAGCTGAAGCGTGCTTTGCAGGAAGAAGCACCAGCATGATCAGTTGCATATTAATTAAATTACTACTTTAAAACAAGATTAATTAAACAAATGAATTGTTATAGTTTAGCTTCATCTCATGAAAGTGCACATGATTCTCTATTTGGAGTAATATTTATTGACTTTGGCGTGCAAAGACTGATAAATTCATGATTAATGACATGGCTGTTTCAGTCGACAGAAATACAGGACACACGGGTCTGTAATTTACTGCTGAAATGTTTGTGGGGCAAATCTCAAAGTTCATGGGCCATTGTCTGCAAGCGCCACTGCCAATATCCACATAAAATCTCACGCAACTTTTTTAGAAGCAACTACTCCTTTTAGTTATAGAGTTTGTGCAGCACAAAAATGAACTGAAACTCTGCATACTAGGCTACATGTTGCAGTTTTTCTTTCATTCTTTATTTTATTAAGTAAAATGTATAATTCTCATATAGGTCTATTCATCCTTTATAATGTGTTCTCCGATCACAGAAGCGCTGCAGGTGCATGATGTGATATATTACCATGTATATAATATTTTGAACGGGTCACAGATGCTTTGTAATTGAATTCAGTTCAAATTACAAAATATTCTTGTTGGTTAATGGTTAATAATCTGTGCACGATTGTTGATTATTGGTTAGGAGAAATAACTGAAATGAACATCACAACTTGCAACAGATCATCTGCATTAAATGACAGTCCGAACAGCTGATGAAAACATCCCAATAATCCACAGCTCCAGTCTATCAGTTAACATGCTTGATCTGTGTATTCTAATTAAGAATCGATTCATTTTTCTCTGGAGAATGTTAGCAGAATTCTGTTTGAAGTTGAAAAGGTCCTTTCTCTTACCAACATGCAGCATTTCGCTTTACAAAATCCTAATTGATGGACTGGAGTTGTGTAGATGATTGTGATGTTTTCATCAGCTGTTTGGACTCATATTCTGATAGCACCTATTCACTGGAGAGGATCCATTGGTGAGCAAGTGATATAATGCTAAATTTCTCCAAATCTGTTCTGAGGAAGAAAATAAACGCATTTATGTTATGGATCTTTTTCACATTTCTGTGTTTCTCAGCAGTGGAAGTCGTCTTAGTTGGGTTAACTTGAAGAGCAGTGAATGGGAGAGTACCATGAATATATTTCTTGCATTCCCATTTGCTCGCATAACAAAATAAATCTCTGTGATAGTGTTTTAATGACTTTTGACTGACAACGGCATGCCTTCCATAGACGCACACATAATTTGATGCAAAGGTAATATAGTGCAAAAATAGTATTATAAATGTACATACATTTAAAAAACAAATATGAAAAACATTTGAGGATTTACGATGCTGATGACCGTTACAGTCTTGTTCCACGGTTCCATTGGATGTAAATATAAATTTTTGGGTGTACTATTCCTGTAATTTTGGGTTTTAATTAAGCACCTTAGACTTTAACATACCCATGACCATTATTTGATTTCTTATCTTAAATATTGTTCTCTTTATCTTCCTCATGCTCAGGGGTTCTTAGCTCAGTGTGACAAAATCGAAGCTGGAATATCAGATCACTTGGCTAAGATTCAGACGAAAAACTTAGCCTTAGCAGAATGATCATGAAGTAAAACTCCTGACATCAGTAGTTACTGGTGCTGCAAATGAAGAACCTCACTGAGAGCTTTGGCACTGGAGGTGGTCCTGCAGTTCGCCTACACCCCACAACCTACACATGCAGAGAAGAACAGGCAGCATTCCAAACATTTTGAAATTGTTTTCTTATGAGTTTAGATTTTTTCGTGCTAATTTTTGAAAATACCATCTGGGTCACACTGTTGTCTGTTTAAACTTTGTTATCTAGTTATCTGTTGTTATCAGTTATCCTGATAGACGTTTGATTCATACTCTTATTTTGATCAAAGAGAAAAAATGGTGCTGGAAGAATATCCTTTTAAAGGATCTAACCATTAAATAATCTAATTCAATAAAGTTTTGTGCAGTTAAAGTTTTGGATTTAAAAAAAAATAAAAAAGTTCTATTTATGAAAAAAGCGAACTTGTGCAAAGCAAAAGATTTCAGAATTGACAGTGCTTGTTTTGATTTTATCATGATTAAATCTCAGGGTGCTTGAAACCACTGGTGGTTTTCCCCATCAATTTCTGTCTCAAATGCTGTTGTCAAGTTATTGAGAGAAATTAAACATTTGAAGACAACTTTTGTGTCATTTCAGTAAATCTTTTCCTATTCAGTAAAATCCTAAATCTACTAGGTTTGTTATTACAATTTATTATTATTTTTAGGGGAGGAGAAACTACATTTTTTCCCGTAAAATATCCCAGATTCTGTAATGAAAGTTTGATGACTTATTTCAAATTCTTTATTACAAAGTGGAAATATCCAGCAACTCCAGGCTACATTTAATAATTCTGGAATTTATTTGTCAACATTTACATACCAGAACAGCATTAATTTATTCTGAGGTTTAGCCCAGATTACATATTTGTTTCATAGTTATGTACAAGTCTACTTAAACTAATTAAGAGAAGGTCCAGTAGAGTCAAATGAGTTTGACTTGCGGATGAATGTATTCCTTTGCACTAGCCCATAAATGCGGGGAAAGAAGACGTTGTTGTAGTGTTACAGTGTAGTTTTCATTTGTTTCAGTAGTGTTTGGCCTTGTCCTAATCGTCCTTATCTTTAGCACCGTGTTTCAGGATGCGTGTAAATTCTACGTAGTTGAAGTTTCCTTTCTTGTCAATAGGGGCCTCTCTAAACAGCTCGTCTACTTCTTCATCTGTGAACCTGTCTCCCATAGTGGTCAAGAGCTCCCTCAGGTAGTCCTCCTGAATAAAACCTAGGATAAATGAGGCAAACCGATTATTAATAACTAATTTTGGTTCTTCAAACTAGTTTTACAGATTACTAGAGTGTTACTTGATATTTTATTCCAGTGGTTTGTTCACGCTTACCTGTCCCCTCCTCATCAAAACAAGCAAATGCATTTTTGATAACATCCTCAGGATCTGTGCCATTAAGCTTCTCTCCAAACATTGTGAGGAACATGGTGAAGTTAATGGGACCGGGGGCTTCATTCATCATCGCCTCGAGGTATTCATCTGTGGGGTTCTTACCTAAAAATGAAATAACCTGTCATCAAAAGCAGTTTTTGTTTGATTAAGTGTAGCTTTTAAAGAGATTCTTTTTTTCTGCTGAGCACAAAAGAAGATATTTTGAAGTACACTCAACAAACATATAAACGCAACACCTTTGTTTCTGCTCCGATTTTTCATGAGATGGACTTAAAGATCTAAAATTCATTCCAGATAC
>JAUYWG010000032.1:11306809-11351288 GCA_034779775.1 Enteromius afrohamiltoni
TAATGAATCTAAAATATATGAAAGTCTGTTTATCAGTACATTACAGAAAATAATGAACTTTATCACAATATGCTAATATTTTGAAAAGGACCTGTATAGCACATGCTCATGAAAGTGTGACATCAGCAATAAGCAGCCAATCACATGCTTTTAAACTTTAATTCACTTTTCGTGAGAGAGTCAGATTCATTACAAAGATTAAAAGATTGAACAATTAGAGGAATTTAAACACATTTACACAGCAAGATGAAACAATCTTTTAATGAAAGAGGAAAACTTAAACGTGCAAGTAAGCTGTAAAGTTGTAACCTTAAAGTATAACACTAAAATAACATAAACACTATAGGTAAAACACTTAAAAATGTAAACTCATATGTAGTCGTGGTTACTTATTTATACTGTATTTAGGGCTGGGCAATTAATCGAAAAGTAATCGTAATCGACATTCAGAACCTATATTCGATCAAATTTTTCCAGGACGATTATTATTACATTACTTTCACTTTAAAAACAATACCGCGTGTGGAGTCACGTGATCCTCTCCGTTACGTTACCCTACGTGCACAACAGACGCGACTTGCACAAATAAATCACGCTATTCACGCATAGTTGGACACATTTTGAGTTTATCCGCTTCACAGCAAGCACGAATTCACATCATGGGAGGGGCCAGGCGCTTCCAGTCTCTGTACATCGCAAAGGATATGACTCGGTTGGCTACAGTGAAGCGAAGCGGGTTTAAATACCTCGTTAAAACTCTCGACAGAAGTATACTGTGCCGTCGCGATCACATTTTTCCTGCGCTGCCAGACATGTACAAGACATAACCTGAAAAGTTTAACATGCTCGTGTTTCTTAGTAAGAACTTAGAGTAAAATTCATGTTCATATAGTGACATGACAAGACCACTAAGAACACCTCGTGCTACCGTGTTTAGGAGAGCTCTATTTTCATTAAAACAATCTGTTGTTTACATTGATACACTGCACATTAAAATATTCGTTTACAGAAGATGCAAGAAATGCACTGTTTAAAATATTATTTACAGGATATACAAGATTTTTACAATTTTATTTAGAAGAGATACTGCCTATTTTCTACTTTTAATAAGAAAAACATTGAAAATAATTTATTTTGTTATTTACTTCTACTTTTTTTATAAGAACAAAGTGACTGTTAGTTTTAGGCAATGTGTGCTTTAATTTCAGTTGTGCAACACTGATGTTTAATAAATAATCATAGATAGAAGATCTAAAATCAAGTAATGCACCCTTCGTTCAAAAATCTCTCACTTGTATTATGTGAGCATATTTACTGTAAAAGATCGGTCAGTGAACTATGAGGGCAAAAAAATAAATAATCATTCGTTAATCGGAATCGAGTTAAAATGTTCAATTAATCGAGATTTTGATTTAATAAATAATAATAAAGTAATTCTAAAAACAAATGTTTTACTATGCAGCTTCCTTTAATTTGGTGTAAGAGAAGCTGGGGGAGTGGCTTTATTGCATCAGACATGTGTCAAATTTTGTTTTGAGCTCTTTAACCCAGAACATAACCTGCCCCGGAGCAGGTTAGCAGTGTAGCGTAAATTACTATGGCGATGAACACTGCTTAAAGCCAAACCAATTTCATGGTACCAAAAACCCAGGATTGGTGTGAACTAAACTTAAACTTACCTGGTTAGCCATCTAATGCAGCTTCATGGTACAGGCCCCTGGTATTAGCGTTATATTTTTCTTTTTTACTAATTTATCCCCTTATCATTTTTTTTTACGTAGCATGGGAGGAAGCATTTGAAGAATTCAAGAGGCTGAAGTAAGTTTAAACTACTTTATATCCTATCCATGTAACAATTATTTGTTAATATTCTGCTTTTTCATGATCAAGACCTGCTTGAATAAGCTGTCCTAAATAAGAACAATCCTAAAATAGACCACCCATGAGTGCGTCACAGAAGACTTGCAGTACAGCATTTCCTGATTTTGAAAAGTGTGAGAAGCATGCATCACCTTTGGAGTCACTATTTAAAGACTTAAATAACAGAGTGTTTATCTGTCTTTCCTTCCTCAGGGCGGCGGCCATCGCAGAGAGAAGTAAGTGATTGTCTTGGCTGTTGTTATTGTGCTCTGACAGTGTGTACAGATGTCAATCCATAAAAGCAATCCAATTTAATTCAGCTTGAAATTATTATTCTGTGTTCAGTACATGAAATTAATATGCCTGAACAAACACTTTAGACTCATTTATCTCTTCAGAGAGATCAGATATTAATTTGGTTCATTGCATATTAAAACTTCTTGAAGCTGCTGCATATTAAATGGTTTGTGTATCTGTAGACCGCGCTCGTGTGGTGGGCGGCCTGCCTGATGTAGTCACTATTCAGGAAGGCAAGGTAATACAATCGATCATAAATGGGCATCACATTTCGTAAAGGGTTTATTGATAATGTGGTCTGACATTTTATCCCGCTCCTCCCTTTTTAGTCCCTCAACCTCACCGGCAATGTATGGGGTGATCCTGTTCCTGAGGTCAGCTGGGTGAAGAATGATAAACCGCTGTTGTCTGATGATCACTACACGCTGAAGTTTGAGCATGGCAAGTTTGCCAGCATCACTATCGCTGCTGTTACAACCGTCGACTCAGGCAAATATGCCCTGCTGGTGAAGAACAAGTATGGCACAGAGGCGGCAGAGTTTACCGTCAGTGTCTACATCCCAGAGGATGAAGCAGAGAAGAAGGAGTAAAGACACGCACAGAGGGAGAGAGGGGGTTAACATATGACCAGTATACCTTCCAAAGCTTTTTAATTCAAAGCATATCCAGCAACATTGCATTATTGTATATAAGTATATAAATAATGCCTTAAATAAACATTTAAATAAACATAATTTTCCTGATGTGAGCAATTATAAGCTTCTAGGCTGCTGCTTAACTCAGGGTTAAAAGGGATAGTTGATACGAAAATGAGAATTCTGTCATCATTTAATCAACTTCAAAAGAATGTTGGTAACCACTTGATGGTAGCCATTGACTTCCACTGTGTTTTTTAATACTGTAAATGCCAGTGGCTGCCATCAACTGATTGGTTACCAACGGGTTGTGCATGCCATGAGGAGGCCTGGCCCAGCCACTTCGGTCCTTGTGCATGAGCATATGATGATGATTTAAATTTTGAGGTAAAATCTCCCTTTAACAACTTTTTATTTCTGAGTTAAGTCTAGTGTAAGGTGTATTTCACATTTGTAATTTTGAACTTGGGCAGCGAGGTTATGAAGACCTGTTGCCATTCCAACTTTGTGAATTACTAACCCAGGCTTATGGAAGGACTGTATGGGAAAATAAGCATATTTAGGTGTTAAGTTTAAAATCGTGGTACCATGAGTAATTGTAATGTGTTAGCCTTATAAAATAATGTAATTTCTCAGCATATAAAAAAATTTGCAAATGCCATTTAGCAAGTGAAGATATGCATCTCATTGCTTTAAGTAACAGCAATGTACCTGCAGGTAATAAAGTGACTTGGGTATAACAATATTTAAATGTTTTGAATTAAAAAGCTTTGGGTCTTGCTTTATTTCTAAGCATAAACTGGAACATTAGAATGTATCGCAACTGTTGTCTTATTTTGGTTGTGTAGTTTCTATTGTCAATCTACTGCTTTGTGGAAAAAAAAAATCTAACTCAACAGTAGACAGCAGAACGGTAAATGTTACTAAACCAATAATGTGATTTGGTAAATCCTTTCTCGAAAAAAAAAAAAATATATGGATAATCTCATTTGTAGTTTTATGATTTATTGTTGTATGTCTGCTGAATCTTGCTTAATGCATTTGTGTCTTCTTTATATGTAAACATATGAACATAGTAAAGTCAGCTGGCACTGTTGCAAGGCTATTTAATTTGTGCAGGTACTTAAGATAAGGCAGGATCAGCTATGTTTTAGGCTTTGTTGTTTTGTGCTCATATCAGCTAACACAGATCTTAATCAGAATACCAATAGTCAATGCTATGCAATAAATTTAACCCGTTGCAATGCAGAAAATGTGTTAGACTCGAAAACCTGACAAACCTGGAGTGTAAGGACCTGCACTGGTGAACATTCCAGTGCAGGACTGAGAGCACATGTCAGTCAGGATTAGAAAATTAAACCTGTTATTTACTTACAAGTAAGTGAACAAAGCAATCACAAACAAACTTATAAAAGGAAGTGGCTTGTGGCGTTATCACGCGAGTTCTAGACTGCGCTCGGGGGAATTCTGCTGTGGCGGTCACGTGAGAGGCCTCTGTTTGAAGTGCCTCACGTCACGGCTAACCATCGCCGCCGCCGTGTGAGAGCCGCTGCCTGACCGGTTCGCGGTGGACGAACCGTGCAAGTGACCCTCCAAAATACTGTCCACTGTTATGATACGCGAGACAACCGGGAGGGCTCCGGTCGGCGCTGAGAGTTGCAAGTATTCATTGCCGTCAGCGGGGCTTGTTCAGAAATGAATGAATAACGTCGGCGAGAGAGAGCAGGCAAGCAGACGGCGACACAACGTCCAATTTCTCAACAACAACAGCAGCTGAAAGGTAAATATTACACGAGGCCGTTTCTGAGTAAACATTTCGGCCAGACGTACCATGTAAACGTATACAATAACGTTACTTGTTTTATTGACATAAACGTGTCGTACTTTGATAGCATAGGGATGTAACGTAAATGTCAGTTTAGCTGGTCGGCTAGTCGAGCTAACGTTAACCAGAATGCTCTGACAGGAACATTCACTGTAAGCCAACATCTCATCTAAACAGTCGTTTTTCAATTATTTTATCTCTTTATTAATTTAGAGCCGGCTAATGCTACAATTTGTATAAAAATGTTACTTAAATGTGGAGTTGCTGTTGTGTGTAACGTTATCCAAAACACTAGTTTCATTAAACAGCAGCATTATGTCTTTACTCTGGCCAACAGACCATTAGTGTATGAGTGCTTGATGTTTAAAAAAAATAATATATATATATATATATATATATATATAATTTATTTTTTTCAGATACAGTTATTTTCGACTCCTTTATAAGAAAAATGCAGCAGTCATCACTTCCTTTCCAAAAATGAACAGTTTTGCTGTAATAACACAAACAATGAGAGCTGTTACGCAATAACAGGCTCACACTGTACAGCATTAGTGACCATTAGTGCTGATAAAGATAGCTGTTTTCAAACTTTTTTACAACTTTGAGCAAAAGCACTTTTGATTTGTATCAAAAGTTAATAAATGCAGGTCACCATGTTAACTTTGTTCTTGGAACCACATTGGGTTACCTTTTTATAGCTTAGAGTTATATATCTTCGTATGACACTGCTGTTAAGATATATGCTTGATATATCTCTTCTGATTAACGGTTGTCACGTTGTTTACTACTAACTATGAAAGAACTGAAAATGAAACCTCCAGGGTATCTGTAGAATTGAGGAACTGAATTGTTAAAGTGTATATTTTGACTTGTTTGTTAAAGTGTATATTTTGACGTGTTTGTTAAAGTGTATGTTTTGGATTTGTTGTTTTACAGTAGGAGAGTATGCATAAGACTGCTTATTTTCGCTGGCTTTGTTTGCCCTTTGTAACTGAACTTGAACTGAATCACCTTTTTATGTTATGTAAGTGAAAGACTTCACGCTGGCCATGTTGCCTCACATCTCATGACACCGCAAAGTACAAGAAATGTAAAGCAGAGCGGGTGGTTGAACATAAGAGTTAGCTGCAGTTTAGTAAATGCTTGTTTGGAAAAACTCCTATTGCATAATATGACCGTCCCACCTGTGTAAAATGGACTAAAGTGGGCTCAAGGTCAAAGGGGTTATGTAAAAAGATTCTGGTGTTGTTATAAGAATAGTTCGCCCAGGATTGAACATTTATTCACCCACAGACCATACATGATGTAGATGAGTGTTTATACAGTTGAGAAATGAGCTCACCAATAGATCACTGCAGTGAAAAAGTGGCATCATATTGACAGTCCAAACAGGTGATTAAAAACATCACAATAATCCACACGACTCCAGTCAAGCAGTTAAAGTTTTGAAAAGTCATAATCTGTGTCTTTTTAATAAAAATGAAAGAAATCCATTTGTTCTAACATTTTTCAACTTAAAACCACTGCTTCCAGCTAGTCCTCTATCCAAAATATTGCTATCTCTACTGAAAAATAGAAATGTGCATTGATCAAGCATTTCATTTTCATTTAAAAACGGTTCTAAACAAAAAAATATTTTTTTTAATATGAGCGGACAAAATGAGATGGACAGGAGGAAATGTATTATCATGGTTTATGGACCTGTATTTTGGCCTGAAGCAACAGCTAACACATTAAAGATGGCTTTGTTTCATACATGCATGCAGCTTTTCACTTTCCAAGATGTTAATTGATGGACTGGAGTTGTGTAAAACTTGTGAAATATTTGAGTATTATTGTGATGTTCTTATCAGCTGTTTGGACTTCTGATGGGCGGCGCATTGTTATAATGCCAAATTTCCCCAAATCTATGTTGATGAAGAAACAAACTCTTCTACGTTTTGAACATTTTAACCAAATTTTCCTTTTTATGTGAGCTATTCTTTTAACTTTTAGCCGACTCATTTCTTTCTTGGTCACGTTTTAGGACCTGCAAGTTTATATGAGCAACACGGTACATTAATAATTTTGACATCCCCACCCAAGTTAAGTTATAACAGGTTTTTACTTGTTTATTGTAAAGAGCTCTGATAATTACAGGCTAGCTTAATAATAATAGAAAATAACTGTTAGAGGAGGGTGTTTTTGTGTACAGCTAGTTATGACTATGCAATAGTCATGCAGATTTAAAGGTCAATAGCCTTTATCACTTGATCTGCTGTCATGGCAAATTACAGACTTTTTGTCCTACACCTAATATTTTCGTTATGCACAGCGAGACTGATAACATGTACTTAACAAATACACGTGCCCTCTGTAATTAGAGGCGTTCCCGGGGAGACCACAGATACACAAACCAATTTGATTCTACACTAGGTCTTGTTTGTCAGTTAAACAGAACAGGTGAACCTACAAACCTTACAACATCTTGCATTAGAGTACGTATATGATGTATGGAGTGTAAATTGATGTGGGGGGGAAGTAAATTAAAGCAGTTTTACGTAAGCAGCAACATAAAACGTAAATAAAAATAAATAAATAAATAAAAGGTAAATAATGAAGAGGGTATGAATACTTTTGCAAGCATATGTACGCACTAATCAGCTTTTGAAGTTGATCAAAATGTTTTATCACAGTTGTCCTAAAACCAAAATGTGTTCTTGCCTTAGGACAACTTTTTGATGAACTTTTTTTTAAACTACCTCAAATGTTTCTCTCTCTCTCTCTATAAAGCACTTTAATTATAAAAAACGTTGAATACTTAAAAACACATCTTAACCAGGAATAAGATTCCTAAGCATTACCAATTGAAAACCAAATTCCCTGAATCACACAGTCACCAAGGCTCCCCCAGCACCCCATTTCCATTCAAAATAAAGTACATTATTAGCATGTGGATATTAAGTTAACATCTTCACCAGAAGTTTTACACTGATGAGATTTTAAAATTACAAAAAAGTTTTTAATGTCTTGTCCCATTAAAAAGATCTCTTATATTTGCAACCCAGAATATATAAAATAAACTAACTAGAAAATGTACCCAATCGTACAATGATTTTTGAGAGAGAGAGTTGTTTTTGTTGTTTGTTTTAATTTTTGGCAAAATTGATACATTTATAATATTCCCAATTTAATTATTTGCTATAACAGGAAAATAGTATCTTGAAGCTGATGTGAAATAAAGTGTCTTTATGGGCTTTATGGTATGGTAAGTTTTTGTGAGTTGAATCATTAACTAAAGTAAGCTGAATGTTTGTCAGAATCAGCATGGAGGATTGCACAGACGGCTGAAATACAACTACTGTTTTCCTCCAGCCCCCTTTTCAAGGCCCTTATCAGTGGTCAACCTCACCGTCCCCCTCGCCGGAAACAAGTCTTATCTGTTTCAGAACTGCTGACCTCTTACTCTTGCCTTGTTGATTAGTGAAAGTAGGTTCTTATACCCAATTGGTTGATTTGTCAGGTCTTCTGAAATGTGATGTGATTTGACTAAAATAAAACGCAAATTCTTTTTTTTTTTTTTTTTTTTTTTTTTTTTTGCAGCGTCAAGTTTTTGCAGTGTCAGAAAGGTTACGGTAGTTTGTTTATGCCGTACAAGATCATTGAGTCAGACCAGGTAGGCAGGCCACCTGATATATTGTTTAGAATGACACAGGTGAAGAGATTATTTCTAAGGAAGAAAAGACTAGAGGTGAACTGTGATGAAAAGACTCCATCCTAGGGCAGAACCAGAAGCTACTGGCAGCTGCACTGAGGAGGAAAACAGTGAACAAGATGAGTCCTCATCCCTTAGGGCATCGTGGTCCTGGGTGAGTGAGAAATGCAAATAAAAACAGTTCATTGGTATCTAGAGGTCAAGTGAAGAGTACAGTTTAGGATTAGTTAAGTGCTATTAACATGCACAATCTTGCATTGAGTATGCTTAATAGCAAGATGATGTCTTAGGTCATGTAAATGCCTTAAAATGGGTTCTTTTTTTATCAGAAAAATAATATAAGCCGTTTATGAGAAACACATTTAGTGTGGAGATTTGTTTTCCAGCTGATTGATGTTAGACTAAGATTTGTGTTTTTGGCATTACGCTGATTGTCAGTGACTGAAGATTGCATACCAGTGTATTTTACAATTGGAGATGTTAAAATTGGTAAAGTTTAGCTAATTGAACGCATTGTTAGGGCTTAAGCCTTTTATTTAGATTAAACTGAAATGGCATTGTCAGGATTGGGATTTACTAGCTTCTTGCTTAATTGCTGAAACATTACAGTCTTTAAAAACATATGGAAGATTATGTTTTAAAAATTACATTTCCCAAAAAGAAGCTTTTAAAAAATTGGCCTTACATAAAATTTTTTAATGGGTTTTGTAGCAATTAAAAGTCAAACAAGTTATGCAGTCATCACAGTAATCTGAGTTTTGGATGACCGTGGATGTCATGTGTTTGTTGTTCTGTGCAGGATCAAATATTTAGATATGTGGAGATCATTGATATGTGACCAATGCTCACAGTGTCCTCTAAATTGTTGCTACAAATAGTTTATGTGAGTCTGAAGTCAGTTGTTCTGATTTGCAGAATAACACAATTTTCATAATAACATAATAATAGAATATTCAGTTATAATGTCACTTTGCAACAAGTGGTTAGTCCTCATATTTATAAATACTCCTGTTTAAAACTGTAAGGTTAGATTAAAGAAAAGCTTAGTGAGCATGGGAATAATTACATTTTAAAATGTATTGAAATATAGATAAATATAAAATAATATTTTTAAATTGGAATGTGACACTTTTTTCTAATGCATTTTTGATCAAATAATGTTATCATTATTCTCATACTTCTTTTAAAAACAACAAATGCTGCTGACTCAAGCTGTTTGAACAGCGTTTAAATTAATTATGTCTAGTACAATTTATTTTTTCCCCTTATTATCAATTTTAGGTTTGTGAATATGAAGTATGCTTTCATTTTTGTTGTTGTTTTTACGATAATATGTTGCATATACTTTAAATGCACATCCTGTTGAGCCAAGTGTTAGACTATTTATTGTTTTGCTATGCTCTTTTCATTCTCTCCTTAAAGGCAACTGCATGTTTGAGTGCTTCAGAGAAAAGGGTTCATGTAAACAGTGACTCTTGTGCTGGGGGAAAAAGTAGGTTAGCCATGGGTGCAAAGTCTGTTAAGACCTTTTTGGCTGCTCCATGGTCAGAAAGAATGCTCTACTTTAGCTAGTTGCCTTCTCCCATTAGGCATTTTATACAAGCTGTGACAGTATTTAATCTTGTGGTTTCCTTGATCTGATGTTTAAAAATAACTTGCCCATTTTTACATTGTTAGACCTCATAAAGATTAAAATGAGCCAGAATCAGAATTACTCATTGTTGTTAGCATAATAATTAATTCCAGAAATAGCGTTTCTGTGAACTTCACTAACACAGTCTGCTGGGGATTCATTTAGCATGTCGGTAAACATGTCAGTGAGTTTTCTTAAATTTGCAACCGCTTGTGCACCCATATCTTGCTGTGGTATTTTTTACTTGTTAAACAGGTACTAGAAGAATGCCAGAAATTCCACAAAAATGTTCATTGATTTTTACACTCAAAGTATGTTAGGAATCAAAAACCATAAACAAATCTTTATTTGTCTTTTGTTTGAGATTAATTTGCTCTCTTTGCTCACCTATTTGACATTAATGTTGGAGCGAATTCAGACCACCACAAACAGCGTTGAGCCATCTGCTGATAACCGTTTTAAAAAGGCAGGCAGCCAACAGGAACATAGAATTTCACTTTTGAAATGAGTTAAGGGGAGATCCTGCCACATTTGTCATTAGTCATGTTTCCTGTGTGATGTCTTAAGGTTAAGTTTGTTTTGTTTTCTGTTCATCTTTTCAGGCGGACACCATGAATTATGTGGGGCAGCTGGCCGGTCAGGTGCTGGTGACCATGAAGGAGCTGTATAAGGGCATTAACCAAGCCACGCTTTCAGGCTGCATCGATGTAGTGGTGGTCCGGCAGAAGGACGGCACCTACCAGTGCTCCCCTTTCCATGTGCGTTTCGGAAAACTGGGTGTGCTTCGCTCCAAAGAGAAAGTGGTGAGTGTTAAATAGAAAATAGGATTTTCAAATAAAAAATGAAGATAAATCGTTGGTGTCATCAACAAGTCCAAGGCATATAGATTTTTCTCAAACAGTTTCTGAAAACTTCAAAACACAGAATAAAGAAAAATCCACAGACGGGTCACTATCAATATAATTGATCTGAGCTTTGGACAATATTTGCTTTTCTGCTTTCCAGTCTGGAGCCTATGGCAGCATTAATCTTGCACCATAATGACTGGATGAAAGAGCAAACACAAGTACGATCAAAGAAGCTCAGCTTGAATGCACAATGTCCTCATGATTGTGCTGTCTTCAAATATGCCTTCATCTGTGCATGTCTGCGGTGGTTTATTTGAAAACACTCAATGGCCCGTATGCAGGCCTGTGCTTTTGCAGCAGCTCTATAAACACGTTTCTCTGCTGACGTGTTCATGACAGAAGATTCCAGCAGAGGGTACTGCATGTAAACGGACAAAGAGCATTGACCGAACAGGCTAAATAAATGCTTGAATGAAAAGACAGGAAAATAATTGTTTATCTGTTACCATGTGAGTGCGAAAGTGTTGTTCAGTTCCTCTCTTTAAAAATTGTGAAATGTTGTAGTTGTTGAGGAAATGGGTTGTTGACATGATCAGCGAGAATTCTGTGATAGTCTAAGTGTTTATCTCCAGCACTAAATAACAAGATTATAGTGAAATAAATAACATATTTGAAAGCGTTCCGGTCATGTTGAAGCCATTTTGATGTTTTCAATCATCTATAGTACACAGACAGAATGTGTTACGGTGTTTAGCATAAAACATTTACCAGTGTGCATGAGAAACAGCAGTGGATGGGGGATGGAGCGGTTCTCACTATGTACAGGATGTGTGAAAAGCTTTAGAAAGATGTGGTAGCTATGGCAACAGGTTTCTCTGACTAAAAAGAGATGGGAAATGGAGGCAGAGGAGTGGTAGTTTTGTCATGGTTGCCTCTGTGATTGGGAGATGGCCGTAGATTCGCTTTAGCAACCATTGAAAAGCATTTCAAGCTCAGTTTAGGCATTTTTATTCCCAGTGTGGTGTAACACATTTGCCCACAGGGCAGATAAGAGACAAGTTGACCTTGCTTTCTTACCACCATTATGAAATGGATCTGGATTGTTAACAATAAGTAAACAAATTAGATTGCTGATACAAAAGTCATTAAGAGTCGGAACAACATCCGTCTCTCTCTTCTTGCCATGCTGTGAAATGAAATCCAGATCTTGTTGTCCACAAGCGCACACGTAAGAGAGCTCTCTGTTCGAGATGTCCTCAGGGTCGTGATTTATACCAACATTAAAATTCTAGCCCATTACTCTGCACGCATAAATCACCCAGCAACCCTGAAACTGAGGCTCAGAGGCCCCGGATAGACGAAGCAAGTTAGTATAAGAGCAGTCCAAAGAAACCGAAAAATACAAAAAACACTGGGAAATAAATCTGTATTTCCTTGGAGGTCTAGCTGAAGGATAATGTTTCTGTGGATGTCATCTGAGATGACTCAAACAGCTCAGTATCAGCCTGCTGTTGTGCTGGGTCGTGGTATCAGGTGTGTGATGTGATCCTCTTTGCGGGTCAGCTGGCTGCAGTGCTTTTAGAGCGGCACAAATTCGCTAATTATGTTTTGGTGGCTAGATCCCCCTCGATGGGTATTGTGTCTCCTGTGAACAAACAATTAAAACTGCATTGGTGGACAGGAGAGTAAACCTGCTGTTTGTCTGAGTTTTGGATGTGCAGGGTGAAAAGTCACGAGTTCAGAAGGGAATCACAGGGAAAATGTCAACAGATATTGGCTTTTTAAGGTCATCTAACACATATTCCGTACATAGATATTTTTAATCGAATAAAAAGGGACATTGAAAAGGTCAGAAATTTGTGGTGTTGGATGATTCTGAAAGCACAGATCATATAAGTTTTGGTATGCAAGTTTTTTGAAAGTTTGAAGCTTAATCTGTTGATGTCTTCTATAATAAGGTTGTGTTTTACATGAATCCTCTGCAACTTCTTCAGATTGACATAGAGATCAACGGGGAGCCTGTGGATCTCCATATGAAGCTGGGAGATAATGGAGAAGCCTTCTTTGTGCAGGAAACTGAGGAGCAGAACGTAAGTGTCCTCCAGTTGACAGGTGTTGTGACTTCACCAAACATCTTTATATTTTAGTATGAGAATGGCATTTTGTTTGAAAAACTTGCAAAGACCGTCAATCTGCCATGCAGTAATGGTCTCTTATTTTTTTTTTTTTTTTGTAGGAAATTGTACCAGCTCACCTGGCTACCTCCCCCATCCCTACTGAGAGTCACCTATTTTGGATCGGAGGTGATCACAGGTCAAGTCAGAACCTGGATGATGATCCACTGGACCCAGAGGACCCTCCTGATCCTCCTGTGGCCAGCATCGGGGCAGCCAAGAAAAAAAAGAAACGGAGAAAGAAGCATAAAGGTGACCCACGTCGAGAGGAGCTGACCCCTCCTGCAGTCATCAGCTCGACCCCTTCAACAGATGATATATTTGAGATGGACCTGAGTTCTGATGAGGACCCTGCTTCCAACACCAGGTACTAACCGATGCATGTACATCAGACATACTCTTATCTGATGGAGCGGACATGCAATTTTAAAAACATAACCTGTCTTTCAGATCATCTTCAATTTGTACAGTTAGAGAAGTTGAACCCAAGTTACCAACAGTTCGTCATTCTTTGGACAGCTACCCTTATTCTGACGGAGACTGGTCTCCATCAGATAGGTTTGTATCTGCTTATTATCTCTCTCATACGCACTTCAAGATATTTTTTTGATCCTTATCATATTAGAGTACTTGTTTTAAGGTTTGAAGACTCTTCTTTTAGCATTACTGCGTTTTTTCATTTTCATATTCACTTTTGTCTCAGTTGACGTGAGTTGCTGTTTGTTATTGTATTTTGAGCAGTCATGCCATGTCAGAGGCATTTTCTCCCAAGAGTGACTCAGAACTAGTCGTTCGGCCTTCAGAGAGCCTGCTCAAAATGGAGTCACACATGCAGTGGACATGGGGAGAGTTTCCTGAATCTACCAGGGTAAATTACACAGAAACCTTTCTGTTTCTATGAATTCCATGTCATTTATTTGTATTTATTTTGTTCACATGAAGAAAATAATGTACTGAGGACTTGGATTCTGAACGTTCATCCTTCACCATTTACATTTATTAGTTTAGCAGACATATTATATTCTATTCTATTCATGATGTATCGATGTGTTTGGTTGTTGAATAAATTAACACATTTTACCACGTTTAAAATATGCAAAATTATTTCCTGTTTTATGCTATGACTTTGAGTTAACAGGTCTGATTAAATTTCAGCTCATTGCCCCTCAAAAAAAATGTAATTCCCAGGTGTCTAAGAAGGAAAAGGTGGAGCTACCGAAGACCGTGACCATAACGCCTTCAGAGAACACTCACTTCAGAGTCATCCTGAGCTCAGAGGCCATGCAGTCCGATGAAAGAGAACTGGCCTCGGGGACTTCTGGTTGTACCATAGTCAAGCCTGAACCCCGCACCCCTGTGACCCCCAAAACTCCCACTGAGTCTGAGTTGGAGACTATGCCTAGTGGGTTGTTGACCTCCACTCCTTCAAACAGCCTTCCTGCTGCATCAGCTGCTACCTCTGCTGCTCATATGGGTGGGGACTTGGGAGACGTTGGCCCCAAGACTGACTCACCCTCCAAAAAGAAAGGTGGTCCTGTTAAGCAGCTGTCTGTACTTGGTTTGATTGACTGTCTTGCCATTGCCTGCTATCTCTGTTTGATAGTGGAAGTGTGGGAGTAGATAAAGTTGAAATAAAGTTGTGGTTGATTCATGTTTAACAAGATTGTATCAGTGCGCTCTAGAAATAAAAATTGTTCACCTAAATCAATCTAATTTAGTGCTGTTGAAGTAAAGCGCCTCAGTGCAGAGGGCTTGTTGTATGCTGTTCTGCTATGATTACTGTTTGCTGACTGTAAATTTATTTTAGGCGTCCCAAAAAGGAGTCAGCACCAGGGCCCAGAGGACATCTACCTGGATGACCTGAACGTGCTGGAACCAGATGTTGCTGCTCGCTATTTTCCTAAGAGGTAGAAAGAGAATTGCACATCTGACCTGTATTGCTTTTAAGATTAGATTAAGGCACTTGGAAAGCAGTTCATAACAAGTTTATCAGGTGTCAGGTGACTTTGATGTGCATTTACAGTGATTCAGACGGTGGCTCCAAGCACTGGATGGATTCTGGGATGCACTCAGGCTCTCAGTCCCCGCAGTCTGTGGGCAGTGCTGCGGCGGACAGTGGCACTGAGTGCCTGTCTGACTCTGCCAGTGATCTCCCTGATGTCACTCTGTCTGTGTGTGGAGGACTCGGTGAGAATGGAGAGATTTCCAAAGGTATCTAAAACTTTCTGGTGTGTAGTTTTTTCATAGTTTTAAAATCACAGCTGTACATTTGGAAACAGGAAACTGCTAATAGATTTATGTATTTATGCTTTTATTTGAAGAGATTTACAAATGAGAACAATAAATGTCATTTTAAAGGTCTTTCTGCTTGTTTTTAGAAAAATTTATGGAGCATATCATCACGTATCATGAATTTGCTGAAAATCCAGCTATCATAGACAATCCGAATTTAGTTGTTAAAATAGGAAACAGGTGGGTTTGAATTTAAATAAAACAAATTTATTCCGAATATAATTGTATAAAATGCTCACGAATGTTGATTATTTTAGGTATTACAATTGGACGTTGGCTGCCCCTTTGATCCTAAGTTTGCAAGCATTTCAGAAGAACTTACCCAAGGTATTTTGTTCTACCGAATAGGATATTTTTACTTGATGTTTTTAAGTCGTTTATTTTGCAGCGTTGTGCTGTACTCCAGTAGGTCAAATAGCTTATATCAGTGTTCTGTTTAGGCTACAGAGGAAGCTTGGGTAAAAGAAAGGATGCCAAAGAAATCAGGCCGCTGGTGGTTCTGGAGAAAGAGAGCGGATAGCACTATTAAACAGGTAAGACCAGAGCAGAGTGACCTTCAGATTTGTATAACGCTCTGCAAAGACAAACTTTTCTGTTTAAACATAAAGGTCTTTATTGAGCTGTAATCAGGAAATAAGAACAAAACCTTTAAGCGGCTATTGGTCTTTTAATCCCACTGCATTCCAGTACTTGTCTTTAGACTTCTGTGGGCAGATCTGATTACACAAGCATCAACATTCACGTAATTGCTTTAACAAAAGGACGTTTCAAGTCTTTGTTTTAAAGAAGATAAAACGCGCTGCCTCTGAAGTTCGTTCTTGTCTCTAGAGCTTCTGCCGTCATTCAGACACCATACATCAGGCTCCTTCGCTGCCCTCATCTGGCGTGTCTGTAATTAGCACCACTCTGCGGTGTGGAATTTTACAGCCTAGAAATAGGCCAGGCAGTTCATCAGATTTTTCAGTAATAGCCCGACAGCATGTGAGAATGATAGAATCGTGTAGAAAGTCACAACACCACAATCAAATGATGACATGTTTACACAGATTTGTTACTGCAATTTATAGATACAGGTGATCTGATGTACTAATGATCTTTTGTTTTTGTTATACAGTCAGAAAGCACTGGAAAGCTGGAGATAAAGCAGTCCCAAATGGAAGAAGGCAGCTCCTCTTTGTCAATGGAAAGTCATGCCCGCAAGTGAGTCAGAAGCCCTGACAGACACCGGCTCATTTCCTGCCTGTCACTTTTGGAAGATGTGGAGATTGTAATCAGTTGTTATTCTTGAATAAAACTAATAAAATGCAACCACATATTTTTTACAACCAAGCTAGCCGACATAGCAAGTTTTATGCTCCCATCTAAAACGAGTAAAAGATACAGATTTTACCCTTTGACCCTTTTCTCTTATGGTTTTTTTTTTTTTTCCTCTCTGTCCATGAAGTTAATCAGGACGATCCAGCCTACTTTCTGTTTTGTCTCACTCTCTGTGGTGCTGCTGTAGTCTAAATTAGGATGTCTAAATCTGGATGTGGTTGTAAATTTAGCTTACTGATTCCCTGTTTGCACTGAGTGCAGAGTGGACACCAGGGACTCGTCCAGCGATGAGGAGGGGAAGGAGGTGAGCGCCGCCGCATCATCAATGGAGCGCAAGGTCCAGTCTGAGCCCCACATCCACACATCTACTCATGCCTACCGCAAGTCCCTGCGCCTCTCCTCCGACCAAATTGTGAGTCTACGCTTGTCAGTAGGCAGAAATATTTCGTTCTGCAAACATATTGCATGCTAAACCGCACCATGACTACTATTTACATAAGCAGCTCCAACACATGCTCTTGTGGTTTTGACTGAAAGATCCAGCGCTTTGTTGCCCGAAGTGCAACAGCTATGGAAAAGACAGTTGTTTAAAGCTATCCCTCAAGCTTCCTCCAGGAAATCATGGAGAAGCTCTGTGACTCATTCTGAAAGGGTAGTGTCTTGCAGTTGATTTGCACTAGACTGCCCCCTATTGGCAGCTCTAGATGCAGTTGCGCTACATGAAGTCTTCCATTTCAGAACGCTTTTTTTTCTTTTTGTTTATAAATTCATGAATTAATTTATAAATGATGATGGTGTAGATGAAGTGATTGCACTGCATAAATTAAGATTTTAATCTCATTAATCATTTAATTATCAAGGGTTTTTATTTATTTATGTTGCAGCATTCAGCAGTCAAGTGTGTAGTGCAAAGGGTTGCAGATCAATTAGTCAATTAATATTAGGGTTAGGGTTACTCCTTTCACAGAGTAGTCCTGGTGAATTAGTGTAAAATTTACAGAATTACTTTTCACTGTTCACACAAGCAAAAGCGTTCTGTCTTTTTATCAGTGATATACTATTCACGCATCAAAACCATGTCAATCAAGTGATATAACCTTTTAAAAGCTGCACATTTTTCTCCATCCACCTTGATCCATCTGTTTTGTTTACTTCTTAGTAACAGCCATAAGGGATGGTCACACAGAATGTGTTTTTTTGTTTGTTTTTTTCAATATTAGGTGCATAATAGTTAATATAGTACTGTAGTTACTATATTAGGATTATAATAGAATTAACTGCAGAGCTATGACGCATATGAATGGAAAAGAAGTCTCGGGCACAAGATGCAGCAAAATAATCAGGCATATCTCTAGTGCATGTTTACATAGACAAACAATTAAAAGCAGTGGCAAAAGAGCTTTATGATTAACCTAATGCATACTTCATATGTCAGCGTGCACATGCTTATACCTGCAATCCTGTTCTTTGCTCACACATAGCATAATACCAGTAATGTTACAAGTTCTCACACCAGAAAATCGATTTAAAGATATAAAAAAACAATTTTTGAAATTATACAGGTACAGATTATGTAGTGACCAAGAGATGCATTGATAATAATTGATTTGCAGGCTAGTCTGAAACTGAAGGAAGGACCCAATGACGTAACCTTCAGCATCACAACACAGTACCAGGGCACGTGCCGTTGTGAAGGCACCATCTACCTTTGGAACTGGGACGACAAAGTCATCATCTCAGACATCGATGGAACCATCACCAAGTACGTATTTCACAGACACGCAGCACGTGTTTCCTTTTAATGAAAGTCATGTGCTGGGTTGTTTTTGTGCAGAATCCACCTTTGTTCTTCATTTTTATAGTTTACTGTACTCATGAAAGTGGGGGAAAAAGGCTTAGGTGTGCATAAACATTTCCATTAGTTACTGCAGAAGGACTCACTCACTGCCAGGTTTTTTACTGCCAGAACAGAAAGAGGTTTATAGATCAAGACAGAGCCTGCTTCATCAAAACAAGCACTCTGAGTATGTGGCAAATAATGAACCACTAATAATGATCTCGCATCACAGCCCTCTCCACTAACGCTTTCAGTCACGTAGACAATGCACCATTTAACGGACAATGTCTCCCTGAGTTTTCCTGACTGCTTGATGGAGTTCACAGCTCTAATATTAGTGCGATACCGTTCCACCGTCTTTGGTTTTTAATTACTGCAAAGCTAGCTGTAATATCAACGCATCTATGCAAACGAATGCTCTCCGCCTCCAGACTCGTGCCCTTAGTGGCTGGTGGGTGGCAAACATCAAACGGGCAGATTGACTGCCGCTTATTATTTCTCTGACCCGTTTGCCTGACACATCTCTCTGAGGCTGTGAAGCAGGGCGGCTGACTGTGGGGTGCGCCTAGACCGAGGTTGGACTAGGAGGAGGATGTCACCATAATGAGCCAATTTAAATCTTGCTCTCTCATAATGCCACTCAGAAAGAGCCGGAGATAAAACGCTAAAGCGGGGAGAGGATCCTCATTAGTAGACGACACAGTGTTTTGCCCAAGCTGAGAAAAAAAATTCTCTCTCCTTCACAAGTCTATTAGTTCTATGAATAAAAAGAATGTCAGAAGCTATATTTAGGAACCCAGTTGAATGAAACTTGGACTTCCTTCCAAGTAGAACAAATATGCACTAGAGGATTTTGCGTCTTTCGTTTTGCTAGTTAGTGCTATGCTCACCCGTATGTTTATGTGCTTTCAGATCAGATGTGTTTGGGCAGATTTTGCCTCAGTTTGGGAAGGACTGGACGCATCAGGGCATTGCTAAACTCTACCACTCCGTGGCTGAGTGAGTTTGCATTCTTAATCTTCTTGAAGACATGTTTTTCTTCGCTAAAAGGACACAAGCAGCTGTTAAACGACATTTGGATAATCTGGACATTTTTGTTTTTTATTTTTCTAGAAATGGATATAAATTCCTGTACTGCTCAGCAAGGGCAATTGGCATGGCAGACATGACACGAGGATATCTGCAATGGGTAAATGACGGAGGCATTATTCTGCCCCGTGGACCACTCATGCTGTCTCCCAGTAGTCTCTTCTCTGCATTTCACAGGTATTATATAAACCTCATTGCTTTTAAGGGGTAGTTCAGCCAAAAAATTCTGTCACCATTCATGTCATTTCAAACCTGTACTTCTGTGTAATACAAAAGAAGATATTTTGATAAATGTATATATGTATTTTTTGTACATACATTAGAAGTCAGTGGTAACCAAAATTGTTGAACTATCCCTTTAAAAAGTTGAATTAATGAATAAACCCCATAAAAGCAGAATACACATACTTATTTCACTTGCTTAAAATGTTTTCTTTGTCTGAAAGGGAGGTGATTGAGAAGAAGCCAGAAATCTTCAAAATCGAATGCCTTACTGACATTAAGAACCTTTTCCTGCCCAACAAACATCCCTTTTATGCCGCATTTGGAAACCGAACAAATGTGAGTTGGAATGCAGTTAACTTTTTTTTTTTTTTTTTTCTCTTTTCAAAACACACATTGACCTCATCGGCAGAGTCAAAGTTCAGCACGAAAATTCATGTTTGATGCTTAGAACTTGGAAGCGCTGTCCCCTCAGGCTACACGCACACTCTCGGACTGCATGACCAGCTGCTCCGAACCAGCCTGCTGATAGTTTCCAGCTGAATAAATTACATTGTTTGGGTGGAGTAAGACACTAAATGTTTATACAGGCAGAACTGCATCCATCTCATCGTAAAACCATTGCTAATGTCAGGAACTAACATAGAATAATGTTTTTATTTGTGGAAGGGCTGGAAAAAACTGCAGAGGGTGTCCTAAGTTGACACTTGAAGCCTGATCTACTGACTTTTTCTTCTAGGACGTCTTTGCCTACAAGGAGGTTGGAGTGCCAGTCTGCAGAATCTTTACGGTTAACCCCAAAGGAGAGCTCATACAGGAGCAAACCAAGGGCAACAAGTCCTCGTAAGTGGGCACATTGATCTGCAGCTATACATAAAAGTATCTTTAAAGTTGACTTCAGCTGTCAAAGATTACGCTGATTCAAAGGTGGAGAGCTGATACTTGAACTTTTGTTCAAGGTCTCCTTAAGAGTTGAAGGATGCCTTTGTGTGCTTTCGATTAGCTGTCTTACGCTCTCTCTCTCTGTTTGTGTGTAGGTACAGTAGATTGAGTGAGCTGGTGGATCACGTCTTTCCCTTGCTGAGCAAAGAACAAAGTTCAGCTTTCAGCTTCCCAGAGTTCAGTACGTTCTGTTTCTGGCGTCAGCCTATCCCTGAGATCTGTGCGGAGGACCTGCTTTTATAAACCATCCCAGAGGGGTCATCTATCACAAATTCACTGTCATATCTGCCATCAGAAGCACTTAGCTGGTACCCCCCCCCCCCTTCCACATTTCACATCTCTGCTTGAAGACAAATAAAGTGGCTGTCCTATCCCACCTAGGAAATCCAAACTCCACAAAAGCACCTCTAAGCTGAACCAGTTTGAGAGAAAACAACAAAACACACCCCAACGCCACATTAATGGGATGTGGGTAGAATTCCCTCAAACTGAAACACCTGGTGCTGCTCTATAACAATATTTCTAATTGTATAATTTCAGTTAGCTGCTAAGAGTTAAGGCTGCTTCAGCTCTGAAGGAATTTTACTGCTACTGGGCTAATGTTTACAGTATTAGTTAAGACGACCAATGGCCTCTTGGTCAGCGAAATGAATGCTCAGCTGTTTGTTTGGGTATGTGTAAGGTTAAAGGTGACATACAGATATGCTTATAATCAAAGTAATTAACAGAGATATTCTTTACAGCCACTAATTTACATTTTTAGAGCATAGATTATTTATATACAAAGGCATTAGTTAGAATTAACTAATTAACACGCACTGCCTCTAAGATGCGGTGATGGTATGAGAGTTTGAATATGCATTGCCAGATGGTGCGAAATGAGCTGAATCTCGTAGATACTGGAAAGTATGCACAGAATGAGCCGTGCCACGTGAGGACACAGCTCATCATTTAACAGTTCAGCAGATTTAGCGTGCACCGCCTCGTACAATCGACTGGATTTGTATGAAAAGTACACAAAGGAGTTCATTGTAATTGGGCTTTCTTGTTATTTCCAACTGTTGACATTTTCAGCGTCTGGTTGCTGCAGAACGCCTTACCGATCGCACTTTTTCAGCTGCAGCCAAGAAAGGAAAAATATCAGATCGTCTTGCACTTAACTCGCGACAGAAATGCAATAACGTTCAAAGCTTTTCAGCAGCCTTTTGTGCTCAGTGCGAGGATTTAAGCGCTTTTAGATCCTTTATGTAAACCTCGGCAAGAGATCTGTGTTAAGTTTAGAAGAGTGTAGCATATTTTGGCTTTCAAAATGAAGGAATGTTATACCTTTAAGTAGGTTGTGGCCTGTGAGAGAGTATCTAAAGGTCTTTAATGTGTTGATAGGCCTTTGCATGCTTAGTTTGAAATATAAATAGGACCATTTATGTTTTACACAGGCATTGATGCTTTCTGTTGGGTCAGACAGTTCAAAGACGTTCTATACGTTGCTGGTTTTCACTAGTAGTGGATGATCTCGAACAGCAGGAAGCTGAATTTTTTTTTTATTATTATTGTTAGAAAATATTGAAGCTAATGTACAAGTGAAGGATGAAAACGACTCGACTGAAGTAACATGTTCTCTGCGTGGTCACTATAGTCTTCGGATATTGTTCAAGTTGCTTTCGAATCTCGTATGAGTAAGTTTTAGAGCACTGTGTGCTGGATGTTAAAACAGATGTACAGATTTAGAGCACAAATCATTTCTTGAAGTCAAATCATTGTTTAGGGAAAAATTGGAGCATTTCATGGTTCAGCTGACTGTTGTGATTTAATATATATATGTGTGTTGCGCCTTGTGTCTGCAGTTATGATTTTTGAAAGTAAAATCTGTTAATTGTTAACAAAGGAATCTTTCTTTCTATGAAAGTAATACCTCTTGTGTGGGATGAACACACTCATGTTCTATGAAACTAACATTAATGGTAGAAAACAAAAAGACAGAAAAAAGTTAACAAAAAAGCCTTTTTTTTTTTTTTCGTTGTTTTGTTTGTTGAAACTGCTGTTGTAAGTGCTGAATGTGTTTTTGTCATTCCTCTTGATCTTTGATGCCTTTTGTTTTACTTGCTTTTATTTGTAGCTGTATTCGAGTGTGTTGGGGCATTTCTCGGTTTTGCTTTATAGGATTGCGTTTGACCAGCATAAATACCTTTAAATGGATAATTGTACTATAGATTTAAAAAAAAAAACTATGGTTTGGACAATGTTTATGAATCTATTAAAGATGTATTTAATACATTTGTGTTGGACTGTTTATAGCACTGAGATGTTGTGCTGATGTCACGGTAAATTTGAACTGCTTTACTCCTTATTTTATGATAATTTGTGGGAAAAATGTATCCAGCACACTGAAAATAATGTGCAGAAGTCCTTACATCATGGTAGTTTATTTATTTATTTATTTATTTTATAGATCAAAATATTGGCTGTAAGAAGTGATATTCAAACTGAACTGTTAAACCAGTTTTTAAAGATTAAAAAATATGCATTTGTTAATTTAATGGTGCTAAAAATATATAAACCTTTTACATTTTATAGATATTTTAAAATCACAATTCTTAGAATATAAAACAATATAGATTGTTGCACATATACTACTAAAATCTAATGGTATGCTCTTCTCTTCATGATTGTTCGAGTGCATTCATGATTGATATTTTACCACCTCAAACACATTCCACCTCTAAAATAATAGTATTGAGTCTGATAAATGACCAAAGCCAAACTCTATTGCATAGTCACAAGTCTCAAGGTGCGGTCGCATTTACCGTTCTGCAAATTATCGCAAACCAAATCCAGTGATTCCTATAAAGATTCCCAATGGATTCAACCTGGTCATGCCAATGAAGCTCTATTTTTGCTAATATGTGACCACACCTTTCCAAATGAGGCAGCATTGTGAATAGTTAAACTTGCGTTAAAAGTCACGTTAGCACCCCTTTCAGTGACTGGGTTATCTCTTGGCTTGAGTCGAGTAAAGGAATATAGCACTGAAGGTGGAGAGGATCTCTCTAGAGTCAGAGATGGCCAGTTTCCCAGCAGTGCGCACCAAGGCCACGGTGTCACCTTGCCGGAGTGGGAGGATGAGACTGAAGGATGCAGACCCCCCACACATGCACTGATCCCGGGTCAGCCGTGGGTGGCCACTCCAGTAACCCGCAGTGTCCAACTTCTGCACGCTGCGATTGGACACAGAGAGCACGGCTTCTGTGTGCTCACCCCGCGGAGCTGTTAGAACGGCGGTCACCAGATAACGGCCATCAGTGGGCACCGTAAAGATCCCTGCAGAGAGAGAGGAGCAATCCGCATCAGCTGCCAAATAGGATATAGGGTATTCACTGAAAACCCATATGGAAACCTCCATTATTAAAAGAACATTCCACTTTTTTTGGAAATAGGCTCATTCTCCAGTTCCCCCAGAGTTAATAAGCTGAGTTTTGGAATCTGTTCAGCCGATCTCTGTGTCTGGCGATAACACTTTTAGCATAGCTTAGCATAAATCATTGAATCCTATTAGACCAGTAGCATCACATTCAAAACTGACCAAAGATTTTCAATATTTTTCCTATTTAAAACTTGACTTTTCTGTAATTATATTATGTGCTAAGCTGCCGGAAAATGAAAAGTAAAAAATGTATTTAATTTTTATTTCAATTTTATTTAAAACTTGACCCTTCTATAGTTACATTGTGTACTATGTGAACTATGCTCTCTTTCAGGCGTAATAATCAAGGAACTTGCAGGCGCAAGGATGTTATGCAGTTCTTGGATGTAGTGCCCAGCAATTTTAGGCGCTTTGTAATATTGCACCTGTTGCACCCATGGTATGGCAGCAAAGCTCCTCAATTATTATGTCAGAAAGTATAGTTCTTAGCCATATCAGCCTGGAAAATCTCAACTTCTTATTTTCTGTCGGTCTTGGTACACAAAGTAACTAAAGAAGAGTCTTTAATTAGATCAAACATGTTTTACTGCAACTGGGTTTATTTATTAAATAGTTGGAGTTGACCTGTTTGAGGGTTATAGTGTCCTCCATCATTGACGAGCATCCTATCAAAGTGAATGATGCCGAAGTCCCCTGAGAACATCTGCCGTGTGAGGCCAGCAGAGAAAGAAAATGGATCTGTCAAGGAGTTCTGCTGTGACACTACTGTGAAGAAGAGACGCGTATCAACATCACATGCTTGAAGAATATGTTCTGATCATTGCAAACAGAATCCAAAATTAACTTTTGCCACACCTGCCAGGGTTGAGTGAATCGAGAAACTTTATTTGGTAGTAAATATCTTAATTGGCCATGAAACCATAATTGGCCATAATTTGCAGCATTTTGATTTAACAACACAATTTTTTTATGTTAATTCATTTTGACCAGTGTTATTTGTTATTTTATATATATTTATACTGTTACTTTTACATAAGCAGAAGTCACATACAATACATTAAGGTTCATGAGTGAAATGTGAAAAAATAAGATTTTTGATTATTGTTTCTCATTTTTTTATTTTTGTCGTCTCTAAATTGATGAAAAAAAATAACATAACATGACATGATTATTAAAAAATATAAATATAAATGCACATTTCCATTCGATTAAAGACATTAGAAGACACCCACGCTGAGACAGCATGTCTTTTACATGATTCATGCTCATCACTGTCATCAGTGAAGGTCAGGCTATCATTCTTAAACTTCTACTTTCCCATGTGTTATGTTACAGAGCCTACAGTTATGTTACAACTGCTTTATTACTGTACATTAAAACTTTTTACCTGGAGTTGCTATGGGTCTTTGATTAGCAGGATTCCATGGGACATGGGCAGCTGTAACAAAAATTCAACAATAATTCTGTGAATTATAGCAAATATACAAAAAGATTTTATAAAGCAAACATACCTGCTGGCTGAGACTGTTTGGTGTTATATGAGACAGGACTGGCAGGAAGATAACCTATGGAAGAGGGGGGAAAAATATCTAATACTTATGACACTTAAGGCATGAGCTTCCTTACGAACATAATTAATTCTAGCTCATACCTGGAGCACCTGCAAACCCTTTCAAAGGTGTTTTTGAGTTTTCTGAGCTTTGGTCCCGTCTGACCGTGACCCTGCGCATATATCCAGGTGGGCCAGCTTGCCCTGTGACCACCACTGGCTGGTGTACAGCAGGTTGTTGGGGTGGTACGTGGTGGGTAGGATGCCTGGGGCTGCTTGGTGGCTGAGGGAAGTAGGGCTGGTGTGGGACGTGTGGCTGGCGTGCATGAGGGTGGCCGGTGGGGGCTGGCACTGTTCTGTGTGGTATGATCAAAGGTATGTGGATGTGAGGAACATAAGGTCTCAAGGGTTGTGTTGGAGCTCGAGTGTCAGGGGCAGACACAGGTCTCTCTTGCCGAACAGGCAGTCCTGTGAAAAAGAAAGAGGGATTTAGGATGAAAGACCCAAAAGGACAAAAAAATACTGTTAAAAACGCAGTGTTCCAAAGTTTAGGGTTGGTAACATTTTTCTGAACTAAGTCTGCGTTTATTTTCTTTATTGTGGAAATTGTTAAACAACAATAAATGGACAAATATTAGCATACCGCACATGTTTTACTACAATATTTGTACAAACAACATCAATTTGATCAAAATATTGTTTACATGGGGTACAGTTTGGAATATTGTATACATTATCACATTATGAGGATGCAGGTAAACAAACAATGAACTATTAAATTAATTGTTTAATAGCAGCTTAAAAATTTTGTGGAAACCATTTTATATATACATTTAATAAATTTAAAGCTTAAAAAAACAGCATTTATTTACACTATTTTTGTCAAATTATAAATGCCTTGTGTTTGTGAATGGTGTATTAATTTTCTTTCTAAAACCAAAAAGTTTGCTCACCCTACGTGTTTTAGTAATAGTGTAACAATGTCCATAAAACTATTTTTTAAAAATATGTAACATCTGTTGCTTCATATTTATATTTGCTAAACTTTTCAAGAAGCGTTTCAATTTAATAACATTTCTAAAAACTAATAATAATGTTTATTTTTCTTATTTTTTTTAATTCTGTCATTATTTACTCGTTTATAAAAGCATATGGAATAAAAATCTAAGGTTGCAGGAATTTCAGCTTGCCAGCCCACTTTTTTAAAGCATCCATAAAGCATTTTAATGGCATTTAACCCATTCCTCAAACCTGTATAAAAGCTGTTAACCTCTGATTTCAGCCAAACTTTGCCAAAGTACTCACGCCAATGCTTCTAAACAAAACACCACAGAGAGCTTTAATGTTCAATTCAAGTGTTTTTGAACTTCACAGTGCACCTTATTTACACCCTGCTGTCAGCTCAGAGTCTAATGAGGGAGAAAATCTTTTTTTCAGCTCACACTTGCAGCCCTAAAGATCTCACACACCTCACACTCTTTCCAAAACCTCACATTTTCTCTTTTTAATCCCTTTTTACTCTCAGTGGGTTACAAGCTTTTCTACAGCGATGTGAGAAAACAACTCTCCTGTCCTACCAGATGCTGCTGTCTAAAACGAGACGTGTAATGCGTCATTCCTGACATTAGGGTCTATCTGGTCTTGGAATTCGATTGGCTATTACAGGAAATGATTCAAAAGAGGGGTGGAGCTTAAGTCCCATGGGTTCAATTCTAAGGTAATCAACTCGTACTGGCAAAATGGGCACGGCTAAAATCCTGCGTCAGTACCATTTGACTGTTCAAATATCCGATTTCACAACAACATATTCTCTCCCACATACATTACATCTCCCAAGAGATAATAGGCATCTATCTTTGTGTTTCCCACAAGTCTGTTTGCCTTCTGAGCAAATAACAGACTCATCACATGCATAATGCCTAACTGCAGGAACACAAACACATGTTTCAGAGTAAATCACGTACGTGCTGATTTTAAATACTGGATGTAGAGACTCGGAACTGTGGGTTTAATGAGTCAGAAATGCTCAACTGAAATTAAGGATTCACCAGTCTGTGATGTGGAAAGCAATATTTTAAAACATACTTAGCTGATGAATGGAAGGCTGGATCTGAATGGTCTTGTTGCTCACAGTTTTAGGATTGGAAAGCAAAAAGCTCATTGGGGTGTGGTGAGTTTGTGCATAGAAACATGAACACAAACACACACACAAGTAAAGTTGGACTCTGCTGTAAGGACCAGAACTCTCGATTCTGGCCTGATCCTATCTGAGAACATCCACAGGGTGTTCCTGGTGTTGGTTTTGAGCTGGTTTAAGATGATCCTAAGCAACCAGCTCATACCAGCAGCCAAGCTTCAAAACATACCTAAGCAGTATATGACATTTTTCATTAGGGAAGTCCCGCACTTAAAATCTTTTTATATTCAAACAATGTTACACGGTATGAAACAAGAGTATTTGGTGAGAGCATGAAAGAGCTTTCTTAACATCCTCTGACCCAAAGATATTAATCAGCAGGAAGAGAGTGAAAAGAGAAAGGACACGGCTGATAAGAGTGTGGAGAGGAAAAAGACAGTTCACATCCATTTTTGGGGGTATCGGTAGAATGATAAACAATGTCATTGTCTTGCAAATGTTTCCACAGAACATAGAAACGGAACAAGATGACTGTAAGAACTGAAATTAAGTCATTGTCCTCAAAGCAAGCAGTGAGGAGTTCTCTGAACACGCCTGATTCGCGGCCAGAATAATGAGTTGATAATGTTTTCTATGCAGCCCTCAAACATTCCCAGGCTTAATTGATGTCCTGAACCATGTAAAAAAAACAAATGAGAAATCAATGAAGAGCTATTAGTCTAAATTACCAGAGAAAAGAGCTTGGTTGCTTTGTGACAGAGATGCAGCCGGATGGGCCGTTCCAGAATTGTGCAATGTGCCTCTGCCATGATCAGCGGCCAAAGAGTTTGAGTAATGCTGAAGCTATTTAGGGATAAGGTCTATTGTGTTTCTGGCTTGAAAGTTTTAACTGTATCATGTCCCACAAGTAGGGATAGGAATCAAGAATAAATCTATTGATTACTTTTAACAACTCCAGTTCCTTAATGTTTCATTATCTATTATTTTACTACTTCAATGCACTCCATTAATTATCCTTAATTCTTTAATATAAATTAAACCACAACACTAAGCAAAATAAATCTGAACTCCATCCATCCATCCATATTCTTCTGCTTATCTGGGGCTGGGTCGTGGGGGCAGCAGTCTAAGGTCTTCCCCAGGGCCCCCTCCCAGTGGGACATGTCCAGAACAGATGCCCGAGCCACCTTAGCTGGCCTTTCTCGATGTGGAGGAGCAGCGGGTCTACTCCGAGCTCCTCCCGAGTGACCAAACTCCTCACCCTATCTCTAAGGGAGCACCCAGCCACCCTATGGAGGAAACTCATTTCGGCCACCTGTATCTGGGATCTCATTCATTCTTTCCAACCAGAAGGGGAGAGAACACCCTTTTCCGGCTGAGAACCATGGCCAGATTTGGAGGTGCTGATTCTCATCCCAGCCACTTCACACTTGGCTGCAAAACGACCAAGTGTCCTGGTTTAAAGGAGCCAACAGGGCAACATCATCTGCAAAAAACAGAGATGAGATCCTGTGATCCCCAAACCAGACCCCCTCCAGCTCCAGACTGTGCCCATAAAAATAATGAACAGAACTGGTGACAAAGGGCAGCCCTGACCGGAGTCCAACACGCACTGGACACAAGTCTGACTTACTGCCGCCAATGCGAACCAAGCTCCTGCCCCGGTCGGTCATTGTTCCTCCTGGGTCCGAGGTTGAACTATCAAACAAATTCTCTTCTTTCAATAAAATGAAAACTAAAAGAATTTCAAATCATGTGAGTCAATGTCTTATTCACTATAAAACATAGATTACATAATAAATGTTTAAACTGAGACATTTTACAGTCTTTTTCCACAAAATAAGCTAATTTCAAATTTGATGCCTTCTACTGGTCTCAAAATAGTTGTATGGGGATAACAGATGCTGAAAAAGCAAGAAATTTGGAAAGAAATCAGGTGGGAGAACATCTAGCAACTAATCAAGTTAAAATATTGGTAAAAATATTGGCTCATGTGATTGAAAAGTCTTTTCGTTTAACATTTCTGGAATATCGCGTTGTACATTTTTAATTATGCATCATCATATCGACAACCAGACAGTAACTAGTGCTTTAAGTCATAATTCAGCTATATGTGTCTGATTCACTAAAAAGATCCATTTTATAAGAATCGTTTATTTGGCAGACTACACTGGTTGCAACGTGTGTCTTAATTAGGACTGGGCGATAGGATGATTTTTGATCGTGGACAATAAAAATTTCTCTGCAATCTGCTGAATATCGAAGTATCGTGCTATTTTATCATCTCCGTTTGCTGTACAACGCGGCATACATTCACATCAGTGTTAACTCAGTGGTAGAATTACACTCATCGGACACAGCACTTATTCGCAGTCACAAGTCTTGCCAATGAAACATTTCCTGTGTGTGCTGTACGGATGTGAGCTGAGCTGAGAGTGAGTAAATGATGGATGTAGTGTAGAAGTATATAGTGTTTCACCTTTCTGAATACACCTACTCTTCCTGAAAAATAAAAGCACTGTTTGTTTTATTCATATTATGTTTATTTGTAATGTGTATCTATTCTAGTAACAAAGATAAAATGACAACGATTTTTATCTTTGCTCATTTTGGCCTAAATATCGGCCCTTCCTTATTTAAGGTATACTTTGTTACCTTAAAAGGCTTTGTTTTTAAAGAAAAATTAGTTTGTGTGTACTGCTCAGACAACTTGCAAAGCAGTAAAATAAAGAATCATGATAAAATATTATATTTTTGCCATATCGCCCACCGCTACCTCTGTAATTTAACGTAAAACAACTTGAAAAAGTATCGGGATTAAATCGTGAATCATGATTTCCCCAGAAAAAATCGTGATATGATATTTTTTCCATATCGCCAACCCGTAGTCTTTATTCACTGAAAATAATCTCAAGAGTCATTGTTTACAAGTGTCCTTTTGATTCACTAAAAAAGAACAGAGTGAAAAGTGTCATTTGTAGGGAGTCAGACTATTGTGCTGGCTTATTTCCCACTGGACGTAGACCTATATTCCAAAATGTTGTTACTGCGCTGCTCAAAAATGATTGCTGTAAGTTTACTTTCTTAATTTTTTTTAGGTTAAATGACACATTTATTGTGCATTGACATAACGTAAATGATACATTTCCTTACATTTAAATATATATAGATCTTTAGCAATAGCACAGTTGTTTGGCCACAGTTTTTGGGAAACGGTTTTGTTTCTGCAAGAGACGGATCTCCACCCTTATCAGGAATGATGACATCACCCTTTAACAAGAGTTTAAGAGAATGTGCGTTCTCAAGTGACATCACAGTCATCTCATAACTGAACATCTGCGGAGGGGTGTGGGAATTCATCACCTCCTGAGGCCCTCAAGTTGACTTTGGAGCTTAATGAGCACCAGACTCGCTTGCAACTGAGCTTGCTTGCCAGTTCTAAATGTTATAGGCGGAGAAAGCTGGGCATGACAAAAAGAAAGGCCACACAACTCCTCCACTCATAAAACCACAGAAAACTAAAGGCAGTATATGTACCAGGATATTTTTAGACATAGGTTCAAATGTAGGGCTACTGATATGGACTAAAGTCAATTACACATTTTAGCATTAAGTAAACAAATACGAAATCACTCATGCTATCACGAGACACGGAATGTTAACTAAAGAAAAACATGCTTGGTCATGTTACTTTGTGAACATAAAAAGCAAAGGGATCCAGTCCAGGGTGCCTAACTGTTGACAAATTACAGGCACATACTAAAGGTACAGTAAACCTTTGCTGGCCCCCTGACTCTCAACAGCTTAGGGGCATACAGGTTATTGTGTATGTATCCTTTTATTGGTTCAGTATGGAGAAAGGATATACTGCGAAACATAGCATGCCACATATCCCAAAATATTGGGTTACTAAAAATATCATTTGATAAAAAAAAAAGAAAGGTGGTTACAAATTGGAAGGCAAATACTTTCAGGTACTTTTTCCCACAATAACTGGCTAAAAACATGAAAACAGGTGTCTGTGACTTTGTGCATTTTGCCATTAACAACTGAAAGCTTACCTTGGTCTCTACCTGCATGGTCCTTATGGATCTGCTTAGCCATTCCTGCTATCTGACTCTGAAAATTCAGAAGAGAGTTTTGAAGAGCTACGATTGCTCCTGAATGACTACCCAGAGTGCTGTTCATCTGCGCCACTTTACTCTCCAGTTCCCCTGAAAGGCCATGCATATTGTTCCTGCTGCCATCAAGGCTTGCACAGATCTTCTCCAGAGCAGTCACCCTGCCATCCACCGCAGGGACACCCTCAGCTACTCCAGCAGTGTCAAACTTACACACACTCAATTCAGTGGTCACTCGAGTGTTCAGTGCATCCAGTCGATCTTTTAGCTCCTTGATCTGGTTGTGGTTTGGTTTACCAGTTTCTACCCAAAAGGGGGAACTGCTTACTTGCTGGCAACATGAGGAGTTTAATGTGTGAAGGTCTTGGCTAAATTTGCTAACTGTGTCTCCCAATCCCGTTATAGCTCCAGTCAAGCCATTAACATTGTCAGTTAAAGCATTAATTCTTTTGCGAGTGTCCTGTATATGTGCATTAATAAATTGTTTTTCAGGTGACATTTTTACAGTATCCTCTAATGCGTGAAGTCTTGCTATGTTGTTCACAAAATCAGAACGTAAGACATCCAAATCATTTCTACAAATTTTTACATCCTTTACAAGACTGTCTAGTCCTTCCGGTTTTTGCGAATCAGTGGGTAGGCTGGTTTTGCAGTCGGTTGAGCATATCAGTCCAATTGCATTCAACTTGTCCTCCAACCCCTTTATATGGTACTTGTTAGCATTGACTTGAATTTGAAGTGCATCGTCAGAATTGCCAGACATCCCTGGGAAAGTGTTGTTGCTCATTTCGATCAACATGGAAGTGAACTGATCCTGCACAGCATTGAGTTTCTGGTCCAGGAGTTGATGTAGCATAGCTACTTCATTCTTAATTTCTTTGGTAAGTTTATCATCCACATAGAAGCAATAAGTCTCAGCGTTCCTCTCAGTGACGTTCATCCTGTCCTCTAGGTCCTCTAATTGTGAACCAAGTACATCTTCTACCTTTAGTGAGGACAAATGCTGTAGCTCATTGTCCATTCTGGCATTAAGGACACGATGGGCCTCTGCCACTCGATTAAGTTCCCTCTTCAAGTCATCATAGTCACCATCATCTTTTCCAATGGTGGTTTGTCGGTTTGAGCGCACCACACCATCTGACATGGACAAATCCAACCGGAGCTCCCGGATCTCCTTTCTAAGCTCAGCTTCTTTGTTGTGCACCAGATCGGTAATGCTTACATAGCTGCTGTCCTTTCCGTCTTCACATGTTTTTTGAAGCGACTGAATCTTTTCATCACATGCATTTTTCAGCTTGGCCATCTCTTCTTCCATGTTTACGACAAATTCCTTCTTGAGCTTCTCAAATTTCCCATCAATATAAGTCTGAAGGATGTCTATATCTGGAGCAGAAGCGCTCGTGACTGGTAGGCCTTGAGAGGACCTATCCATAAGCATTCGTATCTGTCCGTCATGCCCTGTCATTGTTCCCCGCAGTTCCTCAAGAGCTTCGTCTTTGCTTTTGAGAGCATCTGTCATATCGTTGAGCCTTGCCATCAGTGTCTCCATTTCTCTTTCTCCATGGGTGGGGCCTCTCATTGCCTGGTGGCCATCCAGATGCACCACACTCTCCTCCGTACCTCCTGTCCTTGCGCTGTTTGGTGAAGTCCTGTCATTGAGGAGGGTAATGAGCATCTTGCTGGTGTCCTCCTGTAAGTCCGTCCTCAGGTTCTCAGCCATGCCTGTCATGGTTGCTTGAAGATCAAGAACTGTCTGGGATAGTCGCTGAACTTCTTCCTCCAATATGCGGGTTTTGTCCGCTGTTCGTCTGATGTCATATTGTCCAGTTTCTCGTCGCTCTGCCCCTGTGGTAACGAAATACAAATTGAAAATTGTGTCATTTGAATCATTTTATAAAATATTCCTCTTTGTCTGGAACATATACTGATTACATACTTTGTGCAGGTCGAGTTTGTCCATGCTGTGGCCGTGGGTAAGTTTGAGGATATGCTGTCTGTCCATTTGGAGAGCCTTTCAGTTCTCTGCAGTCTGGGCCCTGGTATCCAGGGCAGCACCTCCATTCTAGCTCAGTCACAGTCTTGTATGCTATCTTGTAAGTCGGCCGAAATTGAGTACGGTATCTAAAAAAAAAAAAGGTTCACCTTTTACGTGAACTGAAATGTGAAAAACAAAACCAAACAATAAAACAACTCGTCTTTATAAAGCTTAGGCCACTTATTGCTTTTACTTTGAACTGTGAGTAATGGACCATGAAGGTTTGCCCCTATTATAGGATAAAAGCAAAGGTAAAGGCAAGCATTAACTTGCACAGACTGAGAGGAATTAATAAGAAGAGTCTTCTGGCCTAGTCTGTTCAGCTTCACTTAATGATGTTGATCTCGTTACTTCTGATGGATAATGCTGCAATTAGAAGTGCAATCATTCTAGTTCTTATGCCACAACAAGTTGAGCCAAACCATTAATATCGCAGTTGCTTCAGAACTCAAGAGAGTATTTGGACAAAGCCGCATATGGCAGCCTTAAATTCCTCACATGACTTTACAAAAATAATGATATCATACAACATTCATCACTGACGTATAATCTATATTAAACTGGCTATTCAAAAGCTGTTTTAAAAGCTTTAAGTGTGTATATGTTACAATGCCATTATAATGATTTAATCTTGATGCTTAATTTAACGTATATACTGTAATTCCTCCCAATCTCCATATATTCAATTAATCAAACACCAGTCTACTTTAATGGCCTTTTAAAGCAAACAACAGCTTACATAAATTTTTGAGGCAGCAGTGCAGTAGGGAACTTCAGTTTATGAGTAAAGTTTACATAAAACATCACAATTCCGTCATAACAATCCAGACTAGGGCTTTCAATGGACTAAGCAAATATCTTCAATGTTCCTTTTAAACTAACTTAATTTAAACGCAAAACTGACCTACTGTCAGTGACATCTTAAGCAAAAAGTTAGCTAGCCAACTAAAGAAAACAGCTTGACTACATCTTGCACCAAACTCTTGGCACTGTGTCAAAATCGCCACAATCTTCAAAAGTTAAAGCACTAAATCATTTTTAAAAATCAACAGTTCAAATTAGAGTGCTGATATTTATTATTGAACATTGATATAATTTAACGTATAACTCTGCTTAAGTTTGAGTCATTCCAGAACAGATTATGTGATTGTTGAGGAGGAGCAGAGCACATGTGCTTTCCAGAAAAAAAAATTGAAAAAACATGTGTTCTGGAAAATCCAGTTATTACAAAATGCTATGACCAGGGCGGGTAAATCTCTGTCACTCCGTTCCAGTCACACAGTGTTCCAGAATGCTTTTCACTGTTTGCACTTCAATTATTTTAACACATTGGCCAGTGAAATTAACATCTTGTTTATAGATCTTGTTTATGTGCTAAAAGCAAAATCACATTAGTGTCTATTTACGCCCTATGGCCTGGTTTCACAGACAGGGTCTAAACCAAGATTAGGCCAGAGGCTATAGTTCAATTAGGACATTTAAGTCATTTTTTAAAAATGCCTTTGAAAAAAATTACTGCTACCCCCCTTGAGACCAAACAAAGGCAATGATATATTTTAAGATCAATCAAGTTGATACAGGTAGGCTACATTATAGTCTGGGACAAGGCTTAAGCCTTGTTTGTGAATCTGGTTTAGTTTACATGAATCATGCATGCTGTTTGGCGTAGTGCCTTCGGAGCATGAGAAGTACCAAACATCAGTACTTCCACACCCTCCTCCCGGTCTCCTGAGTACTTACATCATTTGTGGCTCACAGTCAGGCTGATGCTCGGGACAGCGCGCTGCTTCAGGTTCAACGTGACTTTCCACGCTGCCTTGAACCGCGCAGCTCACGTTCTTTTGGACGATAAAAGCGCACCAGTTTCTGTAAAACAGACACATTCAAAATAATGATAATATGAAGAAGGAGAATTAATATTTGAGTGGGTAATTTCATTACGGCAAAGCAAACCCTAACAAATACCAAAAACAAACGAAAATGGAACATTTTATCCATATAGGCTAGCTATTACTATTTTAATCACTGACGGGTGAGAGCAAAATCTGAACGTGACAAAAAAAGTGAAAATGATGTTGTTTTAAAATGAAAGCGAATGTTTTACCCTCATGTAAAGAACCACTGAAGTGTTAAACACCACGGAGGAATGTTCAATAAATCGATTTCAATGTTCAATGACCTCTTGTTACTTGTTGCTTTACCACAATCAGAGAACCAAAAAGCAAATGTCACCCCAGGAGTTTGCTGTGAGTAAAATAATTTGTCTATTTTAAGACGCAGAGAACATCACGAGTATGAGAATACGTTGTAAACACGTAACTTCTGGAGAACTTACTTATTTCTGTGCCGGTGAACGGCTCCTGAATACGCGCTGCCCTGAAACAGACTTGACGGATATCCATGAGCGAGAGAAAAGCTTATGATAAATAAAACTGATAACGGTACTCCAGAGGATGGTGGCTGACAATTCATTGTCTAAAAACAAAGCAGCCAAAAGCCTGCACAGAGTCAGCGTGAGAAGAGTCGAGCTGTGTTTCAGCCTCTGGAGGCCAGAGAATAAAGAGCGCGCGTCTAACTTTCAGCGGAGTTCGACAAAGTTCGAGGAAGTCCGAAGAACTGAAGGTGGACTCTAGTCTGCAGGGGTTCAATTCGCCGCCTATCCGAAAGAAGGGGGTAGATGGGGGTAGGGGAAGTCATCAAAAAACACAATAGCGCCCCTGCACACCCCACCAAGCGTAAATGAACACATTTCCGAGCTTAAGTGAAAACATCTGCCTTGTTCGGTGTCACGGAAAACTATTAGGCTAAAAAAACAACGAATAAGTGAAAATACAAGCTTTTCGTTAGATTCGTTTACATAAACTTGACACAATCAACCACATTTCTATTTGTGTTTATCGAATGGTATGGTTTGGGTAATAGTGGTTAAGAAAAAACGTATTGGCTTCAAAATACTGATCAGGTCATATTGATTTATTATTATTAATTATGCATAGATAGATAGATGATTTGAACCTTCCCATTGCTGACAGAGATGAACACGTTTCTGAGATAAGCCACGCTGTAGGTGGAAAAGACTCCCACACACCCACAGAAACACACACAGGGATCATGGTTTTGGGTGGAGGATGAGGTTATGCCTGTTTTAATTTCTTCAAGTACTAAATCACATAATAAATTGAAACTTTCATGACCTCACTGGGAAGCGTGAGGGTGTATGCTACCATTTCAAAGTACTCTAACAAATAAACATTCTAGTTGGATGAGCATGTTTAATGTTTATAATATATTATAAAACAGAGAGTGAACATACTACAGTTGGCTCTCTTGGTGGTAAACCAGTAAATTATTCTGTGAACCTAACTTCAAAGTCTCAAACAGTTACATAAGATAGCCTGTCTGGTATTGACTGATTCATCACACCTTAAAAAATAAGGTACCGTCAAGTAAAGTACATAAAGGCAGGTGACAAACTTAACCAACCAGCCTGATTAAATCATAGCATATGCAATTAATTAGTCTATTCTGAGTACATGTTAATGAGGCAATTAGCACAAAATGGGATTAAACAAAACTAATCACGGATTTTCAACGTGAAGTGGGCATCGGCCTCTCGCGTTCGTGTTGGTTTGGGCTGCGTGTCGGTGAGTTCATGCTCCAGCAGAGGGCAGTGTACACCCACGAAACATTCAGCGCATCACGTCATACACCGCACAGCGTGGAGCGTCTCGGCTATATGAAATCATGCTGTTGCACATCATGTATTGCGTAGCTAAAAACGACTCAAGATGCATGCGATCACACAGTGCTAAAAATAGCACATTACATAAGTTAGCTTTATGAACTTAACATCACCCAGAACAAAAATAGCCAATAACACAACATTTAAAAAGAAAGAAAAAAAAAAATATATATATATATAGCCTATATTTTTTCAGTATTTTTCTATGTAGACTAAAAATATTAAAAATATATAAATACTTTAAAAATAAAATGTATCTTTTTTCATTTGTCAAAAAAAAAACAACTACAGACATATAACATAAATGAAAGGATTGTGCACAGCACATTTTTATTACAATTGTGAATGAATATAATCTAATAATCCACATTTTAAATTCTGTAATGTATTGTTTTCATTTTTGTCTAGAACTGAATTGGGCCCACGGGCAACTAAAATTGCCGGAGGCTCTACCATTCTTTATTCATCTGTACATGTTTTCAGGCAAACAAACAAAACAAAACAACTGGCATACAAAGAGAAAACCTTAGGAGGAGCTTTTGACAACTTACTGGCTAATGTGTCAGGTGTTTAATTCATGCTGCCGTTTCTGGGGGTTTATTCAGAAATGCACCTGGCATCTTAATGGGTTTTTGAACACTACGTATAAATCGACTGCAAATATCTCTCGGTAAACCGTGGATGAAGACATGTCACACTGTGATGGTGGATCGTAGAAGGCGTTCGTGAGTGACCTGTGTTCGCGCATCTGGAACAAAGTACCTTTTGTGGGCTCACTAAAGCTGCGACTGTCCAATTTGTGTCTGATCAGGTTGGTGGGTGGCAGCATGTGAAGCACCTCTGGCCCGCACGCCGCTGACAGTATATGTCGCGGTGAAGAAAGTGAGCTGAGGTCGGTGTAATTGGCGGGTGTGATCACTGCTCCACACTCACCGTGGCATAATACCGCTGTCCTGACAGAGAAGGTGAGTCACCGCGCGAGTCTGCTCCTTCCCTGCCAAGACTGGGCGCCACAGATTGGCCCACAGACCGACCGTGCTCGCACACTTCTGCGGCACCAGTCTGTGCCCACACCGCCACCTCGACGTGTTTTTTTGTTCCGCGCCGCTTTGTCTTTAGTCTCTGTTGTTTGTGTGAAAATCCTCCTCTCAGCACTACGCCCCCACTACGGGAGGCGCTGAGACGGAGACTCTCATGCTGTTTATGGCTAGGTAATGGATAGCATCTCACTCCATGCGAACAAAGGGCAGAACGCTGCCTAGTGTTCTTTGGGGTTTTGCTCTGTCTTTGTGGAGCGTGAGAGTTTCATCTCGCTGCTTTAATTAGGATAAAACGCAACGTTTTTTTTAGCTCAAAAGCTGCCTAGATGTGTTAAGTTTAATCTAATTAGCACTACACTCCAGGTAACCTTTCTAGTCCTACTTGAGGAAGTACTGTACTCCTTGAGGAGACCGTTCCAAATGAAATGAAATTTACTTTTTGCCTTTTGTTCACCCACTACGTTTGAGAACTAACAAAGCAAGGGTTCCTCATTCTCTCCCTCATACGCCCCAAACAGACATACAAAGGACTGTAAATTATTGGCTCTAAAATGTTAATATGGCCATAAGCCTTACTCATGAATTCTTGATAAGGGCCATGGCAGTCTTGTCACCTAAAATGTTAATGAGGTGAGATTACATTGGGGCGGGAAGGTCCCTGTCAGCAACTGAACAAATAGCAACGATGAGCTGAATTTATAAGACTTTCTGACTAGAACAAGACAAGCAAAGGGCACTGGCATCTATTCAGGTTGAGCCAAAACGATGGAGAGATAATGAATTGCACCAAGTGCATTAGCACAAGGATAATGAATCATTTGTTTAATGTAATGTTGTTATTTTTCAGGTCTTTTGCTCTACCTACATGTCTGAAATGGGTCACGATTTAAATGTAATTAATCTCAGCCTGTCAGATGTAGTCTGAGCACATCATCCTACTCTTGAGGTCTACGTCACTAGCATTGATCTAACGGATAAAACTTTAATCTGTTTATATATATATATACTGTATATATATGTATATATGTGGGTGTGTAGGCCTATTATTTTCTACAGTGTTAGTTTTTGGGGAAAGACGTCTAGGGAACTTTTTTGTTGATTACTCAAATCATTACATTCCTAATGTTCCAGCTCAGTGAACTTGACAAATCCATCACTGATTCAGATCTATTGTTTTAAACCTCCCACACATTTTCACAGCACTCACAGCTGTCACTCCTCCATGTCTTTAGCACTTTATTTTTTGACGGCATTCATTACCTTATATGCATCTCGTTGAGTTAAATAGATTTTTCTTCCACGCTTTGATTTCATTTACTACAAGTCAACTATATTACTTGCACAACCCGATTTGACCTGTTAGAGCAGGCCTCATCTTTTTAAATTATTTGACTCAGGTGTCAAAAAATAAATAAATTAATTAAAAGAAAACTTTTTTTTTCTGCTGCTTTCAGATGTTGGATAAAGGGATAACCTTGAGCGCCAGCGTGACGTGACTTTGCTTTCCTCTTTTGCTGCAATTAAGTGGATGTCTTTGAAAGAAGCTGCAATCCTTCATACTCAAATACCACCCCACCATCTGTCTATTTAATCAAATATCTACGCAAATGTGTACAGAGGAATTGAGCTTTGAGTGAGAAGCATTTGCAAGGCCTTGGAGGACTGGGATGCATTATGGTCAGGCAAGAATAGAGGTGTCAGGTAAGCTCAGGTGCAACATTACACTTTATGGAAAAAAGAATACTAAATTGATTTTGATACCCTAATCGCATCTATTTGCACCACAACTGGGGGATGATTCTAAGGAGTGCCTTGTGATTTCTTTTTCCCAAGTCAATAACCTAGTCAGGGCACCCGGACACCCTAGTGGGGCCACTGATCATGTCAACCCAATCTCATGGATATCTTTGTGATTTGATTCGTATTAAGTTTTGGAAAAAAATAAGCATAAGATCCGAAGGTGAAGAAAGATGTCTAAAATGCTGATTATTTCTTCTGCAGAACACAAAAGAAAATATTGTGAAACATGTTTCAGATTTTTTTTTTTGTCTACACAATTAAAAGTTGGACCCAAATAAATTAATTGTATGGACCAAAACAGTTGAACCGTTCCACAGAGGAAAACTGGACAAGTTTGCAATGACGTGAAGATAAGTAAATAAAGATGGAATTTAATTTTGGCATGAACAAACCCTTTAAATCTTTGGTGATGTGAATCCAGCTAGCGTTAGAACAACACTGTTGTTTATTAGCATCAATATATCTTGTTGCACAGACTGAACAATATTACAGCTTTTATCAAAACGTTGATTAAATAGAGAGCCAAAAGAGAACAACATTAGACCAAAATGGACAGTAGGTCTATGAATAGAAACTTTTCATCTGTACTAGGTACGTCTTTAAAATCTGAATGCGTTTTATGTTTTCTGTCACTGTGTATTTCAGCAATCTTGTGTCACACTGAAAAATAACTGTAAAGTGCTTTTTAATGCAAGGACAGTATCAAAATACACTTCTTTCTCACAAAGTTCAATAAAAGAAATTGGTTTTAAGTTATCTGTCATTGTATATTTTAGAGGTGAAATATTGTTTTAAAAATTAGACAATTGCAATATGTTCACAAAAGTGACATTCACAGCCAAGGTAATGTCTGAAATGTCTTCTAAGCACTTTGTCTGCCCACATTACTATGTGGTTTCTGCCAGTGGAGACAGTTATTAGGACAGTCAAATCAATAATACATGCTAAAGAGCAACTAATGCTCCATGGAGACAGACACCATTTGTTCATCCTGTGGCTAACATCCAATCTAAGACACACCGAATCAAAGAAGGATGATGGGAAAGGCAGTAAAGTAGGCGTTGACAAGCAACAGGTTACAGCCCAAGAAAAACATTGAGCAGAGACGCAATGTGTTATGGAAATGAGATCGTTCTTTATTTGATTAACGTTGCAAAGAGGAAGCCGCGTACCGGGCGATATTTCCGAGACTTTCATAGAATTTATTTTATCGACTAGCGGTGAACACACAAAAACAACGGAGCCAAAAGAAGTGAGAAGAGGTAGCAAACAAGCTTATTGCAGCCTTCCCTCGGAGAAACGCTTTCGTCCTCATATTGCTGTAATGCTTCAAAAATCAATACCGGGCTGCCAAACAGGTCAAAATGCAATAAGTGTGCAATCTGTCCGGGAAATAACATTGGCAGAAGCCAGCGCCACTGTCCCGTGGGACTGCTCCTCTCCCTCGGCCAGAGAGCACAGGGTTAATGCATTTCCCACATCACTGATCCCAGAACAGGGCGGCGCTACGTCAGGCCACGCCATCTGAAATGCCAGATAACACGAAAAAAGACAATAGCTTGATTATCTCATTATGTGCTGATCGGTCCAACTGTCTGTTTCCTCTTCTAGAGCCGTTTTCCTGTCTCATTTCCAGGACTGGACATCTCTTTTTAGACCATTAGTCTACAATTAGAAGCCATTGCGTAGCGCGCTGCAGAGGAAGTGAGCGTGCAGTGGTGTTTTCACAGCCTTTGTCTATATGTCAGTGGGTCAGAGTCAGCAAAACCGTTCTTACCTTTTCTAGAATTTGATTGGATTAGCTACATTTTCTCAAAACACATTCTTTTAGCAATAAATCAATTAAGTTTCAGAGAAACTGATTTGTCTACACACACACACACTGAATAATTTAAGAACAAAACAAAGTGACTGGCTGCGTCTTCTAGGCATATTCTCTGAAGTTCATAAACAATATGCAACATTTAAATAATAACAAATTAGGCTGCATTCATATTAAGCATGTACTTATTGTTATTACCATTAATCATTACAGTATAAACAATAATAAGTGTTTATAATTTAAACTTGTTGGGATAGATTTTGAGGGAAATTGCATACACGTCATATCCGTAAAGATAAACAGCTCCGGTGTAGGCCTGTGTTGCATGTGAAACTAGTTTTAGGCTTTTAAGTTAATACTGAGAACTTTTGTAAAAAAAAATAAAAAAAAAGTTAAAAAGGAAATTTTATAAAACCTTGTGAAAGCCTTGTGTTTTTTTCTCTCTCTCGTTTATAGAGAAGCAAAACTTTTTAAAGGATTTAAACCCAAGCCAGAGATGGTTTCTTTACTCAAAATATAAGATATTTTGTTTCTTAGAGTTCTTTAACAGTGTTAGCTTTTGTTTAATAAAATTTTTTTGTAGTTGTACCAAAGTTCAAGGCATAGGCTTTGTAAAGGATAAACCTAATGTGTCCCCAAATTAATGTCTTCAGGTGTCAACTTGTGACACTTTCCATCTAAAATTTCTGTTTCTGGTTGCGTTTCATTCAAAGTTTTAGAGCTGACAATTTTAACGATATAACGTTTGAAACAACGTCATAACTTGTGTGCTCAGATGACAGCTCATTTTAGATGTCTATGCATACATCAGTGCTGAAAATCACATTAATATGCACAGAGCCAAACCACAACCAGACCGTGCTTTCTCAAGACGCATGCAGTGTCAGTTATCAACAGCCAGAGGGCCAACCGTTACACATACCTTTATAAAGTATGTTCTGTAGTATGAGTGTGTGCAGTATGTTGTCATGCCAATGTCAGCTGCATTATTTCAGAGCATCTGATTTTTGGAAATCCTCTCCGGTTGGATAAACTGCTGGAAGTAGTAGTAGCATAAGCGATCTTGGCACTTTCCACCTACAGTTTTTATAAATACTGGATATGACATACTACCCTTTTACATAGTGCATGTTTTGCAAATAACAGTTTCGGGAGGAGCGCTGGACGAATAGATCACAGCTGGCATCGCATTACCTAATCAATCCCCTCTTTACACATACCCAGTCAAATCTTTCCTCCCTACTATAAATAACCCTGTTTCCCTTACTTCCGCATCTTGTCTTTTGCGCATCCCTCCTCCACCCATTCTCCACCCACTGTCCTGCTTCACGCCTTCCTCCGGGGGCCAGGCAGAGACCGAGCCGGACACCAAACTCTTGCCCTGGGAGGGTTCAAACCACTAGGGTTCGGAGTCTGCCGTTCTGCTGGCTTTATAAGTGATAATAGTATGGAGATGCAAACAACACTTGAGATATTACAGACATTTCTTTGATTATAGATGCTCTACTACACCCAAAGCTTGTTGCTTTGACTACTTTTAGAGTGATTAAAAAAAACAAAACACATTTCCTTTCTACTCATATGTCCGAACAAATGGTTACTTTAGCATTCATTAAAAAAAAAGTTTTGCAAGATAATGTGATTCTTCCCCTATCACACTCTTAAAGTGAGGGCCTGCATAAGCCAGACCTGTTTGCAGTTTTTTAACGAGACAGGAGATATGTTTTTTGTTCAGGGAAGAAGATTGTGCTGCCATGCAACAAAAGCAATCAGGGACTTGCTGCTTAGGCAGAGAGAACCATTGTACAGGTTGATTAAGTGTAAAAAAGTGTTCCCAGGGAAACGCAGGTAAAACTATTGAAAAGGCTCAACTTGCGACCTTGGGTTTTTCTCATCTGTAAGTCAGGTGGTGAAGAAGCACTCTAGCATTTTATTCCCCTGTACCGTTACCAATAGAAATACAGCCCAAATCATGTGCATAGATGCCACTTTTACATAATAAAAAGGTAAACAGAAGAAAGATAATAATGTAATTTATTTAAATAAATCCAAAAAATAAATAAATCTGGATTCCAAAAAAGTTGGGACACTAAACAAATTGTGAATAAAAACTGAATGCAATGGTGTGGAGATGGCAAATGTCA
>JAUYWG010000032.1:11351388-11372220 GCA_034779775.1 Enteromius afrohamiltoni
TCTCCACATCATTGCATTCAGTTTTTATTCACAATTTGTTTAGTGTCCCAACTTTTTTGGAATCCGGTTTGTATATGATGCAAAAGAAATGACAGAATAAAGGAAAACAACAATGATGCATCATTTAATTTTTGAGGCTGAAGAAATATTTTTAAGGCAATGTCCATTCAACCGCAGCAGTCATTGCAAACTCAGATCTGCATTTCAATTTGGACACAACCATCCCTCCAAAATGCAAATCCTATTGCTTATTAACATGCAGCATACAATAATGGAGCATCTATTACAAAACATTGGCAGAGTCTGCTTCTCTGTTATCATTGTGAAGACTGAGGTTAACCTAAGAGGGGATATTTCACCATCTTAGAGTGGGCTTTGAGCCATCAGCAAACTGCCCGGCTTAGACTGGAATGGCATTTTCATTCGACCTTAGGGTGACATCCTCATAATGGAAAGGCATCAAAAAGCTATCTGTAAAACGGAATGGATTTCAATCTCTGATGCCTGCATTGATATGCAAAATCTGTTCATCAACCGGATATAAATCTCTGTTAGATGAATGTTGCCATTTTCACTGAATAGCCCTATTTTTAGGCCACCAAAGGATGACAAATATTTATATTATTTTGAAAGATGGATTTCAGTTTATTCCAAAGAGAAAAAGATTTATTTAGTTATGAAGCTCGTGCCTTAAATGCTTATTTTCATAGGTAATTGAAAATACAGCACTCTATCATTCATCATTTCGCAATATGATTCTTCATATTCATGAAACATAAATATGAAAATATGACATTTAAATGCACAAGCATAGGATCAGGAATAGGGATGGGAATTGTAAAGAATTTAACGATCTGGCTTTGATACCAGTCCCTTAGTGCTTCAATTAACAATTCTTTTTGGTACTTGTAAGGAATTAATATCTGGAAAAGAAAATGCAATTCCTATGCCAATCAGATTATTTGAATAAATTAGAATAACTAAAAAAAAAAAAAAAAAAGGAATTTGTAGCTTGAAATGAGTCTTGGGTAGTCTAGTTTCTGAAACATTTTCGATTGAAAATGTCCTCTCCCTGTCAAACCCAGCAAGCATAAAAAGGAAATGGCTCATAAAACCAAATAAAAACAAAATCAGCTAATCACTTCTAGAGAGCCATCAATCATACCATTATTCTCTTAACCCCGCTCTTCTCCTCCCCTGCTGCAATTTTCCCTGATGTTTCTCCAAGGAAGAGACAACATAAGCCATCTCAGTAAGAGCAATTACACAGAGGCGTGTCGCTAAGAGTTTTTCATTTTCCCTCATGCCTCAGATAAAATTACTTTTATTGCTGTTTTCCTTCTCCCTCAGAAACCCATAATCAAAGAATATTTCCTACGGGGGGAAACACTAGGCTAGGTTTTACATTAGTAAACTTCATTAAACAAATAAAATGTCTGTCTTTTATTGCCTCATATCGCTAGATATACATGAAACAATTAAAGGGTAGCAGTTGACAGTTGTTTTTTGCCAAGCTTTGTTTCTTATTGCAGGAAATGGCTAAGCATTTTAGCAAAAATGCTTTGTTGTTTTTATGAAATGATGTATACTAACATTCAAATGGATTTTATGAGGTTCTGTGGGGGGATCATATGAATCCAGTTGTGGCAGAATGATTTATTTGAGTTTAATGCTTTCAGATTATTGCATGTACACGTGGGAGGCAACGTCTGTGTTTCATGTTACTTGTTTTTAGTTTCATGAAGGAAATGAATGAATGTTTTTTTTGGTCATGAGATGGTTTGGAACTATTAAACCTTTTCTCTTTTAAAATTAAATCACCTGGATTGCTTAAAAAGAGTAAAAGATAATTTCCCACGATTGCCTAAAAACTAAGAACATTCATCATTGTCGTCATGGCTGAATTCAATATCCTTGTAACAGAAACATGGGAGCCTACTTCCTCCCAAAGACATTTAAAGTTATTTTCAGTGCGTGATTGAGTGAACGTGAATACTAAATAATGAATAAATATTTCATTAATATCCAACAGGCCTCATTATCTTCTTACTGAAGACTCCACACAGCAGAGGCGTTGTCATTGTAAGTCTCCTTGCCTGTCTTTTCAGTCTACCTGGAGATTTACTCTGTTTACAACACATAACTGTGATCAATATTAGCCTGTTCTCAGTGAATATTGCCAATATCTCACGGCATTATTATTTCTAGTGTTTGAAGATGAAGATCCACTCTAGGGAACAGCAATTGATGTACTTCCTCATGCCACACCTGCTCATAACTTTCCCCCTCTCATCCGTCTATTCTTCTGAAGCGTTGCCATAGAAACCATTTCAGCCTGCATCATATTCAAACCTGATCTCAAAAAGTATATTTTGGCTTACCATGTAAACAAGACAACAAAAATGAATATTTGTATTGAATCCACTTAAACGACTGCAGTGAACTCTTCAGTGAAATAAGATCAGGTGGAATATATACAGTAGGAGTCATCTCATTGGTTAGAAGAAGCTTTGCAACTTCATAATAAATAACTTAAACGTGATGCATGTTATGACAGTAATTCATCTGTTGTATCATATTGGGCTGTGTGTGTTTGTATTTAATTAACTGTGTGTGTGATTTATGGCATCAGGAAATTACAGAAATAGAGCCGTATGAAACATATACTTTGAGCTAATGTGGTTGTTTTTTAATGTGCATCTCAGTAATTGAAACGCTCGGTTGTTAATCAAGGCAGCATGCTTTCAAGGCATCACAAACAAATTATTCTCATTATTTGAACTTCTCTGCTTTAAAGTGATGAGTAACTGCAGTCTTGCCACATTTTACTTTGTTCATTTATAGTGGAGACTATGGCTGCAACACTTCAACATCTGTAACACAGACTTTAATAAAGAGTGTCACATATTTTTTACAGACTGCAAGTTGATCGTATTTATTTTTCTAATGTCAAGTGCAAAAAGTGCTTTATTAGCTATAAAACTTTATTAGTGTTAATATGTAATAAAATGACAGTAAAACCAAAACCAAGAAAACTAAATAACAAATACATTAAATGGCTAAAAATTTAAAGGCCAAATGTTTTTTTGTTCATTTTGTTTAGTGTTTTTGTCAGTACATTAGAAATAAATGGGTAATAAAGGGCTATCTGATATTAGATCTGATATTTTTATTTATTTATTTGTTATATATTAAATTAAACAAGAGAATCTGCTGATTCAGATGATATCCTTACAAAAAAATAAATAGACTAAAATGTATTTAAAATGTCATTTCATGCTAAATACACTACAAAAATATTTACGTATTTATGTACTTAAATTAAAATACTGTACACAAACTGGTATACATAAAGTCTGCTAAACTCAAACTAATTTTGTGCTCAATGCACTTTAATTGTGCAAAATTATGTATTGAAGTCTAAAGTGAAACTATTGCAAGTATACTTCAGAGACACTTTCAATCTTGCGTTTAAATATCTTGATTCTTAATCTTGATATTGTATACAATGAAGATATACAATCCTCATCAGCAGTAACTTTAAGACACATTTTATCTTAATATTAAGAGCTGTGCGTTGTGTAGTACTTATAGTTGTAATAGTTGATGTTGTAATATGTTATTAGGTTTGAACTATGCTTAGTATTAAAAATTATTTCAAATATATTACTTTTTAAATAGAAATCAGCAGACCTCTATGATACATAAATAGTTTGCACACCAAAATTGTTTTTGTCCTGTAAATTAGATCTGTTTTAAGAGTTTATTTATAATAATAATTATAATGTTGTAGCGCTTCTCTATCAGGCTGTAATGAACCCAGCTTCATGCTCCTAATGTGTTTGGACTCAGATGGCTTAATATTTACATAATACCTATATCAGTTGTTCTGACACAGCTCAGGTGTTTTTGTTCATGCTAAAACATTAGTTGGGATGCAAACAATAGATGTAATAATAAGAAGAAAATAAGTCTGTAGTAACATGAAATCTAAACCAGACAATAAGACAATTGTGTTGGACAGATTGCGTCAAACTTCAATTCTCTTATCCGCAGGGTTTTGCCATCGTCAGTCAAGTGGCTATATTAACAAAATAAAACCCGACTGCAGATGTGACCCCTACTGTCACATGCAGCACAGGGGTACAGATCTGCGACAAAGAGAACGCTCTGTGACTGGCAGGCAGCGTTTGGGCGAGACATGCGCCTCAGCGGCGCTGTGTGAAGAGTCATATGGGACGAGTGGATGGGGCTGTTCATCATGTCATCAGACAGGATGACGAATTGGCTGACACTGCTCCGAGAGGTGCTGTCATATTCGTCATCTTTATTGAGCCAGACTATAAGCAGCTCTTGCTTCCCGTTCAAAATAGTACAACCGCAAATACTCTACAATGACGTCATGTCATCAGTTTTTAACCGAAAAGGGAAAAACTTAAACGACTTAAAGATTTTTTCATTTTCAAACATCTTTGGAAGTACCAGCATTAATTAACTCTATGAGAAGCACACGGACAGTTCAGTGATCGACCGACTGAAGCAGACAGTCTGACGTATTTGAAAAAAGGAGGTGATTGCATTCGCTCCCACTGCCCAACCTAAAAACGGCATGCCTAAAATTAGCATCCGGGGTAATGCTGGTGTTCAGACCTGAAGGGTGAACATCCCTGAGGATCATAGCCTTTCAGGCTGACTGCTCCATATAATCACCTGCAGGAGAAATCTCATTATTCCAGGCCCTGATCTCTGTGCGAAGGGCAGAATAGCAACTATGGCTCAAGCTGAATTAAAACATTGACCCATGCCTTAATCAAGCGCATCTGAGCTGGGGTCAGTGGTCCCGTAGACCCTACTGGGACCTCTTGAAAAGGCCTGACAAATCCCAAGCCAGAGCCAGAGCCAGTTAAGGGCCAGAGACCATATCACATGCTGCAGGTCAAGAAGCTGATTAACCGTCTGCACTGCAGACCATGTCAAAATACCCCGGCTCTGAGCATGCATCAGTTCATGAGTATGCATCTCTGTCAGCAAGTGACACTAGTTGTGGAGTTTCATTTAACAAACCAAAAGTGATGTGCTCCATGAATCAGAGGTCAGTTGCTCAGCAAATTATTCATTATTCCGTTAAAATGAAATGCACAATTAGAGTTTGAGCTCCAAAAATCTCAGAAAGTTCTGAAAGTTTAAAAATGTTTAAGAAAGTTTTTTTTTTCTAAATAGTTTTTAAAATTTTATAGGCCTCGAAGATTATCCTGAAAGACAGAAGATAGATAGATAGATAGATAGATAGATAGATAGATGTATTTGCTGAATTTCAGTGCATTTGAAACCCTTGAAATGTTCTGAACATTCATGAGAAAAGAGGATCTTTAGGTAAGGAGTGGATGTTCTGTACGATTAAAAATTTAGATTAAAGAAGTAACACTTAAAGCTTCATGAAATAAAGTTTATAGGTTTATGAAGCACTGAGAAAAATGGCAATGATGTCACGCAGCTGACAATGCAGTTAAGATAATGTTTAGAAACCCATTGGCCCAGATCATATTGAGAAGAATTATTGGCCAGTACTCATCTTTGAGGAGAAAAGTGCATTGGGCAAAATCTCCCAAGGAAAATTTAACTAAATATAATTTTCAGCTAATCGGAATAAATCTAAAATGTGTCTTTGCTGTTTGTTGTTAATGAAAATCTTTTATCGTGGAAATCCAAATTGCATAACATGAATGTTTTGAATGTGTTGTAGAATAGGTGGTGAAGTGATCGTTTCAGTCAGAAGCAGCATGATCTAAAACAACACCCACTGCATTAAAAATGTATTAATGTTACCTCACGGGAATGCTATCAATTTTACATTAAATATTTCAAGGTAGAAAAAAAACATGAACATTTTAAAATCAGATTTCTAATCTCTCTTAATGCCCTGATCTTGATGGACAAGGAAATGCCAGTCTTGACATTGTGATCGATCAAATAAATCAGATCAATATGTTGTACTCATTAAATGTGTTCTCTCTAATGGCTGCTTATGAGAATGGGAACAGAGAACAAAAGGAGGATGACACAATAACAACAATGACAAAAGTTTTGATGCACTTTTAATACGTCTTGCACTGAAAGTAAGTAAATCAATCAGTGTAGCAATACACTGAAGTAGATTAAAGAAGGGAATAAATGTTGCATGCCTCGATTCACCAGTTTATTGATTAGTGTCACTTTTTATATGAATACAGTTTTTTGTAGAGTTGATGTCAGAGACAGATTAGATTGATTCTCTTACGGTAGAATCGGAAGATCACGCTGACATTTAAATTAAAAGAAAAAAAATACTCATAGAGATGAGAAAAATATATGCTGTGACATTTAACCTTTTACTATGATTGATTTCCCATAAGAAATGTAGAAAAGTCAGTGTGGGATAACTTACAAGCAACATGACAACTTACAGTGACAGAACAAAAACTTCAAGGTATAGGTCCCTGCTTTATACTTTTATTTTTTTGCTTATATCTATACAGGTAATTTAGTATATATATTTTTTTATAATATTATATATTAATATTAGCATTAATACTAGCTATTTATTAGTAACTTATTCTACATCCCTAATCCTACCCAATACCTAAACTTAACAAATGCCTTACTAACTATTAAAAAGCAGCAACTTAGATACCAATTCTAAAGTGTTAACATTTTTATAATTTGGATGCTTTTTGTAGTTTTCAGCATTAAAACAAAATAATTTATTGTAAGAAGCTTTTGTGCGTCTGATGCTTAAGTAATACACTGCTAAAGTGTACCACATGTGAGGAATGTGCTTTAAAATGACGGATCAACAGAACATGCTGACTTCAAACAGGATGTACCCAGGTCTTGGCGTAGTGTTTTCTCAATCTGATCTGCAAACAGGAAGAGAAAAACAATAATGGATCATCACGCTCTTTTCCAAAAGCTTAGTCATTATACAAGCTGTTGAAATCCACAATGCCAGAACTTCATTAGGTTGCTGGGTAGAAAAGTAATCACCTTCTAACCAACCAGAGTCATATGTTTATGAGCAGTGATTACTTTGTTAGAATAACGATACGATGGCAGGCATACGTGGTTTTGAAGTGATCCTCTTCAACAATACATTAGTTTTGAGCAGACCTTCCTCGCTTTTCTGCCTCAAAACCCACAGCGAATCTTCCGGGGTCAGACTCCTATTTGAAATGACTTCGACCAGGAGTCTTGAAATAAATGACAAGGCATTTCTCACTCATGCTGCTCTCTCCAGAGTATAATAAGAGAGCCGTACCTGCGTGCTCACCCTAGAGAATAGCAGGCTTTGATGGTCAGTGCTTTGATAAGATTCGCTGCAGTCACTTTCAAAGATAATCACATTTCCCAGAAAAGTGTGAATATCACCCAGACATATTCACACATTTCTGGGTGATGTGTGAAGATCTCTCATAGTTGTGAGAATATCTGCTCCCCTGGCACCCTTTGCTGACCCACTGCAAACTCGAGAGTCCTCAAAAACCCGAACGAAACAGACAAACCCGGGTTGTTTTGGCTGTCTAAGTGATATCTCCTCCCCTGTAGCCATCTGTGGTTCTCTCTCTCTTCCTCTATTTAATGTCATAAAGGGTATTCCTAAAAAGAAGCTGGTGACATTTTAACAGTCATTACAAAGAGGGATGGCTTTCATTAGATCCGATCTCCTCCTTTGAGAGGATTTCAACTGAGCTGCTGCACAGAGCGGAAAACAAACAGAAATTTACATTGGGGTGTAGCTAGAAGGAAGGCCTCTGGCTTCAGCGGGTCATCAAAAGCTCCCTTCTGCTCGAGAGCAGGGGAATCCCGACATCAATCATAATTGCATTGTTTCTCTTCCCGCCCGGCTCAATCCAAGCCCCCAGAGACACGGACGCTCGCTTATCCCCCCCCGTCTAATATAATGATGCAAAGTCTCTGATCCTAATTCTCCACACACGACAGCGCACTTCAAAGCCTCATTTACGAAAAACAACCCATCTACAATGTTTCCATCAAAATGAAAAACACAACAAATGTGATGCTAGCTCAATCCTTTTGTTCGGCTCATCGGCGCCTACTAGCTTTTCCAATTTAAAACTTGGGAAGCATTAGTATTATGTGAAAATAACAGGGAAGTGTTAATACACAATTTACAGCTGAGCATGTCAAATAGGATTGGGTTTTGAATTAATTTGTCTGATTCCCTTTCAGCTCTTCACACTGGATGTTTAATCCCTAGTAACATAATCATTATTACCGTTATGAAAGCTTCAGTGCAACTATTAGGATTAGAAGTGGTGGTTTGCTGAACAGGATTTTCATAGTTTAGTTGACTAATTATTTCTAGTAATTATTAAGTGCTAGACTCTTAAAGTAGATGTTTTTTTTTCCTGAAAAGCTGATTTAAATGTGTCCAACTAATAATAAATAAATAAAAGGTGTTTTTTTTAAGAAAAAAAGATACTTTGCTGAATTCTAAGGCACTTTTTTTGTAAAGGTCAAGTTCTGTTTCTTCTCCAATAAATAATTTAGCATGCTGTCATTTATCACAGAAAAACAGACAGATTATTATAATTACTGCAAAAAAGAATCATTAATTGCACCCCTCCCACCCACAAAAATACCAAATGGCTTTTTAAAATGCTTCAGGTGGAAGATCGCATGCCATTTAATGTCACCCGCATTATCACAAAAGAACATTTAAAATGAAGTGCTCTCCTTTAAAACGACCCAAATTATCTCTTTCAAAAGGTCTAATTGAACCAACATCGTTTTCCAGCTGATCAGTAAGAAACTCACATTCTTTTTCCTTCTGCCCTCATTGGCTAACTGGCAGAAAGTCAGTCTTCTTTCTTCCAGAAATGAGTACAATGAGTAAGAACAAGCTGTTAGTCAGTCCCAACAGGTGTCTGTGTGAGCTAACTGTTCATTTTTAAACTGCCATGTGGTTGTAAATGGCTGATTCATTTCAATTATCAGATGAGACTATAGTGGCCTATAATTCTTATTCAATACTCAGTCACTGCACTCCTGCAGGTGTTAAAGCACTTGTGTATTCATTCAGCCAAACGGCAATATGATCTTTTAGAAAGTGAAATTGATAGCTCGCCGTTTAATTCTCATTTTCAACCAAATGTGTTTGCCCATTTGTGAGGCAACGCCAACAATCATTATATTCGTATAAACTCAGTCGTTGGTGAAGGAGACGGGTTGGGTGCTGTTGACACCATCATGCTTGTCTGGCTGGCATGGAAATACTGCACTTTAATTAGAGCGATCATTAGGCTGGCAGTCTGTGATACGATGAGGCATGCGGAACGACAACTTTAACTACAGCTCGAGACAGCAGAGATGCAGTGCATGGACTGTAGATTAACTGTGCATAACGTTTGTTTATATTAATCTCTTAGCAGTTTCATGTAATATCTAAACATTCCTCTCTGTCTCTACAGGATTGTAAAGACAAAGCATAAATGATGAAACATCACCATGAAGAAGTATGTTTAATTATTTAAAAGGGTTTAGTTGACTCCTCATTTTCTGCTTACTTATGTGGAAAACAAAAGAGATATAGATCTCTGGAGAGCTGTAGGTGAGTACATAATGCTTAAAATGCACACAAATATTGAAAATGATCTCTGTGTATTTGAAGCTGGTGTTTCTGTGTCATGATATTCAGACAAACATCGATGTTTCAGTTGCATCACAGACTGTCTGCTATGTCAACATTCAAACGACTCAAGTGTTTTGACATAAAACATGAATAAAAAGTGCATTTAAGAAAACTAACGTTGAATAAAACATGGATTTTTATTCAAATAATTCTAAGAAATTCCCTTAGATGATTATTACGTGGAGCAGTAAAGTAACAGTTCAAGAGACTTGACGGCATGATCATTAACAGAATTTACTTGAATCACACTGATCTTCTCTCAGCATCAAACGCAGGCTCTGTTATTTAAAATGGAGACTGCAAATCATATTTAAACGCAGAGCATCTTGGATCAGTCAGTGAAATAAAAAGAAAAAGGAATGTGTGACTAACAAACTTTCAGTAAAACAGTTTAAGATTGAGAGCAACCTTTCCTCCAAAGCAGTATTCATGGTGCCTGTATTTGTTGTTATTCTGTGTACAGCTCTATTTGGATGAGACTAGTTTTCCCTCAGCTGAATTTGTTTCACAAATGTAGTTTTTGATTTTAATGCTTCTCCACATTTATTTTGACCTTATGGGAAACTGTAACTGATGTTAAATTATTTGTTACACTCCCTGGTGCCCCTTCATTATAAATTGATCAACTTTATGAGTTGTTGCTTCAAGCCTCTGTAGTATCAATATCTCTGATAGTCAAGTACAATATTCAACTTAATTAATTGCTTAAAGGGGTCATCCGGTGCCACATGCACTTTTACAAGCTGTTTGGACTGAAATGTGTGTTGGGAGTGTGTGTACACAACCACCCTACAATGATAAAGATCCACAAGTAGTTTTCTTTTAATTTAATAAAAATAAGTTGCCCCTTCTGAAATCAAGCCATTCTCAAATGCATGCACTCCCACAGTAGTTGATTGACAGCAGCGTGTCACACAGAACTGGTGTCTTACCTCAGACCCGCCCTGAGTGAGTCGTCATCAGTCCGACATTTACCCCCGACATCTGAGTGACTGAAGACACAGAGGATTAACATTTGGTTCTGAAGGGAAACGCACCCTTGATCAACCAAAATAAGTTTATGGTCGTGCAAATCATTCATGATCCAGCCTTATCTACAGAAGCAGTGAGTATAATATCTTTTAATGAATCTTTGCAAATCGCCTTTCCTAATAATGTGCTAATTAGCAAGTTTCACTATGAATACGACTAAAAAAGGATCCTCTGAGAGCGTCCGGAAAAGAGGGGCGGGGTCAGCGGAGCTCGTGAAGATTTAAAGGGGAAGTACACAGAACAGAGTGATTTCAAAAGAGCTGTTTATGACAGGGTAAAATTAGCGTTTTTAAAACTATCTTTGAGAAATTTTAAAACAAACTATATTACAAACTTTCCATTAAGACCCTAAAGAATCATATTAGCTTGTGGAAAATTGGCTTTGTATGACTCCTTTAAATGTATATATTGAATATTTTAATTATATAACATCATAGCATCATAAGCATCATATTCAAATCAGTTTCATCATGCATACACGGCATAATCTCAATACAATAAACCATTATAGAGCTATAAGTCCCCTCCAAAGTATTACATGAAGTTATACACATCCAGTGTTAATAACTGATGTTTAAAATGGTGTGTATGACTTTTTTTTTTTGTTTGTTTGTCTATGTAGTTATGTGTTTATGTGGGTGTATAAATTGCCATGTCTCAGAGGCGCTGCTGAGGATAACAGGCTGCGGCTGTAATGGTCATCCATCAATCACACAGACAGCCATGGGGTTAAGACTTTGAGCCAGCATCTCTCTCACACACGTTTGCATGCTGTGCTGGCCATTACCTGCTTTATAACTGGACACGACTCTGTTTAATGGTTCTCTCACACAGAATTACACAGTACAGAGAAATAACCACATTCTCATTTCATCAGCTTAATCAAAAAACACGCACGCTGAAAGTGAGCTTTGAGTATGTTTAAAAATCGTATCAGCTCTCTCCCACTCTCCCAGTTTAGTATGACTCTTTCTCAATGTTTCAGTGTTACTGTGTTTGTTTGGTAAAGCCAGAGAGAATGGAAAAACAACTGATTATGCTGTCTAATCTTCCCTGTTTGTCTAAAACAATGAAAGTCACTTTCTATGGAAGCTTGTCAGAGATTTAAAAAAAGTTTGTTGTAAGAGAAAATGTAAAATAAGAAATAGTTTTGTTGTGAGATAAAGTCACAGTGTCAGAATTACAAGCAGCAAGTATCAATGAGATACAAGTCACAAGTAACAAAATGAGAATTATGAGAAATAGTCACATTGTAAGGCATAAAGTTACAATTAGCAGCAACAAAGTCACAATATGAAATATAAAGTCACAAATGGAATCTAAAGTCACAATTATGAGAAATCACAATGTGAGATATTGTCATATCAGTCATATTGTGAGATATAGGATACAATTACCCCTAACAAAGGAACAGTATGAGATATTAAATCACAGTAGTTTGACACGTTTCCATTAGGCACATTTTCAATTCGCAATTTTAATTTGCGCAATTTGAAGGGTAATGGAAATCCGCTAATTAAACTAAATTCACAATTATGAGAAACAAATATGCAATTTGAAATATAGTCACATTGCAAGACTTTTAAGAGAAAGTCAGAATATTTCATTGTGAGATATAAAGTCGCAATTACGGCGCAATGTAATAATGTGACGAGTAAACTGCAAATGTGAGATAAAAAAATTGTAAATTTACCTTTGCTGCAAAGTCTCACATTGCAAGACAAAGATACGTTGTTTAAAGTAAAGTCAGTTGTGAAAAATAAAGATACAGTTGTAAAATATGAAGCTGGAATGATGAGGAACAAAGTTAGCCTGGCTTCCATGACTTTAAAGCTCATTTTGGGATCAGAAATACTCGGCAGCTTGGCCAGACTAACTTTGCTCATGAAATGAATGTAGCGTCAAGGGAAGTATGGGCGGGCCCAGGCTAATAAAGTGACATTCTGACAAAAAAAGTAGGCTATTAATGGCAGAAAAAAATAATGTGTGAGAAATGTGTATGAAAGATTTTTCATACAGGCTGATAAAGGAAAAAATCTATTGGAAGATCAGATTTACAAAGCAGCCTGATACTGTACATATATCACACCCTTTGTAATCAACTCGCGCTCTGTAGGGGGTGTTGGCAGTGTACGTTGTTTGGACTCAGTGCCTCTTGTCACTTGTTATTGTGAATGTGAGAGCCACTTTCTTCTCTTCTTTCTTGGGGAGCTGCTGAGGTGAGTAAGGAGTGGGACTTCAGTGAATACTGTGAGATTTTATGTGTTCTCCACAGAGGGATCCCTTATTCTGGTTTCATCAGAAGCCTGTGCTGGCATCTTCCTCTTTATCCTCCTCCTCTCTGCTTCTATGCACACCAAAGGAACCTCTCTGCGTCTGCCACTAAACAGGTAGAGATCTCCCCGGGCAAGCATTACCAGAAATAACTCCCATATACAGCCCTTTATAAACTTTGATCACAGAACTCAGCACCACATGCATGGCTTCTTTTGCTTTTTTTTTTAAGTATTTTGCATTTTTACATAGTTCTTTAGGCAATATTTAGGTAACACAAATGAAATTTGTGCTTTTACAGTGGGATTTACACATCTGTCCCCATATTATGCATGTTTGCATTCAATATGCTTCTTTAATTGCAAAAAATAAATACAAATAAAATCTGAATAGTGCAGAAATCTTTTGATATATTTGATATATGATTTTACAGTCTGATGAGACAAAGTGAATGTGAATCTAGGAAATGTTGATATTATATTCTGTATATATACTGTATTATATTTTGTAAATATTATAGCTTCAACCTAGTTCTAATGCAACACCAAATTTGCATACAAATATGTGGATGAAACCACGATATTCAAATTTTTAAATATAATCTAATTTAAATGTTGAAAATAAAGTATTAGGAGTCTACAAAATGCAAAACACAAGCATTTTTACTGGTTCAAAATCCGGACCTCTTAAATACACTATATATGACAAATATATGTGTGTGAGTTTGCATTTTGTTAACCTAATGTGTGTATGTGTGTGTGAGAGAGAAAGTGTGTGGTTTTGTGTACACACGTGTCTCGGTTTTTTACTAGAATGACTAAGAATCGACAGTGACCTTAAAATCTGATGGATGGCTTGGACGGCGGCAGAATACAAAAGCAGACATGACTCCCCTTTGGCTTAGTTTAAGGTCGCCACCGGTGGCTCTAGTCTGGGTGTAAAAGACAATTCATTTCAGTGCCCTTAATTTCAGGTACCAAGTCTGCACCTCGTCATTGCTAAAGACGTCAAGAGGAATTAGAGGGACTGGGAGTTTAATTAATTTCTAGGGAGGGCAGAGAGTGACATTAGAAGAGGTGATGCCGTGCTGCTAGATTGACAAAGCTGGATCTTTATTTGGGTCTCTGCCACATAACCTCATCCAGCTGCATTCTGATATTTGGCAAAAATGTCACAAGAGTGTTTTTCGACCATCATTGTGTGACAACAGTGAACGACATTTCAAAAATAGCTACAGGGAATGAGGCTGCGTAATCTAATGAACCTATAAAATGGGTTTCGGTATTGGAAAGACTTGTCTTATTGTAAGTAGTGCATCACACACACTAAAGAGAGCGCTGAAAGCTCACATCCTGTTTTGTCTTTGTGCCAGACTTGCCTAAGGCCGTTCTGACATGCCACATTTGGAAGCTCCTTAAAATATATGTGAGGATTCAGCAGAATGTAGCTTTCAGGACAGGAAATAATCACACTAGTCTAAAAGAGGCATTACAAAAGCAGCTGAAGAGTAAGAAAGGCTTCACTGAACCGATATACTTTGAGTAAAAATATACCTTGTAGACAAGGGCCCTAATACAGTCTGAGAAAACATATGTAAAGGAGGCTCAGTTCAGACCTGTCATCGACTTTTACACCTGTTACGTACCTTTTTCAGAACAGATGTTTGAACTCCATGAAAACAATTCACACTCTATGTATAACCAGTTAAAGAAATTCAGTGGTGAACATACCTTTAAAGTCAGCATCAAAAGCGATTCTATTTACTTTGTTAGTGCACATTATTAGTCTAGTTAATCCACAGAATAAATGTGTTTGTCTTCTTAATCTTTAGTTAAGCTCTCAAAATTTGCTCGGGCAGAACATCCTTAAGCAATTATGTGCAATCTGCTGTGATATGGCAAGGAGATGAACCAAAATCAAACCCCGGCCTCTATTTTTTTATCATATAGTATTCTGTTTCACCTGGAAATACATCACAACACTGAAGGAAGTCAGCTGCAAATCAACAACTGATTCACACAGATTTAAATGCACAATGTTTGTCCACACTGTAATTTAGTTTAAGGTCCGTTCACTCCAAGCACAATAACAATAAAGATAACGATAAAGATATAATTCTAGAAATCGTTCCACACCACAGATAAAGGATCAGAAAAAATATATTGATGGAATCACTGGTCCCACTTTATATTAAGTGGCCCTAATACCTGTGTACTTACATAGTAACTAGTTCTGTACATAGTATGTAACCACAGTGTAAGCACACATTGCTACATTGTATCTACAGCTGTAATATTTCTGCAACTACACACATATAACAACCCTCAGAATGGTGTTTGTTAGTAAAATGTGTAACGAGATATATATCTACATTTTGTAAAAACAATATATATAAGAGTAATTGGAGCAGTTTGATTCAGGGGGTGGAGATGGGTAGGTTTCGGGATATGTAAAGTGGGAGGAGCTGGATTTAGAGTTGGTAGAGTTTGTGCCCCACTGTAATACTAGTGTACTTACATTGTAACTCCTCAGGAAATGCCCACATAATATAAAGTGTAACATTCTGGACACAAACACAATTTATATGTAAAGCCTAATTTACTGCCTGCTGCTGTGTAACATCAAAGTAATTACATGTTAAATCCATAGTAATTGTATACTTAATATAAAGTGTAACACTTTCTTTACCAAAAAGTGCTGTTAGTCTTGTTACACATTTGTACTTTCATTACCAAAAAGCGTTGTTACCAGTGTTCTGTTACACATTTGTACTTGAGCATACCATTCAGTAGGTTGTTACATGTGTATAGTTACACAAAGCTGTAGATACTATGTATCAATGAGTACTTATACTTTAATTATCTACTACATTCACATCTACTGTAGTTAATAAGTACACAGGTATTAGGGACACTTTCAGAATGGTATTTTCCAGTTGATGAATGATAAAAACACTGACAGCCAATCAGAATCCATCCTGATATAACAAACTCAATCATTTAAAGTGGCAGGTGCGCTTTATTCTTGTAGCTCCATAAAATGATGGTTGTACCCCTGATGTCACATGGACTATTTTAACAATTGTCCTTTCTATCTTTCTGGGCCTTGAATGTGTCGATTGCATTGCTGTCTATGCAGGATCAGGAAGTATAATAATCTTAAAATATCTTAAGTTGTGTTCTGAAGATGAACAAAGGATGATTATAGGATTTCATCCAGGGGTCACTAAGTTCAAGTCCCAGAGGGCTGGTGTCCTCCTGAGTTCAGCTCCAACCTTAATCAAACACAACTAAAGCAGCTAATCAAGATCTTAGGTATACTTAAAAAACGTACAGGGAGGTGTGTCGAGGAGCTAAAGTTGAAGTTAAACTCTGCAGGACATCGGCCCTCCAGGATCAGGTTTGATTACCCCTTCCTTAAACTAAAGTCATGTTATAATATTTAAAAGCTTTTAAAGAGATGAAAGAGTGAAAAATGAAAATTATGTCATACTAACCCTCATGTCAGTCATTCAAAACCTGAATAACTTTAATCTGCAAAACACAAAGATACAATATATGGAATAGCATGTTGACTGCTTTCTCCATATAAATACCAAAATGTTAAAACTCCAAAAAAAGATGTTGACCAATGCCCACATACTATTATATATCAAACACAACACAAACCTTAAATGTCCACTGAAGTTAAACTTTATTGGTTCTCATGCTAAAATTAAGACACACTATCTATTTTTTTCAGATTTAATATTCCATTTCACTCTGAAACAAGTCACAATTCTGAAATCAACGTCCTGTTCAAACACACCTTAAATGATCATCTGCCGTGAATGCGAAGCTTTTCTTGAGGGTCTTCAAAAGTTTGTTTTTTGTTTCTGTAATTCAGTTTATTCATATATTTCATATTTTATTTGAGAGTGAATAAATACTTACATTAAAAACACTTCATCATGCAATCATATGTCATTTTAGGAGTTAAAATGGATATAAAAAGCTAAGACTTTATATTTTTCAAATACCTTCATTTGTGTTCTGCAGAAGACAAACTCATACAGGTTTGAAAAACATAAGCAAATGATGACAGAATTTGCATTTTCGGGAGAATCACCTCTTTAATTATATTCTGTCTGAGTATTTACAAGATCTATTTCTGTCTACTAGTATACGCACAAACTTACATCAAACAACTTCATTTGCATCTGACATTTATATTTACCTATTTCATGCATGCATTTGTAGAATTTGTAAGCATCATCACTTCCTTTAAAGGCGCTTACTATTTTTACCCATTTAGCCATTTTCCTTTCTTACCAGAACAGACATCATTACGCACTCCCTTGGGAACTGACTACTCCATGAATATTCCAAAATAAATGGATCGTCGACTGTACTTATTTACAAGTCATCTGGTCAGGATTGGCGCTAAATAATAATTAGTGTGGATAAGAGTGGGAGTCTGTGCAAGAGAACTGGCCTGCAGCTCTAAAGCTGCAGCTCGGGAGGCTGATGAGGCCAGTGTCAATGCACAAGATCAATAAACGACAGGGACGTATTTAATATCGTTTCTCAGCCCGTCAGCGTCTTTTCCCCATAGACCGGATCTCTCTGGCAGGAACGTTCCTTTGACTCAATCTCTCATTTCAGCCGCTTTACCCCGTGAGAATGAAGCCCAGCAGATTTCACAGCTAATCCTTTCCCAGAGCCTCGAACCTGTATGTGTGGGAGTATGTCCACTCAAAGTGATGGATAAGTTACTTTTAAAATAAATTCTACTACAGATTAAAGAAAACATCCTGTGAAAATTTCATGTGTAATGTATTCAATTGCATTTCTCAAGGAATTGAAATACATTGATTGTGTCCTTTACATAGGCAGATTTTTTTTTTGAGTAAATATATAATCAGTTTTAAAAATCTGCATGTATACACTTACATTAAAGATATATTCTCTGAAAACAAGCCTAAAGAAGAAAATCTTGCTTTTGAAGTAAATCTTGTTTAATTAATTTTTATATATTTGTTTTTTCATAAGAAAATACTGGCAATAATGTGCATCTTAAAAAATATATTTTTTAATGAGGTTTTTTTTCATTAGTCTTCTTTGTCTTGGTACATATACTTGAAATAAACATATACATATTCAAGAAACAGTCTATAAAACACATTTTAATCTATTGTTCAATATCTTGTGTTTTTCAAAATGTTTAGGTTACGAACCTAACCCACGTTCCCTGAAGGAGGGAACAGAGACGTTACATATGGGAACTCGCCAGAGAGACCAAGTGCCTGCGTTACACAGAGACCCCCTGCCGACTGGGGAGATACTTTTTAAGTTCGTCAGCAGAGGAGTCTGCATGTAACCTTCTCAACCTCTCCACGGCCCATATGAGGGGCAACAGAGTAGCTTTCAGTGGTGCTGAAACAAGCAGCTGAGGGTCTCGGTGGGTTCACATGACGCACACCTTTAAGGAATCTGGCGATGAGCTGATGCTTCCCGAGGGACGCGCCCTCTACTGCATCATGATATGCGGCAATGGCAGCGACATATACTTTGAGAGTTGAAGGGGACAGCCTGCGCTCCAACGTCTCATGCAGGAAGGTAAGCACAACTGCGATCGTGCATCTCTGTGGGTCCTCACCACGGGAGGAATACATTCGACGAACAGACCCCAACTCTGAGTGTAAGCCTGCCTCGTAGAGGGGGCTCGCGTTTGAGTGATGGTATCTACAACAGCGCTGGGAAGGCTAGAGAAGTCTGCCGTCATATGGTGCCCATCCCCTGAGAAAAAAGGTTCTTCCTCCATGGGATTTTCCAAGGAGGGGCTGCCGCGAGGAACGCGAGGTCTGCAAACCACGTCCAGGAGGGCCAGTAAGGCGCTACCAGCAGGACTTGTTCCTCATTCTCCTGATCTTGCACTGGGTCTGTTACAGCCTCTGAAAAGTTTTGAGAGGAACCGCTGTTTTGTGCCTGAACGTATCTAGTCAGTTCAGCATGGCCTGCGTGCGCTCATTGGTGAGGCGGGCAGTAATTTCGATCGAGTCCAGCTCCATACCTAGATAAAAGATCTTCTGCACTGGGAAGAGTTTGCTCTTCTCTCGGCTGACCTGAAGACCCAGATGGCTGAGGTGCCGGAGCACTATGTCCCTGTGCATGCACAACAAATGCTTCAAGTGAGCTATTATCAGCCAGTCGTTGAGATGAGGATGCGGATGCCCATCTGCCACAGCGGGGCGGGCGCCTGGCTAACTGAATTGCATAGCCGAGGCGTACCGTCCGAATCAACCACTGCGAGGGGGCGAGGAGAGCTATCCAGGCTCCGAGCCACATCGACAGAGGTATCAAGGGAACGTTGACCACCGTGCAAGCAGTGGGCCAGCCCGTAGAGGGGCGGGGACAGGGACTATTCGTCTGGCTGCATTGAGCAGCACTTACCTGGCTCACTGGCTCCCGCGCTGGCAAAACAGCGTCCTGGGTCAGCATCTGTGAAGACAAAGAGATTTGTGTTAGATGGGGACCTTCGGACACTGGACCCGGAGATGATGAAATTTGCTGTTAAGACTGGCTCTCTCTGTGTGTACAGAAACTCCTGACCCTCCTCCAGGAGTGGGGACGGAGATGTCATCGACGTCACGTGAAGAGCAGTCCTCATCACCTCCAGGCTGCCTGTGTCAGGAACGCTTCCCGCCCCTCCGGGTGTTAAAGGCTGGTCCCTAATCAGCAGGCGGCGCCCTTCGCCCGCAGCCAGATCGATGACGGGCCACCAGCTGGGCATTCCTGGATGCCGCAGGGGGACGCCCTCGGGGACGCCCTCGGGGACGAGCAGATGGAGGAGTACACGGGGGCAGGCTGGCCGGCCGAGGCAGGACGTGAGACATTGCCTCGTTCTGCTGCTGAACTGTGGAGAACTGTGGAGATGGGGGTGTCGAGAAAGCATGCTCTCTCGGCGGCCGGCACCTGCGTCAGACTCAGCCACTCAGCCTCAGTCACTCCTGGACCACCGTGGTGGACATCACCTGGCCAAGGGCACACGCCACGACCTTCATCATCCGAAAAGCGAGGTCAGTCATGGCACGGAGTTCCTACATCGCCCCATGGTCCGGCCCACTCTCGTGCAGGAGCTGCAACACTCTAGCCTGATAGACCTGAAACGTTGTAAGCGCATGCGCAGCGGTAGCAGCCTGCCCCGCGGCGTAGTAGACATCGCTAGTAAGAGCGGACGAAAGTCTACATGCCTCGGACGGGAGATGCGGCTGATCACAACAGGCGGCAGCACTGCGTGGGCATAGGTGCACCGCCACAGACCTGAGGGATCGCCACATACCCCCTGGCTGCACCCGGAGCCGCATCTCTAACCGATTCCTACCGCGGCGTGGAGGAGCAGAGCAGAGAGTTCGGTATCCACCGCGGGCGGGGCAGACACCGCAGTGCGGTGCCCTCCCGAGGCGGCTTCAGCCTCACCAACTGACTCACTCTCTGATGCTGCCGAAGACATCTCATCCTCTCGGGGCGCTCTAAAGGACACACTCAGCCCTGTTACAGGGATCTCCTCCAGGAGGACCACGGGACTACATGTTGCATCAGAAGTCCGCACGGCTTCCACCCTGGACGGAACATTCTGAAATCCCCCAAGCGCCTCGCCGCGGTGCGGGAAGCACGCAAGGGGAGCCACCTTGCGAGCGAGAGGCGGGACTTCAATGTAGCCATGGAGACATTCCGGAGAACGCTTCACCAACCGTGGGAAAAAATTCTCCCGTTTGCCCAGGGAAGACCTATCGCGGCAGCTCTGTGCACTCAAAAAGGTCTTTGCTCGCTGGATTTGCAAGATGACTGGCACATCCA
>JAUYWG010000032.1:11372320-11403983 GCA_034779775.1 Enteromius afrohamiltoni
TGGCCTTTTGTATAAAGCTCAAAGGCATTTGGTCTCTCTGGCGAGTTCCCATATGTAACGTCGAAGTGATTAGACTGTTTTTCTGAATATAAGTGTATTTCTAGCACCTGCGCATTCTTTCCATAAATACAGTGCTATTTTGCACACAAGCTTAACAAACATCTGAATTTTTAATTAGAAACTTGGACAAAAATATTCATTAGGAGCTCAAATATTGCATTTAAGAGCAAGAAACTGCATTTTTGCTAAGCATAAGGCTTAATGTTTACATGACAGTTCACAGGAACTAACTATTTACTATAAAACCTAGTAAGAGTTTAAAGTTGCATTTTTTTTTTCATTTATTATTGATCAGAAAATATATTATCGATTGCCTTTCATAGAGTGCTAAATAAATTTAAATAGCAACGTATACATTTTCTCTTGTTTTAGATTTTATTATAGGCCTATTTTCATTACTCCTGAACCCTGATACATGCCAGATGCATGCAAGAACCCAAAAAACTAAACCATACTCTTTACTATCGCATGTGAAAATGGGAAAGACAGGAGAGAAAGCATCCAACCGTGCAAGTGAATCCGTCATGGACCGTGCACACTCCCTGTGATGACTCATCTGCTTGTCCTGCCTGTTATATATGATAGTGAGAAACTTAGTTATGGCTGCAGTGAGTCACAGATAGATGCTAGAAAGTGTTTTGAAACATTTCCGTAATGGGCTTGATGCTTTCCTGATTGACATTATTACGAACTGCTGTCCTACAATTGAGCTGCATGGCAGCTAACAGAAATGATGAGATAAGCTCTCTAAATATGTTAAGTCATCTAATTTGCTCCTTAATTGCCTGTCAAAAATAATTACTTAGTCAACATGTCTCAACATCCTTCCATAGCTAAATCGCTGCAAATTGTCTTGCCAATAAAGCGGTAATTGTTTAAAAACACCTTAAAATAACTTATTCTGCTAAAGTACCCTGTTTAAAGCACTTTACACTCACAGCCGGAACTACAGCAAGTTACACTGCTCTCTTTATCAGGAGGTCAACATTAATGGGAAGGAAGTGATAACGTGTCTCACCCATTTCACACCAACAGTAATTTGCTGGTGAGTAAGTTAAATGAGACCACTGTGACTCTCCATCGGGGAGGGGTTTATAGGCCAAAGTGTGTTCTTTCCCGACCCGTGTAACTGGCAGTGGAGGGGCTGACGATGAACTCTGAGGACCCATGATACTAGATACTGAAAGATTGACTGATGGGAAATGAATTGATGACAGATGCTGACTCTTCCGGTGACTGCTGCGCCACTGTCAGAACCACTCTGGGATTACGACAGTTCTCACCTATTTCCCCTGAGGCTGCGCTTCTCAACATGCCGAAGGCAAGTAAATTTCAGGGCTGAAGGGTTTGACATGGTGACAGAGGCGGTCCTGAGTCGAGTGGAAGACGGCATTTCAAAACTTTGGCATCTCCAGGCCCTCTCATTAATAAAGTCTTCTATTGAGGTATATTGAAGGACAGGACTGTATAGCCACTGGCCAACAAAATCATTTTACAGCTAGTGCACTGATAACATACTACATACATATTGATTGATCATAGATCTGTAAATACTAAATAGATTAGATAGATAGATAGATAGATAGATAGATAGATAGATAGATAGATAGATAGATAGATAGATAGATAGATAGATAGATGCCTTTAAATAACTATACTTTGTCTATGAGCAATTGGCTGACATCAGAAAAGTACACAAAGCAAAACTACAGTACATTGGGATGATGGAAACATTGCTCACATGAAAAGTGCTGATGACATCTCACACACATCAAGAAGAGCAATAGTCTCAGTGGACTGGAGCATGATGTCAGTTGTTCATTTATTATTTATTCTAACATCAACTCTTTCCATTCGCTTTTTAAAAACTTTTTTGGCCTTTTCTCTTTATATTTATCACAAATGCAAACACATGCAGATACATTTGGATTATATATTAAAAGTAAAGGCATTTTTCCAAGAACTTGCATTCAAAACCTGTTACCAAAAAGTTACCTGCTGTGCTCCAAACAGTTCTCAAGGAGGATTTGGAGGTTTAGGAAAATCTTTTGTCAAATCCCCAGCAGGATAAGAGTGTTCTGAACTACCCTTGTGGGATCTGGTGACTCTTGAGCTTTGATTTGAGTTCAAGTGACTCAGATGAGTTTACTTAAAGGCCCTCATATATAATGTGATTTTTTACCATTGTATATCTGCAGTGGCTGTGAACTATGGGCATTTAATGGCATGCAATATAGTTCAGCAACATAAGGTTAGATCCGCATTATTTGTGCAGTCTATTGTTAGGCTGCTTAATTATTGCTTTTCATATTTAGCTTTGGCATTAATTATTTTGCCTGCCTTTACCTTGGTGAAAGGATTTGAGGAAAGCTTTTGTGCTTGTTGTACTAATTAATTCAGCTAAAGATGGAAAAACGTAAGGCCAAGAGAATTAGAGGTTTTTTTTAAAGGCATATCTTATTCATAATTGTCCTTGGTGACATTCTGTAAAGAGTGGTTGATAGACGATTCAACAAGGGTTTAATAGCCTTTATATTCCCTCGTCAGACAGATCACTTGACAGTGCAGTCAGCCCCCCTGCCAGCCTCTGCCATTTCTAGGTGTTTCTCCCCCCACTGGCGGTCTATAGAGAATAATGGCCTTACTGGGGGGAGGGTGGGATACACTGGCAGCAATATGAGGACAACTTCTCCAAGAAAACAATCCTAGGAGGTTTGCATGTCTGTGAATACACAGACACATATATATGAAGAAAATCTATCGACCACCCCCCCCCTTATATTAATATTACTGATTTACACAGATCTCATCCTGCTAGGCAGCTGAGAGCGTTCAGTGTGCTCCATGGAAGATGAAACCTCTCATTAGCCCAAATGTTAGCCGGTAATCGCTTTGAGATTCTGAGAAGTATTAAAAATGATGACCTCCTTCTTACGTCACATTTTTCGCATTATTAATGGAAAAGACGTGGTTATTTTTAAAAACCAAATCCTTGAATTAATTCATTGTGATGTAATATTAATACAGGTAGACTGCAAATTAAAATCCAGGATCTGACGAAGACAATTTCTCACTTTAGCTGGTGATTCTGCTCAAGCTCAGTATGAAAAAGAAAACTCAGTTTGGTGGCACAACATGTGTGTTTACTATTCATAAATCCCCATATCGAAACTCCAAAGGCATACAGATGTTTAGGATGCAATCTCACCAGGATTTCTCAATGTTGTCTCAATATAAAACCTATTAGAGCTTAACTTGCTGTACATTCAGCACAGTACCTCTCTCGTCCTATTCCTTGTGGCTTTGTAAATAAATTTTGCTCATTAGCAACCCCTTCACCGAAACTTGCTTTATGAAGAAATGATACATGACACTCTCAGCGCCTCTATTTCCGTATTATTCAGGGCCTTCCATCATGAAATGAAAACCTTAATTGTACACCTATTTCAGAATGCTAGGGAGTTAATGGCAATTTATGTTACTATAGTAACATGAAAATAGTGTAGTACCTGTGTGTGTGTGTGTGATATGTTACGGATATTCTAATTATAGCATTAGACACTTCTATTCATTATTCCATTCCAGAAATGATGTTGATTCTTTTAAAACAGCACAAGCACATTTTGAATGAGTTCCCTAACTGTGTTCAAAAGCAAGAATGAAACCTCAACGTGAAAATTCCCATGTTAGGTCTCACATCAAGCTGATTCAGACAAAGGAGCTGATGTTTCACGGCAATGCCACTAGAGTTCACTCTAAATCAAAAGTAAAATGAGGCAGGATAACGGATGCATACTCATCCAGGAATATAGAAACATAAATAGGCATAAATCTGTCTTTCTCATACTTTACCAATGCTCTCTGGGAGAGGAATGTTTTTGCTTCTAAGAACTGCCTGTTTCCTTGCAGTAATTGGAGCTTTCCCTTCAACACTCAAGTGGTAGAACGCCAATTAGACAAGATATTTTGTAGCCCATCAGAACTTTATTGACAACAACATTATTCTGTTCTGGCAGTCTGTCGCTAGATTTCAGGAAAAGACAGATTAGCAGCCCATGTTGTGATGAAAAATTCTATGCAAACGGTGTCAGATTAGACCTGTATATCCATATTCTTTCTGTCAGAGATGTCGGTTCAGTGAGGCGCCGTGTAAGAGTTCATATGTTGCCTGAGGTTCATTCCAAACGTGACAAATATTCATTATAAGGCATTAATAATTGAATACCCTCTCCCACAGATGCAGGAACCAACTCCACACACACACTGCGGTGGCAGCAGTTTTATTTGAATCTGAAAAATATTAACTAGAACTGACTTGATCTTTTAGGCTGCAGCTCCAATTATCACCTCACATGGCACTGAGATGTTTTTATGTCTGCCAACTAAACTTAAGCAACATTTAATAGGACAAAAGGAGAAAGCTTGAACCCACCCAACACATTTTACCGCAGTGTGATCCTTTATTCGCAGCGTCACACCTGAAAAAACATGCATTCTAAATGATCGCAGATGATTTTGTGATTGATTCAAAAGCAACTCTAAGTTATCTAAACCACTTGTTTTTGTTATAATACAACAAGACATCCATGTACTCAACCAGTGACCAGCACCTCTGGCCGGTTCTTAAAACAGCTCTTTATATTCTGCTCGTTCAAATACTTCTATTTCGTTTTAACAGAGGGCTGTGGTTGTTCTAGACAGCATGGTAAGGAGAGAGTGTCACCTCTGGGCTCCGAAGAGACACTCAATCAGAGACCCTGTGTAGGATGTTTTCAGTCCAATCAACAAAGGACGAAAAGGAGCCCAAAACTCCTGCCTGTTAAGATGAACTGACAGGCCCAGAGGTGCACGAGGGAGATCACCAAGCGAGAAAACTGAGAGGCTTATGAGTCAACTTATGACCGAGTCAATTAAGTCCGTGCCCTGACCAACACTGCTGACTTTAATAAACTGCCAAGCACACGAAATCCAATAACTCATGGGATGAAATGGACATAATTTTGACAGAAAGGTGAGTCTGGAGATGAATAGATTCCACTGATGTTGGTGTTCCACACAGCTGAGGGTGGGATAAGAAAGCAAACAAATGGTATGAAATAGTTTACTCACTTTAGTCATTATAATAAGACAGGCTCAGGTGGAAAGCTCGATATTGGAGCGCACCGTCTCGTTAAGTTGAGGAAAATCCTGTTTCATGAGTCTCTTTTTCTACCTCTTGCAGTCATTGATCTGCAGTGGAAGAAAAAATACACAAGGCACAAGCGATTTATTGAAATTATTCTTAAGAGAATGACATTCACACAATATTAGGTTTGCTGTTTTTGCTATTTATTCGAAAACACTTGAAATACCATAGGATTGCTTTGATTTTTATAAATCACTGCTAAATATTAATTCAAGTAGCACAAAGCCAACATTGCATTATTTTCTTCATTGGTTATTCATGTTAATCAAAGGAAGAGGAGAAGCAGAATAATTTCCCTTGTTGACAAAGCCCTTACCTGAGTCTTTCTCAAAATCATAAGCCACATGACTCATCTCCAAGTGAACAGCCCTTGAGGTGTTGCATTCAGTGGAGGAGAAATAACATCAGGCATTTATCAAAGCAAAAACAATTTCGGATTTGATATGTCACTGCAAGAGGTGGGGGTGTCTGCTGATGACCCACTCCGGTTCTTCCTCAGTGGCCTTTATACAACTATGATTTCTGACCTACCATCGCAGATCCACACGTATAGGCTGTCATGGCTTCTGCTTCTTCCATGACTATTTTATCACCCATTCTTAAATTACTCATGATTTTTCCACCTGATGTAGCTTTAACTTCAGTGTTCAAAGAACTTGACTCATTTGAATCATGAGTTAAAAACAAAATGGAAATGCATTAGAATGCAAGCTGGTTGGAGGGCAGCTCTAGGTATCCAACTCTAACATGGATCATATTTTTTAATAGTACTGTTGCCAGGTTTGTTTTGGCTGTTATAGATAATTAATGAGAGCCTACGGCTAGACTTAACAGGCAAAACTAACTCTTACAGTTATTCTTTTGATTATTTTGAGTAGACGGTGTTTGATGTGTGGGACAAAAATGAACTCTGAGATCTTTGTTAATATGAGACATGTGTAAAAACTCACATGAGGCAGTCACTCAGAGAAGCTTGATTTAAAGCTAAATTAATTGTATTGCATTGACGAAGCAGACAGGAAAGGTTTAATTGATCTCTATGGACTGTCAATTTTTGTTGTGTTTTTAACCTCTTCTTAACATAGGAAAGATGGCTAAGCTTAGTTTAGGGCTAAAATTGTGATATCAACACCACGGAATTGCAATAATACAAATAATACAATTTTGTGCATATGAAGCTACTGTCATGTCATAACACCCTTTTTCAAGTTTAAGTCCACTAACTTTAGGTCGAGTTCACACTGCATAATTTCCAAAGTCATCAGGTCACTGTTGTTTTCTACATGGCTATCTGAAGTAGCATTCAGTTGCTGCTGTGTTCAGAATGGATCAGTGACGCACTGCATGACTGTACAACAGCAAGAATTGCTGTTAACTTGTTTTCGTGCAAGACTGAAAATATTATTAAAATGGTAGCCCATACAAATGGTCAATTAAACAAGTCCTCCATTTCTTGGGTCCAATTAGACAGAGAAGGAACCATTCTTGGAATGGAAGCCATGCTTACTGATGTTGTGGTCTATAATGCCTCACCGATCAGTCCAGATATTTAGCATGCCAGAAAAAACAGACTGCAGCAGTCCACAGGAAGTACATGGAAGACGGAGACAGCGACCGCGTTAATTCCTCCCACAAATCCATCGTTTTGCCTCAAAAGACTTTATATTAGTACTTTTCAAATAAATAATGACGGTGGTTGTATTTGCCTGCTATAGCTTATGTTTTCTTGACAGATGGTAGGTTTAGGGGCAGGGGTTAGGTTACACGCTCATTAAATGTGTAAATAATATAATTTAAATAAAACTGGTTTGACGGTTTACATTGAAAAATCACACCCCTGCATATATGCAATAATTCCATTGTTTTTACTCAATATATATTTTAATTATGACCATAAAATAAAAAGAAAATATTGACGGCATATTGACGATATGTGTTTCCAATTTAAATCAACAGAGAATACTTCACCTCGAAAAGTGACTTAAAAGGGTTACACTTTAGTAAGCGACGCAAAAGGGTTTCAAAAGCTTCAAAATGTGATGATTTGGAGTGAGACTGTGTTGAAAATGAGTTTGGCATTAATCTACTCTCCTGTCTGGTACATCTTTTAAAGGCAGGGTATACACTTTCTGGAAACTAATGTTGATATTTGAAATCAACAAAATAAACACGCCCCTTTTCCAAAAGGGTCTTGCCCCTTTGATAGCTCCGCCCCACACGCCCCACAGCTTAAGCAACCCAGTCAACGAGTTCTCTGAAACAAAGCAGTACCAATGTTACACCGTCTACATGGGATGTGAGAAGAAGAACCATCAAGAAGAACCAAAACAACCTCGGTGTCTGATTGCAGGACTTCCGCTCCTTGAGTTTTCTCCAGCACTGGAAAGCTGATACGATATTTACATGGGTCTTTGCCTTATCGTTTAGCAGGCTTCTGTCTTTATCTTTCACTCTGCCCGACTGTTCACTGTCAATCAAGCTCCTCAAGCTAATGCTTTGCTTAGGCAGAATGGAGGGTTTGCGTCAATAAGAATTGCAATGATGCGGTCATAAATCAAACTGTACTGGTAAGCCTGCAATAGAAATAAAGTTAAAAACAAACTTCACTTGACCATAATGCGGAGATTAGACTGTAAAGCCAAAAGCAGCATGAGGTTAGAGAAGCTGGTATTTTGTGCCACTGGTGTTAATAAACGGTACTGTCAATCCTACTTAAATTGCTCAGTTTGTCTGGGCTGCCCGATTCAACACTATTCCAAATAGCCGTTGCGTTGTTGATGTGTTTGTGGATGGCTATGTTATTTATCTATCGTAACTGACTGCAGGAGTTTGAAACATATTGTATCACACAATTGTTTCTGTAAATGGTCTTTGTGGACTGGAGATGAAGTGAGGTTTGAATGTTATTACGTGCGACTGTTTTTTGCTGTATCTTGAAAAATGCATGATCACAGGTCAAGGAAAAAGATATATAACATTTTAAATGCTGCCTGGACAATTAATAACTTTCTGAATGGCATAGTGTCTGGTAGCAGTGAATTTGCTGTTATGCTTTGCTCTAGATACTACATATGTTTTGTTTGATAGGCCTATTGCTCTCAAAACTTGCCAGATGTCGGATTGCTGATCATTCTTCCAAGTCAGTTCTTTTTAATGAATCAGTCCTGCATTGGCAATCAGTGTGAATGATTTGTTAGCGAATTGATCAAATCTAAAATACCTATCCAGTAATCATAAATGACTGGTGAAATCATCACTATTTTAAGATGGAGCACAACAAATAGACAGTGCATACTTCATTTATGAATTATGATCATAAAATAAAAATGTAAAGTCTGCAATGGTTGTCATATATGAAAACATTAATATTGACCATGAATTTTATCACTCAAGTGTGTATCCACTGACTCTGATCGAAACATGCCTGTAAGGCATTATGGAATCAAAGAATGAGCACAGCTCAAAGCAACAGAAGAGGAGAGAAAAACTTATACCGGGGGAACTGAATATCACTGATATTCGACTTCTTGGTTAGAACATACGTGACTACACCACCTTAGTGTTAGATATGACAAAGATGTTGCAATTTTAACAGAGAACAGATAATTCATATGTTGTAAAAGTCCATGCACAAGACATGTATTTATGGTGCACTTTTTACACATTTTGGAGCTTACCAGAATTTGAGCATTTTTTGCTCTTCGTACTACAAAAAAGAAACATGCAGAGACCCGTTAAATAACAAATATTTTATGTATTACAGTTAAAGTGCCCCTATTATGCTTTTTCAAACATGATTGTTCATGCAGTGTGTCATGTAAACTTAAATCTGAAAAGTTGTGATGCTGACAGTGCATGAAAAATAAAGTTATTGTCTATCAAAAAAAAAGAGTCGGCTCACATTTGCCTAAACGAGTCGTCAGCAATTTGAATCTTTCTCTGTTACTGCCACACGTCACGAAGCAACATATTTGCATAATGTCCGCCCACGTTCTATGTTGCAAACAACTTGCCCCGCCCCCAAACAGTAAAATCTCCACTTGGATTACATCATGTGAAGAATCTCTTGTGTTCGCGTCATTTTACTGATGACTGCTTTTCCAGTCTTGGAGTACAACGCGATATTTACCAAACACTTGGTCTTAAAAGATGCATCAGTGCCCAGTTTATTTGGACCGGCTTGCTCCTCTGAACTTCTGCAAGTAAGATTAATATTTGATGATTGTATTTTCTAGCGATCGTTCAAAATACATATTTGTGTACGTTATGCTGTGTAACAACCCTGCAGAAAACGTGCGTTTCTGTAGTTCTGTTGTTCAGCTGTGGGCCTAATGTAGTCTAATACTGTGATTCATGCAGCTTGCCTGTCTGTCTGTCTGTCTCATCATGAGTTTAAGGCCCTGTTTACTCGAAGGGAAGAAGCAGGTATTTCCCTGCGGTTTGGTTATGCACCAAAAAAATGCTTAATGTCATGTGAGCGCCCTATTTCCATAGGTTTGGCATAGTTATTATCACAACGGCGTATTTATGGGGGTTGATATAAATTAAAGTATTTGGAAAACGATGTTGTGTACACAATGTTATTATTGAAAAAGGGGGGGTTATTCATTTCTCTAAATACCCGGCTATGTGTAAATGTGACCTAAGTAATGATAAACGATGGCTTAACGCAGTGTTATGCATACAATGCTGAAGTTCACTACGTAAAGGGGTGCCTGAATCGCTTACAAAAGCACTGTCCACGGTAGTTTTGGTGCAAGCTATGTGGACAGATGTAGCGGTAGACCAATCATATAGGACTGCGCCATATGACCAATCACAGTGAGGGATCACGGGAGGGAGGGCTTTAGACAAACGGAGTCTTCGAACTGCTTCACACGAGTCAATTTACAAATCATTTAGAAATGGGGCAAAATTAAATCAATTTTTGGAGAAAACTAAAGTGTTTTTTGACCTTGCATACATGTAAACCTGTTTTAAGAGACTCATAAAACAATATTAGCCACCTTTAAAATGGCATAATAGGGGCACTTTAAAAACAATTGATTGTCAGAGCCATTGTTAATAATTAAGCATCAGTAATAGCTTAGTACCAAATATCAGTATATTAAAATTACTTCTGAAATCATATGACACTGAAGACTAGAGTAATGATCAAATAAGCACATTTGGTGAGCATAAGAGACTAAATCGGTAGTGTGGTCAAGGTGAAGAATTACAACTACTCACGTTACTGTAATTAAGTAGTTTTTTTCTCACATACTTGTACTTTTTGAGTATATTTTTAAAGGTGTATTTTACTTGTACTTAAGTACAAATTAAGCAAAATAATCTACTTCGTTACTTTTAAATCCTAGTCCATTTCCGAGTATGCCCACATTTTCAATTGATAATCAAACCTTTGATGCATTTCAGTCATAAACATAAATACCTAGACGCCTCATTGGCCGCTCGACCACACATCATGTTGGTCCGGGCAACACTCCTTAACTGTCATATCAGCACAGAATAAAATGTACCAGACTCGTCAGCAGTTTAAGGATCTGCAGGCCGTCACACATAAATAAAATAGATCTATAGATTACCTTTTACCAGTAAGACTGAACAGTTGTTTATGGTGTTTTTGGTCATTATGTTGCCAGCCTAATTAGTCACTAGTGTGTACGTTTAGTAACTATAGCGCTATTTCTAGTTAGCTGTGAAAGCTGAACTTTTAAATGGATATTTACTAAGTTTTAACTTGTATTGTAGTTTATATCATGAAGTAAATTGTGCTATGAGCATAATATGTACAATGATCACTTTGATAAGAGTGTCAGATTGTCAGGATTAGGGAGCTAAAGTGTCTCTTTTTAATTTCACTAATCATTTCCAAAGATCACAAGATTAAAAAGGATTTGATAGTTTATCATAAAACTCTGGACTGATTATATGGTTTTTTTTTTTTCATTTTCAACCATTTGCAAAAAGGAGCACACAAGCCTTAAAGAAATCTCAAGAAAGCCAGTTCTGCATTTCCAAGAAACGATACTACAACTGCATTTTCGCTATTATTTAATTTACTTTTTAATCTACTATATTTATTCTTCATTATTTTTTCTGTATTATTCCAACTTTGATATAACATTCAATTTGCTATTTTAATTATTTATTTTTATTTTTATTTATTTATTGTTTTTTATTTATATGATATTGTACATATAATTGTTGCTTTTATAAATCTATTATATCACATGTGTTATTGTACTGTTGTTGTCACAGGCCGCACCTCTGTGGCCCTCTCCACCGGTCAGCAGCGGGAACCTTCACCGAAATACTGACGTTTCTACCCGGACACTTTTTACCCATGTACCTTGGCGTTTCCCGCGTCATTTTCCCGCCCTGACACAGTATAAAAGCTCAGACTTTTACCCAGACCAGTCGCGAAGTCTCTTTGCCCTGGCTATTGATTCCCAGCGTTTGTTCCGTGTTTTTCTACCCATGTTTGATTTTCTGCCTGTTCTTTACTACTTCTTAATGCTCTGCGTCTTCAGTCACTCAGATGTTGGGAGTAAATCACTACTGCTATGTTCATTCATACATCAAACACAGCAAAACACCTCAATCGCTTAGGAGTCTTGCTGGTCTCAGGGTCTGAGGTAAGACACCAGTTCAGTCTGTGTGTGACACGCTGCTGTCAAACAACTATTGTGGGAGTGGCCTCTGTCAGTGTGACGCCACACCGGCATGCATTTGAGAATGGCTTGATTTCAGAAGGGGCAACTTTTGTTATTAAATTAAAAGAAAACTACTTGTGGATCTTTATCATTGTAGGGTGGTTGTGTACACACACTACCAACACACATTTCAGTCCAAACAGCTTGTAAAAGTGCATGTGGCAAGTACTGTTTGATTTGTATTCACTGATTTTTTTTTTTTTTTCAATGATGAAAAATGATCAGCACTTAAAGGTGTATTATTTAGATTTTTCCCCCCAGTATTTCAAGATGGAGTTAAAGACAGGGAAAGCAAAACTTAATTTAATGTACATTAAAAATGACATTACATGTATATATTACAGTTATACTAGCCTACATAAATGTTATCATTGTTAACAAACAAAATCTGCCAAATAAACAGGAGTGTGAGCTTTCATAATTTCTTTAAAAAAAAAAGATTTTCCAAGCCTGACTAAAAAACAAATGCATATCACAAACCACTAAAATCGGCTGATACATGTAAACGTTATTGTGATTTGGTCCAAAAAAAAAATACAGCTCCATTTCGCAAATTTTGCACACTTCTTTCTTTGCATCCGCCTCCTGTATTACACAGTTTGAATGTCCTTGCGGGATTACAGGTATTCCACATACATTGAATAATTTTTGTGCAAATGTGGCTAACTCTATTAACATCAGAAAACCTTTTTTACGGTCACTATTGTGACAGATGGGATTAAATGGGCTAAATAATGCCAGCTGAAAAGTATAGTAACTAGTACTCAGAGCAGTTTTTGAGAATAGAAATTCATACTTTTACTTAAGTACTGTTTTGACACCAGTACTTTTACTTGTAATTGAGTATTTTTTCAGCAATGTAACAAATTTTAAGTACTCTTTCCATCACTGAGTGTAGGTGAATTATATGGACAGCACTAAATGACTTTAAATGATCTTACGTTTAAATCGTGACTCAGGATATGTTTAAGTAGAATAAAATGTCTAGATTTTTGAAATAGATCAATCTGTGTTATGTCAGGTACTGTAACATTTCAAGTGACAGAGAAAAGCAGCTCACTGAATATTCAAGAGTTTGGCAGGTCATTTCAGTCTAATTAATTTAATATCCTCTCAATTTAACTTTATATTTAATACATTATTTATGCCCATTTCTCCCTGATGCTGAGAATTTATATCAAGCAGCATAGTTATTTATTCAAGCCCCCAGGGAGTTTTGCATTTGCATGGGTTTGTTCAGGGTTTGCAATAACAATATTGGAGTGCCTCATATTTGCAATTAGGGCTGATGAATTGATTTTCTTGTATAGTTGCACTTTTTTCTTTTAATTTACATGGCGCTGAATTGTTTTCATGGAGGAAAATTCATTGGTTTGTTCAGTAATCTCCCTTGGTGAGGCTGTCTGATATGTGCCATTCTCCAGTGAGTGGGTTATTTGTCCATCTGCCAGGCTGATTCATGTTTTGGTACCATGAGTCGTAAAATAAGAACGACATACAGTTGCTCATTATGCATGCACATAGCCAGATTGACAAACAGACATATGACATGATGCATGCAGGATATAGTGACAGGGCTGTCTCATCCATTATGGACTAAGGCCACCACTTCAGCAGAGAATAATTTTTAATCTGGAAAAAAAAATAAAAATAAATTGGAATATTTTGAATTGTTTGTTTAAGGGTATTCTTCAGTTCTCATGCATTGACAAATGTATAAAAAGATTGTATAGTAGTATAGTAGAATACATTGTACATAGACGTATTCTTTCAGTGGAATAGTTGGGTACACTTTGCAAGGAAGTATTTTCAACATCGTTTTCAAAAAAACTTGTCATTTATATCAACCCACAGCTGAACAACAGAACTACAGAAACGCAAGTTAGCCGGTTACCAAGAGATGTGCAGGGTTGATACACAACATAAAGATTCAAATTGCTGACGGATGTCACCCGACTCTTTTTTTGATTGACAATAACTTTATTTATTGTGCACTGTCAGCGTCACAACTTTGCAGATAGTTTATGTTCAAATACAGCTACATGACACACTGCATGAACGATCATGTTTGAAAAAGCACAATGGGGCACTCTCATTTATGGCTTTCAGGTTTTATTTCAAGTTTCAGTTTTCAAATTGTGACTGAACCTTTTTGTACGGTTGCCCTGGGATGCACCATTTGCAAAACAAACAAAAGCTCATAACACAAGAGAATTAGTCCTCAACTAATTATCAACAGAACTAATTATGTTGTAGGTTAAGTCCATTGTGTCTGTCACCTTTGTTTGCTCTGTCGGCGTTGTAGTGCAGTGACACTTGCTGGCGACACATGAGCTGCTTTCACAACGATGCTGGTTCAGTTTCTGGCCAGTTTCATTCAGTTCCGTCTTATTTCTCTTTTCTATCTCCTCTTTATTTTCTTATAAAGCCGTATAGTTTCCATCAAAACAGTTCCATTATTGTGTGACTCCTTCGTCATCACTGCTGCAGACAAATACTGCCATTAAACCACAAATAACATAATTTATTTGCACAGTTTTTTTTTTTTTTTCTCGATTGACAGTTTTAGCGCAATCTATTTTTCAGCAGTTCAACAGCATGTGCATGAGTCCACGTGCAGTGAAGATGCCTAAAATGGCATGATCAAAACAAACTCTTTGTCTACCCACCCACAGCCCAGCCTCCTTATCCCACTGACTCACTGCTTAAGCCCACTCCTCAGACGGTGAAGTAATTAGAAAGGAGGCTTGTCAGACATTAGCATAATTAATAAGAAAAACATACCCAGTCACAACACTGTATGGTGATTATGGGTTCTATGAGTTATGCCGAAGCAGACAGTCCATCAACATGTGGTATGCTGTTATTGCACTGGCAGGAAATTAAAGTTAAATCCTGGTGGCCTTTAAATGCAGAAAAGATTAGCATTACACATGATTTGCATAGACTGCATTCCAGCATGTTTCACAACTAATAAAAAAAAGACTGACAGATAGACAGATTGATAGATAGAGAGATGGTAACGATTGATTTTTAGATCTAATTCTATAAGATACTGCAAGATTTTCTTAATGTTTTTAAAATAAGGCTTGCCAGATTAAAATACAGTAAAAATGGTAATATTATGAAATATAATTACAATTTAAAATAACTGTTTAATATATTTTAAAATGCAATTTATTCCTGTGATGGCACTTTTTTTTAGCACCCATTATGAATTAGTCTTCATGACAGACTTTGAGTCTGTTTCACTCTTGGGTGTTTGATTGACAGAATCGATTTCTCTCTGAAAGACTCCTCTTTGAAAGACTTTATAGACGTCTTAGGTAGAACAAGCAAGGCTACACAGCGAGAGAAGTCATGTGGCGTCTGAATGCCTCTTCTTTGTCTGGGAGGAGACTGGCTGCTAGCGCCGCATAGACACTTTTTTATTTGCTGAATCGTTTGGAAGTAACTGCGCTGATTGAGAGAATGGAATGTCCTTGGTGTTGCCTAACAACCAAGTTCCTGTCAGAGGAGGTGGAGAGGTGGCTTGCACTAATTGAATTTCATCTCTTTCAAATGTATTGGCCCTTAGACATTATTAAAAGTGCTGCACTTCTTTGTCTAGGTAAAAACAATACATGAGCTTGACGCTTGCCTCTGTCAAGGTTATGCAGTTCACTCCAGTCCCCTGTCTTTTGTGATCCGTTGAAGTGGATAACTGATGTTTCATATTTCAGACACTGATATAACTTCAGCGATAAATATGTTGCTTTTAATTGACTCCCAGTAAAGCACTCCTGTTATGACCTGCGTTCGTTGGAAGTACAATGCCACCAAATCGACACTATCGTCATAACTGACTCATAATTCTGCATCTTATGAGAATCACAACTTAAGACTAATATAGAAAAGTTCAATTGTTGACTTTTTCTTTCCACTTGCATCACTTTGGTCATGCAGGTTATTGAATAACTTTAACCAAAAGCCAAGGAGTTGTTTAAGCATTGTTTGAGCAAACTCTCATACGTTCTGGCTTTAGCAAACTTTTTTTTCATCAGTTTACAATGCATAAAACCAAGTCATATGCAACTTTTTCTTTTTTTGTCATTTTTTTCACTTGGAAGTGCATTATGTTGACTTTAAAATGAATAACACTGTTGATCCAGAAAATCATTAATGGTCTATAAGCAATGTTAAAGAATAAGCTGTATCTTTCGGTTTTCCTTGGAGACTATGTGCCTTGTTTTGTATTCACAGCTTGCCAAATCAGTGACTTGATCAAGCAATGTAAAATGCAAACGAGATTATTGCTTATCTGTGATCTAGACACCGACTCGCTGACTGCGTTTTTACTCAAGAGAGCAGGAGTGTGTTTGCCGCAGTGTCTGTTCCGATCTAGAGGGGGAGTTCACACTTGGTGAATGTGACATAAATAAACTGGCACGATTTGATGAACATAAGGTGTAAAGACATCTCAACCAATCAAGTCTGGACGTGTTGGAAAACATTTTTCTCATAAATGCATAATTCTGCATGGAACGTAGCAGTACATAGATTATATCAAGCAGCTGACATTTCAATATTGGATTAGCTCTCTGTGACAGTTCTTCAATCCAATAAGCAATATGAACGCTGCCATAAATAATAAGAATAGCAAGTCATCAACTTCACATTTACTATTAACATTCCTCTTTTCTAAATGTGAATAAATACTATAGGCTTTCTTTACTATAACCCGGAGATACCCTACGGATCCAATTACATTACAACCACAGATTAGTATAATAAGTTTCATTATTAACTTTTTTATTAACAAAGATTATACTGCATGCATTCAGAGAGTGTGAATGTAGTACACTTTTTACTCATCTTTATGTGTTTTGCACATTTCTAGGTTATTTTACTGTACATTAATAACAGGATTGTTCAGTGATTCTTGCTGCACATAACATTGCTTGACCAGTAGGTGGCGACTGTCTTTATGCATGAATCATTCTTTTAGCTTAGCTATTTATTTAAAAATACATATTAATTTAGGAGAGAAACAATGTAGGAGTGACTTATTGAATCATTCACTTAACCAATTTGTTCAGAACAGACACACACAGATTCCTCTTTGGCTCTGTATATGTGACAAAAGTAGACAAGATAACTGGCAATGTTGTGTCTAAAAATGTACTTAATATTAAAGTGCCTCTATTATGTATGTAACACAGCTCTAGGTGAAAAAAAAAAACATCCAAAGTTTTAAATCTGAAAGTGAAGTCTGCATGAAGAAAAAAAAAGAGTCGACTTTGAATCATTGAAATGAGTCCCAGGCGGTTTCATGTTGACATCAAAATGAAACATTAGCATATTGCCCATTAATTTGTTGGTCTTTTCTTGTTGATCTAAGTGAAAATGCAAATTTATTCTTTTAAAAGCTCACATATACTGCTTTTGAACAAATAGTTTTGGAGTTGTTCAACAAATAAGGTAAGATGCATACTATAAGAAAATAAAAAGTGATTGACCTTGCATGTATATCAACCTGTTCTTTGGGTTTCTTCAAACCAAAATATTCATAATTCACGATAGGAGCACTTTAACTGTTATTTCTGCCATGACAACTTGGCATGGTAATATACAGGAGAATGTTAATGTTTTTGTTCTATAGCGAAATAATAGATTTGCTACTGCCAATATGTCCACAGACATGCTGCTGTGAGCATGTAAGAAATACTGCTGCTGCACATATATACCATAACCCCCATATATATGTAGCCCTGCTACATCATTTCAGGTTGCATATTTCATATTTAAATGTGTCTTCAAATTGTGTTTAAAATTGTATAATGTAAGGTTAAAAGGTACAGTATAAAAATGTGCTCAGGGATAATCTAAACTGTTACGCCTGTCACTTTATGACCAATCAGGTATTAGGAGGGGCGGGAGAAGATGCAGATGAAAATAGGAAAAATTACAAATAGGAAGCGCCAACTTGACATCTCCCTGTGTACGTGGGTTCTTTTATAAAAAGAAATACATGGACTTTAAATAACTGGACTTTTGAGTTACTACTGGCTAAGCTTGATTGCAAAGTTCCGGACTAATTTAAAGTGCATCACAGACATTAACAGGAGAACAACTGACGGCGAGGCAATGCATTTAAACGGTCTGGGCTCACACTTGTTGAAACAAAGAACCATAAAGTATGTGAACCTGCGCGAGTGGATTGCTGTCTCCTACTGACCAGTGAGTTTTGCTCAAGTTTTGCTACTGTTTTACCTTCATATATTTCCTGTAGCGTTTGCAGGTTTAAAGTGTTCTACTCGACTTACTGCTTGACTTACATGTAAAGCTCATTTTGACAGAAAGAGGATACACAATTGTAGATTGATCACAACTTTACTTAAATTATACAACTGTAACACAAAATAATTACACTTTCACAACTTTGATCAGCAACAGATTCTTTAAATTAAGTAAAATTGAGTTTGGGTTAATTTTTTTGGCTCTGTATTGAGATGTCTTTATGTTTTTCTGATATTTAAAGGTAAATGGCATGAAATAGGTAGTAGCACAAATTTTAACAAATTTTTACACTGGTCATTTAAAAGCCTTTAGTGTGTAAAAATAGTACACTATTATCTCCTGTTTTAAACGCTATAGGAGCATTAAATAGTTAATAAAGAAACTTTATTCTGATAATGTGCATTAACTTTATGTATTTTCTAAAAATAAGCGAAAATTTCAAGTTGAATTTAGCGCCAGAGCATGCAAAGCTGTTACTGCTGCAGAATATTCTGACATATCAAAACATATTGGATTAAACCGAAAATATGTGTTGTAGAGAGCTGCAGCAAATGGCTTTTAATTTAAAGAAAACATGTACTACAAAAAAGTTCTTTCCATCGATCAATTTCTTACTTTCACAATCAATATATTTCATGAGGTTAACTTATTCCCTCCGTGTGGTCAGTTCACACAAGCTTGTTTTATTTGCGGCCCCTTTAAATACAAGACAAGCATTCAATCTACGTCAGAGCATCAAAAGCGTCCAAAAATCTCTGTACAGCGTCGTTGGCAGGGTGGCCAGGGCGAATTTTTACGCTCTCGCCGGCGGCGGTGTGAACACACAGTAACGATTAACTAAGCAAATTGCAATGTTTGAGGTGTTTTATAAGGTTCGATGTATTTCCTCCTTTTGACATAAAACTTCGATGACACCGCTTGCAGATGGGTTTTTGATGATCAATGATGTTGCACTTCTCATCAGCCTCAAAAACAAAATACACATGTGGCTCCTCCTTTCTTTTCTACGAGCAGATTCAGAGCCGCCTCATCAATAGCACCGCCGGTCGCCATCTCTCTGTGCTTTTATGAAGAACACGCAACTGCGCAGTGCGCACCTTTCGGGTAACCGGGTTTACCCGTTGCTCGGTACTACCGGTACTTCAGAAAATCTGGTACCATAACATTTAACATTTTTTAGTACCGTCTTGGTACCGAAGTATCAGGTCTTTTGACAACACTATTAGGGGTACAGGATTTGCACCAAAGCAAAAACAAACTTCGGCCAGCCAATCGGCAAGAAGAGGTGGGGTTTAATGCATGCAAACAAAGTTCTCCCAACCAATCAGGAAGAAGAGGTGGGGTTTAACACACATTAAACACCACCTCTTCTTGCCGATTGTTTGGCAAGAAAAGGTTTGTTTTTGTAGTGGTGCCCATAGTGTTTCTTTTGTTATTGCAGCCTCTGTGTTGTCTTTCGAGACCTGTTTTTTTCCCAATGTATTCAGAGGGCAGACAGCAGGTGATCAAGGGGTGATGCATACGGTTTGAGATAAAAATGAAATCGAGCTAAAATCCTGCAACATTGCACAGAGCACCTTTAATCTGCAAGCTCACTCACTGCTGATTCGAAAAGAACCAATCAGTGACATCATGTTAACAAAGATGTTACTGTCAAAAGTAAATTTAGAGCCTATTGGACTGCATCATCTGGAGCTTCATAAAAGCTATAGATAAAATTTAACCACATGCATAATTAACTGAAATTTCTGTTTATCATGGACCCCCTTTCTATGATTTCCATTAAAATGTGCTGCAGTGAAGACACCCATTGTGTGTTTATTTGCCACACCGATCATTGTGCTCTCAATTAGCTTGTGGCTAGGCACATTCTTACTGACATATGGCAAAGCTGTGCATGATCAACAGGAGATGGCTTAGCACAGAAAATAATGAGAGGTCACTCCTCACCAGAATCAGGTCACAGTAAAAGTCCAGGTATTTTTTTCTTTCTGCCATATTAAGGCCTTAAGTGCCCGGGCTAGTATCAGGAGAACATAAATTATCTGGACACTTTGCATCCAAGTCTAGTCTTTTTCAACATTGGGTTTGAATGAATAGCACCAACTTGCTATAATAGGTCCTGTTACATTTAGTGGACTGGAGACGTCTTAAAATGGATTCTGGGAAAATCAATAAAGTTCAGATACTGCATCCAAAAATACCCAAATACACTTTTTTTTATTCCTCATTCAAATAGGTGTCTGGAGAAGTGAGGATCAGAAATGTATTACACTTTTTAAAAATATTTAGCCTTTGCTAAAAAGTATTCCTAATGAAATTTCTGGGTTAATCAAGACAGTTTTTCCCCCAAAGAATGTGACACATGGAGCCCTCATTAATAAATTTAATCTTGAGGACACTGTGATCATAGCTGGGGTCATAGGGGGCCACCGATTCAATTATATTCTTACTTGACATATGCAAATAACATCTCCTTGTGCTCTTTGGCCATTGTACTACTAAAAATATAAGCAACACTGAAAGCCTCAGTGGGTGTTGGGTCAATGGCACCTGCTGTTCTCTTGTTAATAGACGGGAAAGTAGCTCCAGTGGTGGTGACCAGCTTCAGCAATATGTTTATCCTGTCATGGATTGAGAGGTAGAAAGTACACTCTTTTATGTGTTTTTTTTTGCAGCTAGCGTAGTGCTGAAAAGACCATTTTAAACTTTTTCATAACAGACACTGTGACTTTAGCTCAGCTAATCAGCTTGTCTAAGGAAAACACATTTACACATGAACATAATTAGTTCAGCATGTATCTTCAAAATAAATTATTATCGCACATTATCCTTCAGAGTTCAGCACTTAACCAACAAATTGCTTATTCATCAGTGTCTGTGATAAATGTTTTCCACTATACAACAGAGACCTGTGGCTATACATTAACTTTTGGTATTTTGGCGTTTTGAACTGTTTCACTGGATCTATCTCTATTTCCCCTTGACTTTATGCGGATTTTCTTGCTCGGCATTTGCTAGCTTTGTGTGGATTTGTTTCCATGGTATCAGGTAGCTCATGTGGAATTGTCTCAATGGCGTTCTGCAGCTTCATACTGCCTCGTGGCTCTGCCGTTTGATCAGTTCATGTGGATATGTTTCCATGACATCTGGAGTCTTTCTCTCTAGATCCATATTTTCCTTGTTAGGAATACATGTTGAAAACATCCTAATGAGTTATTTCTAGACCTGATCACATGTCTTACCGCTTATTTTTTTACTCATTTTGAAGCCTTCACTATGAAGGAGTTTATAATGCTGCTTATAGGTTTGTTCAATAATTGGATATGCACCAGTTAGACCTATCAGACAACAAAGTAAATGTAGCAATTCCTGTAATACAGTATTGTAACTGTACAAATGAATACAAAGCTAAAATCTTTTATTTGGTACATAATATTTAGCAATTAATAATTTAGAAATTTGTCAGTTTATCAACCTAGGCCCACTGGAAAAACCTGTACCTATATTTGTGCAAACCTCCTATATAATTAATTGCAGTTTCCCGCTGGAATGAACACAGGTGGCAGTAAAACATTAACAATGACTATTCCTTTTTACACAAATTATGATTACAGAGGCAGGTTTACTGATTATTTGGATTCTTTCATAATACTATTTTATGGCCTCGAATCAATTTTATCATAGTGTATGATTTGTGAACATAAGTTTTGATGTTGGCATCACATAACCAACTCTTGTTCGGTAGCTCACCTGGTATTTTTTTTCTGAAGTACCACAATGCATACAATAACCAGCGTGATAAAATACTTCCACATTTATGTTCTTCTAACATTGTTTTAGGGTTTTAGTTCTTCTAAAAATTCGTTATGAAAGTGTCACAAAACGTGCAAGAAGCAACATGACAGTCACAGGTTTTTTTTCTAAATAGCTTGGATTGTATAATATTTGTACTATATATTTGTCTTTTTATTTTTTTTAGATAATGTATATACATTCACGTTTAAGTGTAAAATATGTGATTGCTTTTTATTTGGTGACACCACATGACTTAACTTTGAATTAATCAAATTTAAACTAGCTGGAAGTAGTTCTTTCAAAAGCATATAAAGCCATAAAATGTTTTAAACATGTTTTTAAGTACCTTTCTTGTTTTTGTTTTTTGTTTAATTTAGTTAGATCTTAAACAGTCTTGCTTGTCATTGATTCACAAGCGAAATAATCTAAAGCTAGCATTAAGTACGTAAAAGAGTAAGCATTTGACTGGCTATTATAAGGCATTAACTTCCTATTCATGCTTCAAAAATTAAATTGTCAATTAACTTGTTTCTATTATGTACCAGGTAAAAAGCAATTTAATCATGAAAGCATTAAGTATTTATCAAATTTCAAAAGCTAAAAGTGTGTTGGGAAAGGAAAGTCTTCTCTTGTACTGTGATATGCCATCTCATTTTTGCATTTTTTAAAGCCCAACATAAAACATAAATCTCTGCCAGGCAGATTTGTTATTCAGAGCGAACCTTAAGGAGATGGTTCAGCTTCAGGATCCTGTGGGTAGTGCTAGAGGGGAAACAACTAAATCTTTAATAGAAACTGTGACATCAAAGCCAGAAAGTTGTGTAACGTATGGGCCAGTCAGCAGCTGGCATAATGGTGCATGCTTAAATGGGACTTCCTTGCTCCCACCTCCACAGAGGTTTGAACTCAGGGCAAAATATTCCCTTATCAGTTTGGCGTCTGGAGATCTAAACACTTAAAGTCTTTCATTTCAGCATCCTAATAGCTTAGACTCCTGTTGACTTGCACCTAAACTATTCACAGTATTTCTTTGTTGGTTGTTGTGGTTGCGCTGCCAGTGGCAGCCACACTGCAGTCGCCCACCTTGCCCTCCAAATGAGATCCCATTTACAAGCTCACCCAGAGCTCCGGAAACACCAGCCAGGACTATTTCAGCGAAAATATGTCAGTAATCCTCACGCAAGTCACAACTTGGTCAGCTTTGTTAAAGCACCAGTTTTGCCATCATTATTGGAGAATTCAGTGACACATCTGCATTCATTATTCAATGAACAACATTCACGTTTCACTTCCTTCCTGTTCTTTAACTGTTCTCTTCCTGCTGTGTCATTGAGTTAAACAGATTACCTTTAATTATAAAACAAGAAAATAGCCTCAAAATTAGATTTTTTTTTGATTCATCAAATATCAAATTTGTCCTCAACAAAAAATGACTCTATAGGTTGTTTGTGTAAGTATCTTATTATGACCTATATTTACATTTTAAAGGATATGTGCCCTCTAGTGGGCGTAAAAATAATGATGGTGTTGTATTGCGTCTGTCCTCATGTGATTACCAATCAAAATGCATGTTTTGTTTAAATGCAGCATGTAGAGTTTTTACACCGATCTCACGGTGATTTAAAACATATTTTAATTTGTACAAATGACCACACTAACCCACCCACGGTTTTATGAGCACATGCATTCTCTGGGTTCGAACCCATGATCACGTCTCGTTTTTATATACGGGCATATTAGTTGGAGGATTGGTTGGAGCGTTAGGCAGGTTTTGAAGCTGGGATGCTGGTCCTTTGCTGGTTAAAGCTGGTCTAGGACCAGCACATGAGCAGCTTAAACCGGCAAAGGACCACCAAGGGACCAGCTTCAAAACATATCTAACCAGCATATGCTGTTTTTCAGCAGGGATTTTCTAGCAGTCTGGCTAGGCTATTTGCGATGTATGTTTTTGCACACACAAAAAAGTTTGGGAAATGAGGTACACTGTACGCTTCTGATTCACTAACAAGAACTGGCTCACACGAGTCAGGTTTTAGGAATCTGGAACTGGATCTTTTCTGTTCATTTGTTTTGGGGAATTTGGCTACACTATCACACTTATTTTTACTTAGGTTTACAGTTAAGTTTTTGACTTTAGGCTTAAGAAATCGTTACAAAAACGTGCAAGAAGCAACATGACAGTCGCAAGATTTTTTTCTAAATAGCTTGGATTGTTTGGATTTATTTATTTATTTATTTTTTTGAATTTATAATGTATATACATTCACATTTAAGTGTAAAATATGCTTTTTATTTGACGACACCACTTGACATAACTTTGAATTAATCAAATATTAAACTTGCTGGAAATGGCTCTTTCAAAAGCATCTAAAGCCAAAGGTTTACATTTTAGTTTTTGACTTAAGGCTTAGTGGCACTGTATGTTTTATTTCTCACTAAAAAAAAAGCATTTATTATTGTTGCAGGTCCCTTTCTTCCTGTTCCTTTATTATTTTCTACCTGCTGTGTGACATTAAATGAAAACAGATCGCCTTTGATCATTCAACGAGAAAGTCACCTCAAAATTATCACTTGCTTCTTGTAAATGTACCTCAAAAACAGTGCAGAGCTTGACAAGGTACAGTAGCTTAATGACAACTAGCAGACTGTGATGGAGCATTAACGCTGCAGGTCCAACCCACCAGTGCCAAGGTGGCAGAGGGGGGATAAGTGGTGTGACTTTAGTGTCACAGCAGTGCTTGACGGCCTCTGAGATCCAGAGCAAGAGGCAGGTGGAGTCACACTTCCCACCGCATTTTCACACCTATAATGGACACCCCCAAAAAAAGAGGAAATGAACAGGAAGTGCTGAGCACCTTGCAGTGGGCTTTAGCACGGCTTCTGTTAGTGGATGTGCCACCTGTCTATCAACTGTCAAACCTACTAAAGCAAACTCTTGCTCCACCTGGTTGGAGATGAACTGATACATTGATATTTCCTGTTTCAGTACGATTCTGTTGTTTTTTAGTCCATTTTGCTTATGTTTGCTTAAAATAATGTGTAAATTATAAAGGGCAGTGACTGAATCAAAGCAGGAATGAGACTTTATCGATCAAGCTATACATTGATTTGCTCAGGAGAACCAGCTCATAGGAAATATCAGTTTCAAGAATATGGCTAAATTGTCATGCTTTGTTTTTGATTCACTAAAAATAAAAGTCCCTAAAAAGGAATTTGTTTTGGAAATCAGGCTATCCTAGTCAAAAATTGCATTCTTATAGTAAAATGCAATTTATAGTATAAATATAGTACGTAAAAAACACTGTGAAAAGCTACACTTAATAACAATTAAGTAACGATGACATATACAAATATTTTTTTTTCGAAGACGCATACTGTAGTGTTTTGATCTTGAGTGATATCCGTTTCCCATTCTTTATTAACTAATTACTTGAAATCAGCATTACAGTATTGAACAAAAAACAAACATTGATGACACTTTTTCAGTTATAAAGCAAAAGATGAATAACCAATCAAAGCTTACTTGTTAACCAGTGAAATAATCAATGAGTAGTTGTTGAATCATTCTTATAACTGTCAAATAATCGATTATTCAAATATGAATATGAACATTTGTACAACAATAAACAACCCTAATGAATAGAAAAGCACAGTATTTATGAAAAAGTAGGACAAAAGAACACGGATGGCATGAAACTGATGTGTGCATCCAAGTGATCAAGTGAGTCAACGCTGGTAGATCACATGACAACATGGTGAATGTAATACTTCCAGATTACTTGCATACTACACACATTCAAATATAGAATAGAATAAGCTTTTATAAATAATTCCTTATTCAAAAGTAGCACCTGCTCTAAAAGCTAATGAGTTCTAATACTCTTTTAAATTCATAAGGGTCAGTGGTTGCAGTGTATGTTATAATTCACTAAAAATCGAACCATTTGTTCAAGTGTCTTTTTTTAAGGCTCTGGGATACACTGGTGTAACAAATTAGCTCAAGAGGGGAATATTTATTATTAACTATGAATCTAAATATTTAGATTTTAGAACAATGATTTGATCTGTATGTCCACCGAGCAGATAATATAATTATTTATAATTCTAATAAAGGTTATTTCCTGGCCAAGGAACGATAGCTTTCGTACTCAGCAGTACTAGCAGTAATTTAGCATGTAACCAATGGATCAACATTTAGTAACTCGAATTGTGAGCAGCACACAATCAACAATCGATCGTGAATATAAGGAATTTAATAAATAAGGCAAACACATACATACAGGATAAAGGAAAATAAGGAAGCGAGAGAGGAGCAAAAGAATGGCAGTTATTCACATCAATTAACCACTGCCTAATGAAAATCATCAAAGAAGCCTCAAACCTAAATGCGCATCTAAATAGTTCTAAAGATTATTTGTGTTGGTCTTTGTTTCTGCAAAAGAGTTCTGATGTGGTAGACATGAGGGTCTAGATGATCGACCTTTACGTGTGAGCTGGAGGTTTCATTTTTATCAGTAAAAAAAAAAAAAAAGCTCTTGTTCTGGGAATCAGTCTGTGCTAGAAAAAAAAAAAAACATACACTGTATAGTTTTGATTCATTAAAGTGAGCTGAGAGATTTGGACCACACTAGTCATGCTGTTTTTGCACTCAAACACACTGGCGTTCACATACTTGTATTTGAGGCCAATGATTCACCACACAGGCAATTAATCAATCATTTGTGAACATGTCGTACTAAACGATCAAAGGCTGCCAAAGTTGGAAATCTTGTACAATTCCCAAAATTTGACTCAGTATGTACTCTTGCATGCTGTTGTCTGACCTTGTGTCTTATCCTAAAGTAATTCATTTCAACTTCTAGAGCTGTGCTTGCCTTTTGAAGTTAAATGTATCTAGTTACACTCCTGGAACACTCTTAATTCCATTCGACTCTTTCTTCCCCTAGAGATCTTTATTTAACGACCATGAAATACTCCTATCTTCTGCCTTTGAACACAGTTCCCATTCATTTTCGGACACTAATATGAATAAAAGTAACTAATAGTCATCATTAATTAGTCATCACACTGAATATGAAATGGCCTCTTTTAGAATTGATATGAGATTATAAAAATATACTCTTGACCGCCGGGACTCCCTGTGCGCACAATATATCAGATAATTTCTGGAACTTTTTCTGAAAGATAGTTTCGGTTGCCTGGGAGCAAGAACCCTATCTTTCACCAGTCCTACTCTTCATGTCACATCACAACTTCTTCCACCTCCCCATGCATTTTTATTTTTAAACCACTGCCTGTTTTGTGACAAAGCATTGGTGGAGCACAAATGAAACAGCAGGCAGTTCAGAATGAAACAGCAGACAAAGTGAGCGGTGGAGATGAGAGAATGCGCTGACTGGAAGCGCTGGGCTAATATAACACTGCAAAGCAAAGAGCTCAGGAGGGGTCAGTCAGTGAGAGTGAGTCATCCTCCTGGTGCTTTTCCATTTATTTTCAGCACTATCGGAATCTTAGCCGGATGTTCCTCCTCTCAGACTTTGAAGGAATCTGGTTTTAAATAGCAAAAGCTGAGCATTTTTGTCAAGGGTGACAGTGGTTTAAGCATGAACATTTTGCTCTCTCATTCCTAGAAAGTCCAGTAAATAAGAGTGTAAAACATTGCTTTGTTTTTCTGTAAATTAATGTGGAGTAACGGCAGTGATGGGAATAACGGTGTTAAAAATAAACGGCTTAATATCAACTTTATTTTACTTTATTTTTTTAAGTGTTCCTATTATGGGTAATGAAAGGTTGATATTTTGGGAGTCCCCAACAACAGGCTGACATGCAAAAAACACTTTTGTTGTCTTATAGGCTATGCATTTTTTTTTACCTTATTTGCTAAACTCCCAAATGATTCGCTGAACAATTTTTCATTGCATGGCTCTAATCTGTGGTGATTTGATCCAGCTGGTCTCATTTTCATTTACTAATGCCCATTTGTGAGCTCAGTGCTGCTTTGTGTACAGCGTTACCAGGGAAACTTTTTTACCACTCTGAAAGTTGCGCCAAGTGGTGAAGAATGAATTTGAATTTTCATTCAGACCACAAGTGGGTGGGCAATATGCTAATATTTTATGGTGAAACATTGGGATTTGTTTAATAATTTACTCCTTTCATATCCACAATGCATAAAAGGTACTTTTCCAAAATCAAAAAATGTTGTCACAATGTTATTTTCTTCCAGCTCTGCAATTTGTAGTATGTACAAAACCTGCTACCCATGAGCAAAGAAGGCAAAAAAAAAACACACACATCCTGTGGCAACTAAGAAACTGCCATTGAGATGAATGAGAATGTTAACGAGTAGGCCTACTGTAGGTCTCTAAAGGTATTATAGAGCTGCCAAGTGTTGTGAGAATAAATGAATGATTTGTTTTTAACCATATTCCTTGGTTAAATGTTGAGACAGAGCTTTTCATACCGAAGGAAATTACGACGTATGTGTTGAGAGGGAACTGTACTATTATTCATTGAGGCAAAGGGGAAAATGGTGGTTGAGCTTGAAAGATCTACTGATGGTTGCGTTATCTATTTGTGTGATTGTGTGGGAAGGGTTGGCTGAGTTTTGATGAAAGGATTCCAGAGCGTATAGGCTGACTAAACAAGGTCGAAACTCAATGACAAATGACAAAGACTATTAATTTTACTCAAAATAGGAATAGAGTCTGGAATAGTGGAATAGTGGAATAGAGTTCTGCCTGTGTTCATGTGCATACTACAGCTGACGGTAATAAATGTGATTTAACATATCTGAAACGGTAACTATTTAAAACAAAGATATTTTGTAACTTTATAAAGTTGTTTACTGTTATTGATGATCGGTGCAATAGCCTATGTCTTTGCTTAATAAAAGTATTAATTAAGCATAAAAAAAATAATTAAATCATAATTAAAAGAATTCATACCAATCCCCAACCTTTTGAATGGTATGTAATGGTATTCAAGTAATCCACTGAAGATAGAAATACAGTAGATGCAGTTAACATTAAATTCAGTTAAGTTGGTTAATGCATTGCTTGAGGTTGTTTAAAACGTAGTTTTGGATAACTGTTCGATCAACTAGTAGGCATTGTTTCAGCAAACTCTCATTCAAGTGCTTTTGTATAATGACTACTTTTCACAATCCAGTTAATTGCCTTTGGAAAACTGGAATCGAATATCCTGTTTTACTCCCAAATTGATCACTTTTAGAGAATAAAAATGTAAAGGTTTTTGCTCAGAGTTTAATGTTCAGCTCTTTTGAGTTTAGTTCTCAAGGCAATTAAAATAGTTGAAATTCCTTTTCATCCTTCGGTAGTCTGAGCAAGGCAAAAGTGGTTTGAGAGCTGACTCTCAAAGCAAGTGAAGTATTTACTTTTCAGATGACTGGAAAATAAACAGAATACTTTTGAAAGGTTACTTTTTTATAATCTACAGAAAGCTGTTTCTGCGTCTGTGCATTTTTTTTAAAAAATTGTTCTACGGATGAGATGCAGAACACATCAAGGCCGCAGATTTTCCAAGGCTGACTCTCTACAGATGGCATTCACAGTGTGCGCTGAATGGTTGAGATCTGAATACCTGTTCTTGGCGGACAGACTGCAACAGATGCTGGCCTTTAAGATTTTCATGGTCAGTCTGATGGAGACATGACTCTGCAAGCAGACTTTGCTGTAAAACCATTCTTCAGTGCATGTGCTAAAGCCCCACACATCTGTCAGATAAACCACAGTCATTGTAAAATTCAGATTATACAAACCAATCATTTGTTTGTGTTGTGTCAAGAAATTCCTACAGAGGGCAGTGTAGAGCAGATACTGAGATGGAACCTCTGAGTTATGTTTCCTGGAGGGCAGTAATAAATGGTGCACCTCTAAGAGCACATGGAGGTAAAGTCTAGAGAGTCTTCATTGAGGAAAAAGGACTTGACTTTCACCCATTAAGCTCAAATTGAATCATGAAGATTATTCATTAATATTTTTATCTGTGATGTCAAATATCAGCTTATGTCAGTATTGTGTTGAATTATGTGGATTTTGTTTGATTTATGTTAGATTATCTGAAAGGTGTAAGTTTCTCAACATTATAGTTTTATGTTTTACTTTTGTAAAGACTGATCAGTGTGCTGCTTGTACTTTTGCTTTATAAAGCCTTTGCAAGCAGAAGAAAATAAAAAAGTAAAGATTAGTATGTTTCTTGCGTTTTTTTTTAATTCAAAAGCCATTTATCAAGTTTGGGCAGAGCTGAAGGGGGAAACTTGACAGTTGATAACCAGAGTGACATTGAAGACAGGAGGATTAAAAGCCTAAAAGCCTCAAGTAGCTTGACGCAAAGGAGAACTGGACTTGTCTTGCAATGGCAGAGAAAGCTTTTGGGAGAAAAGCAGCTGAAACAAGCAAGGACTTCACTTCAGTTCATTCACTAAGCAAGCAATCCCCCTCAGTGGGGGAGTGAAATATATAACAAAGAGTGAACTACAAGAGGACTGTAAGCAGCTCAATTCTGATGCAAGAAAGGTTGGTGAGACACAGGGCTGGTCTGCAGGCGGATATATCAAGTGATGAAGAGTCTGAACTTGATAAGGAACAGCAAGCTGACTTAGAAAAAACAATCCTTGAATGTGAATCAAGATTGGAAGAGGTTAGGAATATTGTCCTGTCCAATTTATGGTCGAGACATTGAAAGGATGAAATAAAGGCAGTAATCAGAGAAGCAGAAGGAGCCTGTGATAAAGCTGCTGAAATACCCGTTATTGCTGTAAACAGAGATGGCTATGAGTTCCAGCTGGATGGTGCAAAAAAGGGAGAATCCAAGATGCAGTCACAAGCTTAGTCGTTTAGGATATGTGGATTCCAGCAGCAGAAAAACCAAGTCTGGAGATCAGAGGGAAAGATCTGAAAGCATACAACAACAACCTTGAGACAAGGATGGCAGAATTCATCACAGCACATAAAATGGCAGAAGAAGAAAGAGCCCAAGTGAGGGTGCAGGTGCCCCAAATACCCATGCCATCCCTGCAATTACAAGCAACACTGAGAATTAAACCAACCAGCTTACCTAAATGCAGCGGAGGAATTTCCATAGATGGAGGAAAGATTGGGAGAGTCTGCAAAAGCAGGGGGAGCCAACCGGGTCAGTTGAAGTAAAAAAAGATTAAACTTTTAGACAGCATAGATGATAAAGTGGGAAGAGATCTTTATCTGTCCATCTACAACACTGCTGAAGATATGTTCCGAGTGCTTGAGAACAGGTATGGAAACAAGTCCACAATTGGCTTGAAGATCTAGGAAAAAGAAAATCCCCATTTTAAGAGCAAAGAAAAAGAGCCAAGAAAAATCTTAATCCAATGTATAGAGAAGGCCCTGGATGATCTCTCAGAACTGGGCAACACAGGAGCAATTAACAACCCTCTAGTTATCAATTCAAAAGTAAGTTACCTGTGTGGCGGGAGCCGAACAGCGTCGCCCTGGCAACAGACAAGATCCAGCTGGAACTCATCTGCCCGGGCCAATCGTTCACGGCAGGACACGAGACGCCCGGGCCACAGAGGATCACTGGAGCACCGTTCACCGTCACCTGGGAGATTAGAAGAAGGATTGCACTC
>JAUYWG010000032.1:11404083-11422554 GCA_034779775.1 Enteromius afrohamiltoni
GCCACGGTTCACACTGGTGGAGAATGCGGGCAATTACACCGGCCTAGAGACAGACAGACAACTGCTCACTTGACAACACAACCTCACGAAAAACCCTTCTGTCACTCACAACTGTTTTTTATCCTGTCTCCATCTCACAGGCGAGTGCTTTTCTCCCCTTCAGCGGCATGGAGGACTTCCTCAAGCAACTGACTAAAATTAGCGTCCGCCAACAGCAATATTATGAAGTGATGGCTGCAAGACAGGAATGCCTGGAAGAACGCCTCGCTGAGATGCGCTTCACCGCTGCCCAAACCACGCCACTCCCAGATCCACGCGCCGCCGCCGGCCACCTGGTCCCTAAACTTACCGCCAATGACGATGTCGAAACCTTTCTACGGATGTTCGAAACGAAGAAGTTGGAGTGGTCAAAGACTTACCTGTAGCTGTGCTGCTGGGACGCGATTGGCCGGGGTGCGAAGAGGCATTATCCCACGCCACGCAGCCTGCGGGGTCTCCACGCCGACGGCGTCGACGGCCATCCTGGGGAGTGAGACCGGCCCTGGTGACAACCGACAGCGGAAGAGATGGTGAGTCCCCCTCTCGTGATGCTAATGTCTTTCTCGATGTTTTCCAGCAGGTCACGGGAGGCGGAGCATTTGGGCTGGCTCAACGGGAGGATGATCGACTCAAGCATTGCTGGCGACAAATCCGGATCCTGGAGGACCAGGAGATAAAGCCCGGCCCCTCACCCTCTTCCGCACTTCATCGTTCGGAATGGCCTGCTGTACTGCGTCGCACAGAGGAGGGGGGAGGAAAAACAACTCCTGGTGGTACCGCAGACCAAGACGGAGACCATATTAGAATTGGCCCACGCACATCCAATGGCGGGACATCTCGGGGTGGCCAAGACCGCCCAACGGATCCGAGATCAGTTTCACTGGCCCGGCCTGGAAGCCGAGGTGAAGCGGTTCTGTGCCTCCTGTCCTCGATGCCAGCTAACGACATCGACCAAACCTCCCCCCATCCCTCTGATTCCTCTGCCCATCATCGGGGTGCCCTTCGAGCGGATCAGGGTACCCTGAAGCCATCCCTCTCCGCAAGGCAACGTCAAAAGCCATCGCACAATAGTTGTTCCTGCTGGCCAGTCGCGTAGGAATCCCATCAGAGATCCTGACTGACCAGGGGACCCCCTTCATGTCCAGGCTAATGGCAGACCTGTGCCAGCTGCTGAAAGTGGAGCAAATAAGGACGTCAGTGTTCCATCCCCAGACCTATGGGTTAGTGGAGCGGTTCAACAAAACCCTCAAACAGAATTCAGCAGGCTTCATCCCGTTCAAGCTCTTATTCGGCCGCCAACCCCGAGGACTCCTCGGCGTCGCCAGAGAGGCCGGGGAACAGCAGCTGGCACCCCACCGGACTGTCGTTGAGCATGTTCGTGCCATGAGGGAGAAGATAAATCGGGTCAAGCCATTAGTCCGGGAACATCTGGTCTAAGTCCAGCAAGCCCAGCAGCGTCACTACAACCGGGCGGCCCAACCGCGGGAGTTCCAGCCGGGGGATCGAGTGATGGTCCTGGTCCCCAATTCGGCGTGCAAATTCCTAGCTCAGTGACAAGGGCTCTACACCGTGGAGGAAAGGATCGGGCCAGTCAATTATCGTGTGCGACAACCAGGCCGAAGACATGTCACCCAGATCAATGATATAAACTTATTGAAGCGATGGATAGGGGACTGGGACCAGACGGCGGCTCTCGCTCTCGCCCAACCAGCGGTTGTAGACGTAGACCCCCCATCTTTCGGCCGCCCAGAAAGCCGAGCTGAGGCACCTGGTCAGTCAGTACCAGGATGTGTTCTCCGAGACCCCGGGACGCACAGATGTCATTACCCATGAGGTATGGGTATGGGTATGGGACTATCGACGCCCGAACGAGGTCTCCCAGTTCGACGGCTACCCCATGCCCCGAGTGGACGAGCTGCTGGAACGTCTGGGAAGGGCCCCGTTATATCACCACTCTAGACCTGACAAAAGGATATTTGCAGTTTCCTCTATCGGATACTACCAAGCCGAAAACCACCTTTTCGACGCCTTCTGGGCACTGGCAGTACCTGGTCCTTCCCTTCGGCCTTCACGGAGCTCCAGCGACGTTCCAGCGGCTCATGAACATTGTTCATGTGGTCCACTCGGAGGCATGGGATGAACACCTGGAGCGGCTGCGGAGGGTGCTGTCTGAGCTCAGGAGGGCTGGACTAACCGCCAACCCCCACAAATGCCATCTTGCCCAGTCAGAAGTAAAGTACCTGGGATTCACGATAGGAAGAGGACTCGTCCGTCCACAAGAGAAGAAAGTCCTGGCCGTCAAGGAGACACCCAGACCTTCGACAAAATCCCAGATACAAGCCTTTTTGGGGTTGGCGGGTTACTATCGGTGCTTCATCCCCAGCTTCTCCTCTCTAGCTGCCCCTTTTTCAGACCTGACCAGGAAGGGGCTTCCAGAAAAGATACAATGGACGGAGCAGACCGAGAGGGCGTTCCAGGCCCTTAAAGAAGCCCTTACATCGGAACCAGTTCTCCACGCCCAGGATTTCAACCGTCCCTTCCTGGTGCAGACCGATGCCTCCGACTCAGGACTCGGAGCCGTGCTCTCCCAGGAACATCAGGGAGAGGAGCATCCGGTCGTTTACATCAGCCATAAACTGACCCCCGCTGAAAAGAACTACGCCGCAGTGGAGAAAGAGGCCGTCGTCAAGTGGGCAGTCCTGGAGCTCAGGTACTACTTACATGGCCGTAAATTTACCCTGTACACAGATCATGCCACTGAATCATCTTCCACTGAAGAGGGGCATGATCAGCGTCGCCCTGGCAAAAGACAAGATCCAGCTGGAACTCATCTGCCCGGGCCAATCATTCACGGCAGGACACATTTAAAAGCGACACCCAAACAAGGAAGTTTGAGCAACGACTCCATTCTGTTTCGCATGAGTGACTTACCTTTACTTTCATCCTCTGTCTCGTCTGCTTCTCTAGCACCACGGTTCACACCTGATAACATGAAAAGAGACTGGCTTGTCTTCATGGTCAATCCAGTGAATGCTGTCACTCTGGACAATCACTTTGATAACCCTTCTAAAGTTCCTGAAAACATGGGAAGAAATTTGAAATGCCAGAAAAGAGACCTCTTTGTATGGTAAAGAAGTATGCTTCGACAAGGAAAAGTGGATGCATCGTTTGTGGAGGTGAAAAACACCGGGAGAAGATATTCTTCTGCAAGCAGTTCAAAGAACTGAACTAAACTGAAGGACTGAAGCTGAGCACTGTGAAAAGGTAGGGCATGCAAGAGGTGCCTGGTATGCCATGGTGAAGATGAGGAATGTAAAGATATTTACCTGTGTAGGAACAGGGATTGTAAAAAGGGTAATTCTCCAGACAATTTCTTTCTTTGCCTGAAGGAAGATTTCAAAAAGAGTGAGGCAGACAAGTGTGGAAAGTCTAATTTGACAACGCATCAATTCACAGAGGAGCAAGAGAAATTCATATCTTAACTCTCATGATGGCAGAACTATTCAATAGAGATTTTACCAACATCACTACAAAGTCAAATTTGTGTGATTTTAATGCTATTGGAGGCAAATGCAGGGGAAACGATTGGGACCCTGATAGACCTGATGTCAGATACAAACTATATTACCCACAAAGCTGCCAGGAGATTATACTTGAGAAGTAAGAAGTAAGTTACTTTAGTCATTCATGGGTTTTCCCCTGCGTTTGCCTAACATTAAGAGTGAAGTGATGGGCACTTTTAAGGACAGAGAACCAACTCAAAAAAGAACCAGAGTGGCAGGTAGCATATGCAGCTCAAGTCCATGAGATGGAAGCAGCAAAGAAATTTACCAAAGAGCCAAATGGGAAGGACCAGTGTGGTATGTAAGTCACCTGGTAACACCTTATCCACATTCTGTGACAACACCTGTGCGTCTTGTATGGAACAGCAGCCAGAAATGTAAAGGAATCAGCATGAATGATCTGCTGAAGAGGCCTGATGTTCTGAATCCAATTGCTAAATAAAAAGGTGCCATTGTGTTAAGAAAAGCATTTCAGGAAGCTGGTAGCAGATCTGAGCCGAGACACTTGGGACATGCCACTTCCTGTGAAGTTAAGGGAAGATGCCATTAAACTCTTTGAGGAATATGTTTGTCTCAGCCACATTACTTTCCATAGAAGCCTCACACCAGTCAATTGAATTGGGAGGACTGGGGAGTAACATTCTCTGATGGAAGTGACAAAAGTTAAAGCAGAAATATGCGGCGCAGTCTTCACAGCCCAACTTCGAAGATGTATTAAAAAGCACAGTTGAATGGAAATTGATCAATGGTTTCATTTATTGGATAGCAAAACTGTGATGGGAGCAGTTCAAAAAGCAGGATCTGTTGAAGACTGGTGGTGTATTCCGGGAGACTTGAATGTGGCTGAACTCGTAACAAGAGGGGAGACTCCGGGAAGACCTTCAAGAAGACTCTGTATGGCAGAATAGACCAGCATTTCTGAGGCAACCTGTAGAAAAATGGCCAAAAAGACCAGCCAAAGAAATTCACTGCATATACTAAAGAGGGCATAGACAAGCTCCAAAGTCTTTTTCTGCAGCACTGACCAGAGCGCAAACTATAATAAACAAAAACAGTGCGAAAGCAGTGTTAAAACCTCCAATAAGAAACGAGGAGAAAGAGGATCAGACTTTTCCATACAAGAGAACTCCGATGGAAAAGAACCTGACACTGTTATTATGAGAGCACAGAAGTAAAACTCATTGACATAAGCAAGTTCAGCAGTTTGACAAAGGTGGTCAGAGTTGTTCCCTGGGTATGGATAGCTGCAATGAAATGGAAGATGGCATCTGTAAAAAGTCTGATCTCAAATAAGTCAAAGTGTAAGAAGTTTCCTTCATCAGAGAATGTGAAGTCCGAAGTGAAACATGCTGTACTTACTGTCGAAGAATATGAAGATGCATTGAAAAATCTTTTCCTTGCAGAACAGGAGGGTATAACCTTCCAAGATTCCACTCTTAATAGACTTGCAGGGTTTAGAGATGAAGATACAAGACTCTTAGTTTGTGGAGGAAGGTTCCAGATCTTTGAAGAAGATAAAACGGCAGTACCTATTCTACTATATGAAGCATGGATATACACTCTTCTAGCACAAGAAGCTCATAAACTGAATCATGATGAAATAGCAGGGACTCTCCTACGGATGAGGAAAAAGCTTGGGTGATAAGAGGATGGGAATTAGTGAACAAGTGGCTGACAACTGTGTAACATGCAGAAAAACTAGGGCAAGAAAGTGTCAGCAGATCATGGGTGATCTTTCACCAGAGCGAACAACACCAGCAAGACCATTTGAATACACAACAGTGGATTTATTTGGACCTTATGTAAAGGATTAGGAAGAAAGTAAAGTTGAAGGTATTGGGTATTGTCCTCTGTTCTATGGCTTCTAGAGCTATGCACACAAACGTGGTCAGTGACCAGTCAACATAAAGTTTCCTTCTGGCATATAAGAGATTGACTGGATTAAGAGGGCATCCCAGAAAGCTGTGGTTGGACCCTGGGAAAACTTTTTAGGAACCAGACCAGCCTTGAAGGAGCTCTACATGTTCCTGGATCAGTTGCAGAGGTCAGAAATGGACAATCAGGTTTCCAAGCTTGGGACGGAATGAAGTTGGAAGATCCATCCAGCAGATTCACCTCACTGAAACAGAACTGCAGAAGCAGCTGTTCGCACTGTAAAGTCGGCCTTGCATAATCTGGGAGGAGATGGAACCATTACATGGAGTGAGTTCCAAATATTTCTGTATATGGCTGGGAGTAAAAGACTCATAGATGCCAAGGTTCAGAGACAGGAAGACTGTAGATTATTGTTACATCCTCCCCTGTCTAGGGGCTGTGGTAAAGATGTAGCCAGCCAGCAAACACCACAGAGATTTTATATTACAGTTATTTTCTTGAGTTCTGAGTTCTTGAGTCTGATTTCAAATACAAATAAGAGGGAAGCAAGAGCCTTCAAGAGGGAACCAGGCCAAAATAACAACCAAAAGAAGTCTATGCTTTTTGAGGATTGCTCAAAAAAAAAACAAATAAACAACATAATTATTACCTCACTCCCTAACTGACCAAAAACAGGAGAACATACAGCAAAAGAAAATGGCGTCCATCTCTACAGCTCCCGTAATTGAAAAATGGTTAACAAAGGATGTTTAAGTATATAATTCAGGGACAAGCTAGAACTGGTTGTATTGTCTAACAATAGAAGATCTTGGTAAAAGAGAACAGAAAAATAGGCCTGCACAACTATCAACAAAACAGGCACATCAATCACACGCTGGGGCTGGAGGAATAGCTCTCCCAATCCTGGGATTGCACCCTGGCTTTATCCACCACCACCCATCTCATCGACCAATCAGAGCTTGATTTATTTAATTAGGCACAGCTGACTCTCATACCTGACTGAAGGAACGATAGCAAGAAAGAGAGAGAGAATAGCCAAGGATAAAAACAAAAGACAACAGAAACAAGAAGAAGAAAAGAGAAGGTACAATTACATTACACCACACAGGTTAAATAAAACGAATGACAGACATCATAGATGCAATTAGGCAATTAAATACGTCATGGGTAGTAACAATTACATCAACCCGAATTCTCTTTTGCTTGGACGAGCTGGACCTAAAGGAGATCTGAGTAGCTTTGAGTTTGAAGGATATCCTTATAAAAGGCTGAGAGTCATCCAAACTGAAGTAACTTTATTTTGGAGAGTGGAATCAATTGGCTGGGCATAACTTATTTGTAAGGAGTAAGTAGCCAAAATTATTGCTATAATCCTTTGTAGGGATGTCAGGCGATTGATTGTTTTACTCCTTATCAAAAAAAAAAAAGCAAGAATAAAAGTAAAAGGTTATTGATGTGACCTCCTTGGGTTGGTGCACCAGGAGGTCAAGTGGGAGGTGTTGCATCAAGAAATTCCTGAAGAGGGCAGTGTAGAGCAGTTACTTAGATGGAACCTGTGAGTTATGGGGGCAGTGATAAATGGTACACCTCTTAGAGCACATGGAGGTAAAAAAGTTTGGAGAGTCTTTCAAAAAAGAAAAAGTACTTTCACCAATTTAACTTAAATTGAATCCTGAAGATGCAACTGGTATGAGCATTAATATTTTCATCCGTGTTGATGACAATATCAACTTATGTCAGTATTGTTGAATTATGTGGAATTTGTTTGATTTATGTGAGATTATCTGAAATGATTAAGTTTATCAACATTATAGTTTGTTATAAATGACACTTATTTGATTTGTTTGTGTTTTAAGGTTATCAACCGATCAATCTCTGTGCTGCTTCTACTGTTGCTTTATTTTCTTTTCTTGCAAAGGCTTGGTAAAGATGAGTTGGTTCCTAGCGTCCTTGAAAACAATTTAACAGCTTCTTTTTATAGTAAAAAATAGATGAGGTGTCAAAAGCTATTAATTTTAAATGTGCTCTATGTCAAGCTGTCTGAACGACTCACTTTGTGTGACATCACAGGAATGGGTGGAGAGAACTAATTAATTAATGAAAAACTAATAAGAAGGATTATTTTACCAATAGATAAGTTTTTTGTGTTCTAAATGGTTTATTATAATTATTAGAGAATGCTGTTTTAATTATGAAAAGTGTTGGATTCATGGAGAGATATTGGCATTTATGAAGCATTTTTTAATATGGCAATTCTAAGTTTCATGATAGAAGTTGTTTTAAAATTGCTTTTACTGATCTTTTTGGTCATGGGCATGCTTTTTGTTATAGTGACAATATAGGCTACAAGAATATTCTAGTTGAAGTACAAGTTAAACTCAATTGACAGCATTTTTGACAACATTGATTACTACCAGAGCCGATCCCCACTATATGCAAAGCACGCAAGCTGTGTAGGTGCCCAGAAACACCAGGGGCCCCCTAGTTCTTAAAGGTGATCTTAAGTGAGGAAAAAATCACAAACGTTTACTGCGTGAAGTTATTTACGACTCATTTTTTCATGATAATGCAACACCATAAACCCTATAATAACTTTTATTTTCACCACATTTTTAAACTTTTATTACATTTTGTTTGAAAAATAGAATAATCGTTTAAACTGCTTTACAGCTCAAATTATGCACAGGTTTTAACAAAAGATAAAAGACACGTATAAGTGTAAAAATAGTCCCTATTCACTTCCATTGTTAATGCCTCAAATTCAGTTATATTTACATTATGCCAGAAATTTCCTTGATTTAACTTTAACTTTGAACCCAAAAATACCATTATCATTCTAATACAGAATGCAGGTAGCGCTTCTGAAATGTGACAATTGAAGTGATTGCAAGAATTACAATATTTTAGATGCAGATTTTACATAAATGCAATTTATAATGGGGCTGTCATTTCTTTAATGGCTGAATCCGTTTCTGTGGGGTGTGTATGGAGTATTTAGCATGGTCTTGTATAGAAATCAAGACAGAACTTTTGGTCAAATTGGATCTAAGGTATTTTCTTTTGGGAACGTTATCCATTGCATACTAAATGTATTTTCTGTATCAACGATCAACATTCTGATTGCTTTCTTTAGAAATTTAGCGTTTTAACCCAAGGTTTTTACTCCCCCAGAGCTGTATGTTTAATGGAGTTTTTCTATCTCTTCTCATAAGAGCCATCTATGCTCAACAGATAACTGCATAGTGAAAAGTCTGATCGATCCCTCATAGCTTTGTAAGTGTGCTCGGAGCTTGGAGACTGTGCTCGTACGAGTGACATTGAAACGCATTTGATGATGTGTCCAAATTCACTTCATAAAAATGAAAAATCCCTGTGAGTGTGTGGGGAAGGGCCTCATGATTCATCTGATCCCTCTTTACTTATAATTGAAGCTGGAATGGACAGACAATAATTTACTGCTATTAATCTTGTGTGTGTGTGTGTATGTATATATGTATATACATATATATATATGCGTTTTATATTCATAAACAATGTATTTTGATTGGAAGAGGTGTTTTTATGAAGATGCTAAAATGCAGTGATTTTGAATTAATATAGTTCACTGAAAAACTGACTCACCATTAGGGCATCCAAGATGCAGAGAGTTTGTTTTTTCATGGGAAGATAGTTCAAACAGCTGATAAATACGTCAGACAAATCCACAAAGTAATTCACACATCTCCTGTAAAAACATCAGTAAACACCTTGTGAAGTGAAAAGCTGTGTTTTTAATAAACACATCTATCAGGTTATCTGTCTACGTTTTTAACTGTTCCCTAAATGTCCAATTGATATTGAGGTCAGTGACAAAGTCAACATTAAGAATAGTTTTTCATTCATTTTTAATGCATATCTTTATTTGAGAAAAATATTTTACTTTTCAATATCAAACGTATTTAGGAAAGTAATACGAGTTCTGAAATATCACTTTTGACAAGTCAGTTGACATTTTACAACCTTGCCTTGCTAATTGACTTTGATACATGAGTGTCTGCAGGGATTTTTATGTTATTTGTTGCTTTAAATTTTTTGGATTTTTTTTCATTATCTGCACCGTATGTCTTAATTTGGTACTGATGCATTTGGTGAAATATTGCATATGTTTATGAGAAAATTGTAGGAATATTACTATTATGCAAGACAAACAGGTTTCTTTTTAAAAATTGTTCTTTGGGTTATACTTAGCTTTTTCATTATCAATGTATCTATATCATCCTGATAACATTTTTTGCTTTATACATGAATTTAATTCACATTAATTTATGATTAAAAAAATAAATGATAAAAAAATAGCTTATCATAAAACAAATGTATTAGTACAATATTGTACTGTATTAATTTGTACTGTATTTTTAATATCCATACAAAAGTGAGAACTAATTTAGCCTTGCCTTACCAAATAAAGCAGAGCACACTCAGTACAAAACACGTGTATTTTGTATTTACTATTAATATTTTTATTTTGTACTTCAAAGTTTCATTCATTGGGTAATCTACTGTCTTTCTGTAATTTGTGAAATATACTAGCAATTTCTGAGTGAAAATGATTTCAAAGAGATTTTTTGTTCAGTGCAGCTGTAGAAAGACTACTCAACATCTTGGACTACAAAGCACATAAGTGACATTCAGCCCTAATGCTTTAACATCTCTGCATACCTAATCATTAAAGGGATCATTACTTAGAAGCTGCTAATGAGAAGACACTGGTGTTTACTCTTTGATGTGCGAGACTGATAAGATGACATACACCACAAGCCCTCCCAGCATGCAACAGACCGTGGAGAGCAGCGACTGCGCCCTTGAACTGTGTTTACTTGATAGCGTGGATCAAAGTCCAGGTTGGAACTGTCCTAAAGTGTTAAAAGACGAATATTCAGCATCCGGCACTAAGTAAGCAACATTTTTACCACCATTTCCAGTAGATCTTTGCTGATTTTGTGCTTATGATTATGTGCTGCGATAAAAGTCAGCTTTAAAAAGCTCTGCAAGTGCTTTTTTTTTATATATTTTGCAGACAGGAAGGATCGTCATTGCAGATTTTGCTGGCTTGCTTTTGGCCTGCTCCATTTATAGCCTTTCTATTCTCTTGCGTAAAATGAGACATATGCTGTTCCCCTCATGAAGAGCCGAGCTTTCTATTAGGAAAGGCTGCTGAGGTGTGCTATCAATCACTTGAAACAAGGGAGGAAGTGCGGGGTAGGAGGTGTGGCTAATGTATCTCAAATTCTTCTTGGCCCTTCACCGGAGTCTCTCACTTCATCACAAATCTCTCCCTCCTCCATCACAGCCATCCATGAATACACACACAACTCCTCTGCTCCATTCAGAACACCAAGCACGGAGTATGTATTCGTTCAAACAGCTATTAAATGCCCACTCTTTCTTTCCTGACTTCTTTCACTTCCTCCTCCTCTGTCACAAGATGAAGAGATAATCTCACCAGGACAGGGATATTTGTATTACATCCATCACTCTGTCCTCCGAGGGTACAGCACAGAGACCACAGCACACTTTAACAACAGGCCTAATCACTACACACGGCCTGTGATAGCCCTGAGAGACATCTACAAGAGAGGCCAACTGCTCAACAGTGTTAGATAAGAATGTGGATTCACACATATCCTGCTGATATAACACATCCTTACTGAATAAAATGAATAACAAATAAATCAATTCTTATTAGCTTTGAAGAATTGCATTGGCATACATGTTTTGACTAAATCTGTCTGTCTCAGTTTGTTCTGTTTCTTCATGTGATTCCAGACAGACTGATAACAGCAAACTGGGACATAGCGTGGGTCAGACAAATGGCAAACAGTGTCCAGGGGGGCAAGGCTAGAGCGAAAGTCCGAGAGCAGGCGAGGTCGATAATCCAAAACAAGTAAACACTGGGAAAACACGGAGAAACAAGAATGGCTCACAAAGGGGTGAATCACAGGGTACATAAACAATCCAACAATGATGAGCAAATTCACATCATACAAACGGGGCTTATATACACATGGAAGTTAGACTGGAGGGTGGAGGGATGCATCAGTGGCCATGACAACAGACAAGGTGGGTTGAGACAAAAGTTCATCATAAGAGTAGGAAGATATTTAAATTATTTAGTGTTTCCTGAGTCCGTGTCACAAAGATAAATGTATTCACTTCTTGTTTAAAAAATATATTTTTCAAAGATGTAAATAAAGATTGCTAAAGTATCATAGATTTATAAATCAGTTTTTCAATGGAGGCAGATTTGGTCAGATTTAGCTCTCTTTAAGAGGCACATTTGCCTAAACTTGAATATTCTACTCTATAAACTTAACTGATCCCTTTAGAATACATGCTAAAGACAATCATCTCATTTCTTTCACGTCTACATGTTTACCGCATGCATGAATGCATCTTATTGGCAAAAGTCAATTTTTAGGCAGATATTTGCTTTAGCTATATGTGTGAGAGAGATGTGCAATATATTAGTGACGGCGTCACTCTGCGTGCACATTTGTTACACATCAGTCAGTCTCATGGCCCACATCCAGGTGGTCAAGATTATCTAATACACAACTTGTAATTATTCTACTCTTTTATCCCAGCAGAGACGGCCAGGGTCCTCTGGAAAAACAGCAGTATTGATTATAGCGTCTTCAGTCCAAACCCCTGTGCTCTTCTACCGGCTTCACGCCAAGCACTAAAATAGGCAGTGTGCATTTCGAGCTCGATCCTCAGCGCGCTATTCTAAGACCAGCCGTTCTTCCTGACCTGAACAGAGGGGAGAGGGCCAATGAATTAGCATCTGCCCAACAAAATGCACACCGACTCTGGATCAATATTGACTTCTCCTCACTCTGGCAACTTGAATACCCTTTAAAGTGAGGCTGCTGATCGGATAGCTTAATGCCAATAAAGCGCAGGTGCCAGAAGATATATTTTCCAGCACGCACAGAAACAACCTCTTCCCAGTCTGAAATGTATCTCTATATTAGTGTCTGTCATTTAGATTTGTTACTTGGAGAGATAATTGTCAGCATGGGCCATGTGCTTCCGGATACTGACTCACCAATAGCAGTGACAGTTTCATTTCTGAAGGCCTGTCAGTGTGGGATGTCTTTCAAGGCTCGGAAAGTGTGCAGAAATCGGAAATATTTCTAGAGATCCTTTCCATATTTGAGACATGTTAATGCAAAATTCATGAGGAGATTCAAGAGGTGAGGAAACTGAGGAAACGGAACAGACAGGCTACTTATGTGGCTAATTTTCTGATTGGGTAACGATTACAGCCTTTCAGCAAAACCAAGTAAATCAAAATCGAAAAACAAAATAAAAATCTACCTTAGTCCTTGCACTCACCCAAATCAGTTTAATGCAGTAAGTAAGATTTATACAGCTGCCTTATTTTATAGCACAGAACAGACCTGGAAGGCAGGACTTCTATTACGTTGACTGTAAATCCATAGCGCAAATTACATCCCTCTAATAAAACGATGATATTGAAGTCATCCAACACACATAATTGGCAGGGGTGTCAAATGCAAACTCATGACTGCTCTGTAATGCATGCTGCGAATGGGGAGAGCGTGCTCTTGTTAACGAAAACAAAATAAACATCCCATTTTGTTGCCCAATTGTCTAGTGGAGGCAGTAAGTTGGAAGAAATCCTGCGCCCTGTTGCGCCACAGACATGCTTCACATATTTATAATGCACTCAAAAGGTGCATTCATTAACGCAAATGTATTGATCATCTGCTATCATCCTAATTGGCTTTGCTGCCGTCAGATACCTAGACAATACGATCATGGCACTAATAGTTTGATGATCCTATTGTTGAATTGTTTGTTTGCCGCTGTCACAGTTCGCTCTTCCATATCTTCTTGCTCATTAGGCAATGATACATGCTGGTTCATGAGCTAAATGAGACCCTCTGCTGTTAGAGATAAGGCTGTTATGACTGCTGAGACCCTGGTACCACTGCCCTGCTGAACTGGATCAGATGTCAGTGGTCTTTCCACCAATTAACACAATAGAAGGATCCTGGGGCCTAATTAGGAAGCCTGACATTTGACTTCACTTTAAAAGTGGCGTACTGACGGGACTGGGGACATTTAGCATGTCCTACTGCGGCACTTTTTCAACTTGATGTGAAATACTTTCCAGGTAAAAAATTTAATAAGACTGAGCAAAATATGTGAGCAGAAATATAGCATCAGTTTTCCTCAAGCTACCTATTGTTGTTAAACCTCCGGAGAGTTGTGAGGATTTAGGGCGGCACTACTCACTTTATTTATTTATTTATTTATTTATTTATTTCGTTTTTGTGATGCAGGTAAAATATCTGCTATAGCAGTGGTACATAATGAGATTTTAAACGCCAAGCAGAAAACTTTTTTTTCTTATGTATTGTAAAAACTGTAGAGCTCTGTTTTCGCATGGATGACTTTTTAAATCACATTGTTTTGTGTCCGTCATGTTTAATTTGTTTGAAATTGGAATTTAATCTAGACATTGTGAAATGAATCAAATAAGAGGGCATTTTGTAGTTAATTATAAGAATTATATATCAGTGCTATATAAATACACAACCATAATAAACAAAATTATTTTTGCGGTTTATTATTAAGCGGTTTTCAGCATGGACAATATTTTAGAGTGATTTCTGAAGAACAATGTGACACTGAAGACCGGAATAATGCCTGCTAAAAATTTGTTCTTGCAATCCATATAAAATATATATCAAAATAGAAAACTTATATTTTAAATGTTAATATAACTTCACATTACACTACTGTTTAAAAATACAGAAAAACAGTAAATAAAAATTCTAAGGGTTTAATTTCCAGAAACATTTACCATTTTATGTTACCATGATTTAAAATTAAACATACCATAAGAGTTTGGTCATAATGCAAACCACACTTTTACTTTTTGCTTTATTAACATGAAATAATTACCATTATAAATGTGTGTTCAAAAAGAGATCCGGTTTCGGGTCCCTAAGCTTTCCAAAGTTGTGTAGTGCTCATTAAATGTTTCCAAAGAAGAGGGGGGAAATGTTTCAAATTCTTCCTGGGTTATCAGGAATTAACAAGAGACAGCTGAATTCATGCTCTGAAAATTGAAATGCAAATGATTTGTGATTCATTCAGTCTTGTGTTTTGGCAGCGATGACACTGCATATTATTTTATTGGCTCTTTCTGGTTGGATTGTATTGAATACATGGTTTTCCTGTCGATGACTCATCAGCTGATCAGATCAGTGAAGCTGAAACTAGCAATAATTTTGCAATGCTTTAAGGTTTGATTTAAGCTGCTTTCTCAATAAATGTCATTAAATAAAATGTGCAAATGCAACACAGTTATTGCATGTGCTTTTACAACTGTATTGCTTTGCCATCTATTTGTTTGGCCACCCAAGATGTAGAGTAGTTTTTTTGTTTTTATCAGAAGAGATTTTGCATTACATTACTTGTTCACAAATGGATGCTCTGAAGTGATTGAGTGCCGTCAGAATGAGTGTTTAAACAGCTGATAAAAACATTACAATAATCAACACAACTCCAGTCCAATTAACATCTAGCCTTAATTAACAAGCTTTAAGCGTTTGTAAGAAGCAAATCCATGTACCATAAAACCTTTATTTTTAAAACATTGTTCTCAAACAAATCCAAAATGTTAATTTTATTACATAACATTTGTATTAATAGAGGTTAATTTGAGTTGCATTTTATATATATTTTTGTCTCTTGTTAAAATCTGTTTTGGAACTACATTACTTGCCTTGTATTACAAGGTCAGTTCCATGTAGCACTCCCTCTTTGTGCATCGATCACACTGTGACCCAGTCCCTTTATTTTGTCGTAAGGCAAATAAGCCACACTGCATGAGGCCCTGGTTTGTTTAGTATGCCTTGAGCAGTCTTCAGCTTGCAAAGGATCTCAATGGAGTCTGGGGCCACTCATAACCACTGACCTTTCACAGACCTCTCAGCATTTTCCCCACACTGTTATTTCTTTGTCTTGCTTGTGTTTCACTGAAAAGGAATCTATTATTTATTTAACTCTGATGCGAGCAGAATGTTTTATACATTAGTCTTTGCTGACTGCACACACAGGGTGAAGGATCAATCTGAGATGCAGTCCCTCTCAGCTGAGCTGTCTTACACACAGCCATATGAGTCATTTAACTGCAGCGACTGGTTTTAATCTAAATAAAAATGTAAAGAAACTGATTTGGTTGTTGAATTAACCTAATTGTATGAATGCCCTTTAAAGGGTTGCTCCACCCCAAAATGCACATTTTGTCAATAATCACTTACCCCCATGTCATTCCAAACCTGTTAAAACCTTGTCTCCAGAACAGCATATGCTATTTGCGTGCAACGATACTCTACAAATTGGCGCTACAGTGATACTATGGTATGGTAAAGTTATTTTTTTGTGTTTTCTTTCCATATAAAAAAAGCATTCTTGTAGCTTCAGAATTGAACCACTGATGGAAGATTATTTATTATATTTTTCTGCACCTTGATAGGGTGCTTTACTTGGCAGGCAATGAGACATTCACAAGCCTCCTGGTTTTTATCCAATATATCTTAAATTGCATTCTGAGGATAAACAAAGGTTTTATGGCTTTAGAACAACCCTTTAATCTGCTTTTTAGAGGTTTTTAATAATGTAAAACAAATGTGTACAGGTGTAGGTATAATTATGTTTTTTATTATTGGTTTTGGACATGTAAATGTTTAGAAGATGCATATGCACTGATACTACAGTTGGGATAGATCTGATGTGACTGATTGCTGATAATTGGATGATATTAAAATGTCTATAAAAATGTGAAATAATATTTAAAAAACACTAAAATGTAAACATTTTAAAATGTAGAAACAAGAAAATGAGGTCATTATAACAGCATATGGTATTGCAATAACCAAAGAAACAAATCAATAAATGAATAAAATCTGTAAACATTCATTTTGTGCATATTTTTTCATTACAAATTAGTTGTATGCATAATACTTATAACCATTTATAAATGCATGCCCACAGTATATACATTTATATAATATATATGTATGTACAAACACAGACACACACAAACATATATATATATATATATAAATCACTCTTTATTTTTATATGAGCATGACCAATTAAACGCACAGTATCAAATGGTACCAATAAACTCATAAATGCATCTCTAAACTTAAAGAAAAGCAGCCAATGTTGTTTGTGTTCAATTTTATTATTTAAATTTTCACTTATGCACTTAGTGCCAACATTATTTTTGTACAGTTGTGAAGGACATGTTAGCACTGTTTTCAGAGTGCTGTTTTAAATCACTGTGTCAAAAGGTGTATATAGGCTTTGGGCCATAACGGCACACCTGTAAGCACACACATATTAAATTTTTGCCAGCATATCCACAGCTGCATGACAGGTTGTGAAATGACAACCAAAATTGTATGCCTTATCCATCATCTCAGTGGCTGTAAAACTGTTCTAAATGTGCACACACATACACATAGAGACCACTATAACATGGCAAACTCCATGCTGATTCTGTCACAGGTATAGTCATTTTGAAGTATTTGGATGTTTAACTGTTTATGAAGATATCAAATTGTCCACTGGCGTCTAGCACATCTCCTTCAGATGAACACAAACTGCATGTGTGTCAGAGATTTTTGCTCCCTCCCTGCCCCACCATGACTGATGCCACTAAAGTCAGACGGCTTGTCCTCCTTGAATTAATCTTGCTTTAAGGCGCTCAGCTTGGTGACAGGCCAGATTGTGAAAAATGTCTGCTGCAAACCAGTCTGACTTGCTTCCTCCCAGGCCTCTCGAGTTCTTTCTAGATGTAAAGGACTGAGTGTGATTTATTGGCCCGGGCTGTGTGGGGTATCTGGATATTTGTGGGCTGATTCAGCCGTGTGCACTCATCAGTGCTCTGGAGCTGGAAATGTGGCATGAATGTGACTGTAAACACACAATTCCTGCCTACAACTACAGTCCTTGCCTCATTAGACTGTGTAAATGAAGGCTTCCCCATGCTCGGGTCAGGAAGCAGGACACGTCGAGCGAGCCACTGAGATGTTGGTACATGCACTCGTGCGGAATAGCAATGATATCCTAACTCGGACCTCATTTGTATGTTGCCAAAACCCCATTAATAAGTAGATGCTGACTTTTGGTAAATGTTAGGCAAGCAGGACTTTAATCAACCTTCTCTGCTGGAGCATAACAATAAAAAAAGCAGAACTTTTGCATGTACTTTTTAATTAAATATACTGTTAATTAGTTTGAAATGTTTACCAACAAAGATTTCAGGTTTCAAAGTGTCACTGCTCTTTCATCCTGAATTGTTGGTTTAAGGGAGGGGTCTGCGGTAGGGTTTGATAGCTAATTACTGGCCCATGAAACAGGATGGGGCGGGTGCTTTGATATCTGCACACCAGTGGGGCGGCAGCAGGGGTTTTAGTCGTGGCACGGGGCGTCGCTCGGAGTATCAGGGGTCCGCTTGGGTCACACTGCTCATCCTAGTGCTTCAGTGTCTGTCATCATGTCGTAGCAGTTCTGTGCCAAGTCTTGAGCAGGGAAAAGACCATGTTAGCCCAGACTGTCAGTACCATGGACATGAGCGCCTTCCCATCAAACTCTGTGATACACAGTGAGTTAGGTGAAGGAAATTGCACAAGCAATTGTCATTTTCAGCATAATACTCCGATAATAACCTTATTATTATAATTACAATATATATATATATATATATATATGCATTTAAATATAAACATGTTTAATTTATGTTTATATACATATGTTTGTTTGTTCGTGTGTAATTTCTTCTTTATTCTATATAAATGTATTCTATATATTATTATATATAATCCATAATTGAAATTAAATTATATTGTTTAATTAATATGTAATTAATATAAATGTAATGTAAATTTGCCTGTGTCTGTGGTGT
>JAUYWG010000032.1:11422654-11434766 GCA_034779775.1 Enteromius afrohamiltoni
ATTGAAATTAAATTATATTGTTTAATTAATATGTAATTAATATAAATGTAATGTAAATTTGCCTGTGTCTGTGGTGTGTTTTTTGTGGAACATATAGGTTACATTTAATTTTGTAAACTAAATGAACAGACACAAAACTGCCCCTTTTCAATAGATGTTACATTTTTGTGTGAAGTTTGCTTTAGATATTTTTGTTTTGTGTGGTAACTCATCTGCACATTGTGAAATACTGATTTGGAACAAAGTAAATCTGGTCATCACATGGTCAGGGCAGTTTGGATGGCCTTTATGTCACCAGGCTATGCCTGGTCTTCGCTGGAAACCTGTGATGCTTTGTGGAGATACACCAGGGCTGTGCCAAATTACTCTGGGTTTGCGATGAGATCAGACATTAGTCACTGACATCCTGACAAGGTCAGCCAGAATGGGCTGTGCCAAACTGGACTTCACAGTGAGAATTCTCACCACACTCGAACATTTGTCATGCTGTAGTCATCCTGCTCTTCATGGAGATTCGTAGTGTCCAGAAGTCGTGATGCAGTCATTATTGGTGGCTTACAATAATTTGTAAATGTATGATGGATGTTTTACAAGCCAGATGTGATTGAACTTCAACCTGGAATGAAACAGGTCTAATGCAGGCAAAATATTAGAAAATACTCAAATTATCAAGGGATGGACTGGACATAGAGTATATTTATTTGTGTATGTGTGCGCAGCTGGTTGTGATGGTCCAGCTGTTTTCAGTTTCACTCCATCCCTGCAGTCATCATACATATTGCAGCAGAAAATCTGAAAATCTCAAAGTAGAAACACTACTGCAGAGACCAAACGTGAGACCCACTTATAACGTCCAAACAAAAAAAATGTCCACCTACTGCAGCTTTTAAAGTAAAACAAAGCCTTACTTGAATCATAAACATGACTATAGCAAAAGAAGAAGCACTCAGACATGAAAGAACCAAAGAACAGAGGGGAAAAAAAAAACCCCACACAATTCTTCAGAGAGGGAAGTTCACCTTGGCTGTATATGTGCTTTCTATGTCCCAAAACACAAATATGGACAAGGTCAGTTATAACTGAGTCTAAAATTCATGACCCACAGTGAAATGAGTAAAAAAGAAATTGAAAAACACGTCAACTAGAAAGCACAGTAAAATGTCTGGTCTGTTACTTGTCTGCAAGATTTAATAAAACTGTTGCTGGAGCAGAGAATATATTTAGAATAAATTTACATAACTCTATACAAATGGGGAAAATTCAAGACATGGAAGTCACTAGAGAATCAACATTCAATTTATTACAAAATGAGTTTATATGGCTTTATATTATATAATAGAATGTATAAAGGGTTAATTGTTTGTTTTTGTTGTAGTATTTATTATTTACCAGTTTTTTCCTAAGTTTAACCTTAAATCTATTAAATCTATCTCTAAAGTAAAAAAAAAAAAAGTTAAAGTATTAGCATGTGAAGCAGAGAGTGGTGGTTCTATTCATCTCCTTTTGTAGCCTCAGGCTGTGCTTAAAAATGTATTCTTTTGAGGGATATTATGTTTTGCATCTTAACTCGGATAGTGTTTGTACATAGAGGTGCTTGATAATAGGGTCATTGACATCACGGCTCTCAAAGGCAGAAGAAACTCCTGTTTTAGTACTAATTAAAATAGTTGACTGCACACTGTTCTCCCTCTAACAATGCGAGTGCCACCCCACATCAAAAGTAATTGTTCCCCATACATCACTCTATGCACACACAACAGACTAATTATTATTTGGCTCAATGGAAACAATGTTTCATACCTCCGTTGAGATCCTACCAATTCTGTCAACCAACTCATCAACTTATTTCTTTATTTTAACCTCCACTGAGATCCCACAAATTTTGTTAGTCAACTTCTCTTTCATAACATGTATTTATTTATTTATTGGAATAACATACACTAATTGCTCACAAATGTGCATTTAGGCAGCAACTGCTAACTGCGGTTAATGTTGATTTCATGGTGATTTTGATGTTGTAAGCAAGGGGGGAAGGGTCTTTTTGGCATGTGAAACGGCTCCGGTTTATGTGCAGTAAGTAATGAAATAAAGTTCCTTCAGGGTTTGCGTTAGCAATAACGGGTATTAGCACATCAAATTTCACCTTGGAGAAGTGGGACTAATATCCATTATTAGCGTATGTGCAGGATCAGCCATGGGAATGACTTTGGTATCCGTGTGCCTTTCAGACAAACAGCCTTCCTGCCAAGTCAGGCAGATGCACGCAGATTCTCTGTATATTTCGATGACTTCTTTCACTGGCACAATGCTGCCAATGGCCCTGAGCTCTGGCTCCAAGCTTCAGAAGAGTGAGTCACAATACCCCAGCTACACAGTCATCTCCCTGCGCTCCGCAGTGACAGCAGGCCTGTACTGCAAGGTGAACAGTCTGGACCAACATGAAGAGAAACATTATTGTCTGTCTTTTAATTACTCTCAAGATAAACAAAAAAATATGGGAGGAGGAGAGTTTCCGGGCAACTTGTCCATCTGTTCATCTATAAATTGGATAACGATTCTACAAATTGTGAATCCTAATTTTTGAGTTATTTATTGCTCTGATATACATGTATTTGAAAGTTTATACTAAAAACTTGTCCATGATTGTCAGAAAACAGCATTACCTTTTAGAGACAGCAGAATTTTAATAAAATGTTGAATATTTTAATGAAACATGCACAGCAGCAAAAAACTTTTACTTATAAAAAAGTGTTATCCTTTCATAAGTATTTTTGTGGAAATTTGAGGGCTTTTTGGAATTTTTTATTGCAGTAAAAATGTTGGCTCAACATTAACAATATTTTCCTTTGTGCAGTTTAATTCTGCAAAAATCATTCAAATTAAAGATGACTTTGTAGTTATAGTAACTTTGAAACTGCATGTCAACTAATTCTCATTAATTCTCAATTACATGTCTACTAGCTCTCAGAGTAGGCTTTTAGAGTAGGTTTAGGGTTCGAAGAATAAGTTGACATCCTTGCAAGGTTTCTGATAGTATATGTTGTGGACCCATAAAAATAAAGTGTTAGAAGATATTTAGCAGACAGTCTGCTAATACTCTACTCACTGCTGGTTGACATGTAGTTGCCAAGTTACTTACTCTTTAGTAGATTGTCTAAAGTGGACTATCAAATTATTAAATGAAGATTATTAATTAGTAATTACAAGACAGATAATGATGATGATGCTTTTAAATGTAGCATAGACATAGGCAATAATATTATCATCTATATCTATGCTAAATTTAAAGTCATATATACATAGGTAGAATTCTTGCTTGACTTTAGAAGAATGACAATATAAAAAACTAATGAACTTTGGAATAAATCTGTTGCTTTTATAATATTCAGCAAAAATGTTTTCACACATAGCAGATTCTGTATACATAAATGTGTTTTGGTGTCTTTCTACATTACAATTATTATCATCATCATGCATAAAAGTCCTTTGCATTAGAATTTCCTGTGCCAGAAAATACAGTGTAATATAGCAAAAACCAAAGAAATCAGTGATGACGATAATCAGAATAGTCGAGTTTTATGCTGCATATCCTAGTTCGGATTCACTTCAGTGATATTTTATTATAAAGTGATAAAGGAAGAGGTCTAACCGATGATATTGCAATATGACACTTGACGAGGGTTTTCAATATTGTATCTCTCAGTTCTGATATTGAACAGCTATCTAGCACAGTATATTAGATGAGCCTAACAAGCTGAGGCATTATGTCCATGCATAGGTGTAATACTTTGATGAATATGTGCGCTCTGGAATGTTTTACCGGAATAATAACCATCACACCAGTCCACTTCCATCACCCTGCTTGTGTTGCACGGTTTCCGTGGAAACAGGTTATTGCTACCAGAAACAAAGATACTCTCCAAGGGCAAATGCAGCGACTTCAACAGGTTTTATGCCTACACTTCTTGTCAAGATCTCCCCAGAAAGAGAAAAGAAAAGATTAATGGAGTCATTTTGTCTAAAGCATGTTTATTGCCCCTTTGCCCGAAGATAATGGTCATATGGTTGCACCTGCGCTGCTTTTTAACACCCCAGATCCTTCTAGTTGATATCAAGCTGTGTGTATGCCTTGTTTTCTGAAAGCAATGGTGTCATCTCTTGTCGTATGGTTTGTGCTACTCGATTTGCAAAGGTGGAGGAGATGTTCATTAAATGTAATTCTAGGGAATTGTATTAATAATTTTTTTTTAGACTTTATTTCCGTCAATTGCTATAACGTTTAATGAACGTGTGTTCTTGCAAATAATGGCAGGATGAAAATTAACTGGGAAAAAACAAGTCAATATGTTGCTTTCTGAATTTCTCTCTGCAGTCCCAGGTGCTGTACTTGCTCAGCATGAGGTGAGCAGTTTGTCGGCTCTGACTGTGGTTCTCATCGCTTGGCTCGGAGTAATTTCAATCTGTTCGACAGCTTTATCATCCGGCTTGTGTTAACATGAGAAGTGATTTGTGCATTGTGGGATTCTGTCTGGGCTGCGTGTCTGGACTACACGGATGATTTCAGATATAAACAAGAGCTTGCTTTATTGATTTTTGAAATGTCAGATTTTTTTTTTTAAAGAAAACATGTTTCATACAAGGAAAAAGCTGTGTAATTATACTAAACAGCTCATTATGATGGGTAAACTCAGTAGGACAGCATTTTTTCCTGCTGATTAGCGGCATAAACTAAATTAAATCATGTTTCTATTGCACACACTGCCTAATAGCCATGCAGGATGAAAAATAACCAAATGTTCTCTTTTTTTCGTTGTTGTTGCATTCGGAATTTCAGTTCATTGCAGTGTGAATAAAAAATAATAATTCAGTAAATGAGTCCCTGATTCAGCTGGGCATTAAACAGTCTCACGACCAATTAATACCTGATTGTGCAAGGTGGCAAAATCGTGCTAATTCGTACAAATTTGTACGACCTCACTTGTACGATTTTGTATGATTTGTCTAAACCCCAGTGATGGGTAGGTTTAGGGGCGGGGTTAGATGTATGTTATTCGTACAGATTCATACCAATTGGCAACTCGTAAAATATGTACTATTTAGCAAAAATCTTATGTGTATGAATTGCCGTGAGACTGGGTTGGAGAATTGGCACTGTGCAGCATTTTGTGTGTTCATTTTTATATTGTAATATATTATATATTTAGCATACAGCAGGTTACGTCTGGTATGAAACCTTTTCATCTTGAATTTATTTATTATTTTATTGTTCTTTAAAGATAACAATAACCACTGTCACGCCTCAGTTCAAGCAGCACATGAAATTATCTTATCTTTTAAAATTTACTGAAAGAACACACACACACAATATTGAATATTAGAAGATATTTTATTTCAGTCACAGAAAGACATCAATACACACCATTTTTCAGGTTTCAGCCCACCAATGTTAATCTGCTCTCCTGCCTGAATTATTTTTTGGACAAAATAGAAGATTCTGCCATTTGTGTTGAATAAAAATGGCTCTGATTACAAATTACCCCTCCATAATAGCTTTGATGATGTAAAGATCTTTTTTGTTAGTTTGTTATAGCCACTGATGTTTAACGATGTTAAAGTATTTTTTTGTCTGGTAAGATGCAGTTATAGAGCAATATATTTTTCTTCTGTGTTGTGAAGTGTAGCAGGTTATTAAAAAAATTTTCAGAGCAGGAACTTGGTCTTTTCCATCAGTTGTTGATTGGATTTTGAGAAGTGGGTGTTGGATTTAAAACTGACTGTAAGCTTGTAGGCAATTGTGAGGTTAAAGCCAACTACATGATTGGACTAATAAAAGGTGCAATTATACCTAAACTTGGCCCAAATTGATCTCTTGTACTTAATTTATGTGTAACAGTAGCAGTTTTATCGGTGCGTAATGCATTTGGTTGCAGAGGTTGCTAATATATATATGTGTGTGTGTGTGTGTATGCAACAGGTTCACTTGAACTCAGTCAGTGTAGAAAATTCTGCACTTTTTTTTTTACTTCAAAACACATCAGCTTCTCTTCCTCTAGTCTAGCTTTACTCCAAATATTACAAGTCGTGATTTTAATGCGGGGACGAGTGGGTGTGTGTGAGAGAGATAGTCTGAGTGCAGTTGGGGTGGGGGTGGAGTTGGGGGGGTGTTCGGTTTTCTCTGATGTAAAATGTCACATACAAACTCTCGGCAAAGGATTCCCGTTAGATTAGTCATGAGGTGAGAGGTGGATCAGAGCCAGACGTGACGTTATGAAGCTGTGGAAGTGACCACGCGGAGAGGGCCAAAGTTATTGATACCGATGCCTTTTGTTCCTTCGCCTACAAAATCAGACTTCTTTTGATATTTGCTTCTTGCCTTCACTTGGAGAATTTTGTGGGTTAAATTGATCCCATCCAGTAAACTTGAAATGATACAGACATTGTAGCTGTGTGACATTACACAAAATCAATTCAACACTATGTGTTAGTGACCTTTATTGCTGCAGTACGCTATGTCAAACCTGTCAAGAGTACACACTTTGAGGCCACACCACTCATTTGAGCGGCTAACCTCTGCCACGGCTATAGACAGATCGTCTCTGGGCATCACAAAGAAAGCGTCCACGGGGTGTGATGCATCTGGAAATGGCGATATTTCATAGTCTTTAGGGATGACAACGGGGGCAGGTGTCATATTTTACTTAAAGCTTTCTTTAGCAAGTGCTTCATCTTCTACATGCCCTCATACATTTTTTAGAGCTGCCGTTCCAGTCGCCTCTCTCATCTCTGCGTAACCTGACCATCAAAGGACTGATATTATCAGCGACTGTGGGTGCCGCGGCCATTATCTGTTAATGCAGCCTTTTCACTTGTGTCATTACAGTGGGAATGATCACCTGTAGACAGCCGGCCCAAGAGCTGTCATGTGAGATTATGTGTTGTTCGTTTTGGACTTCTGGGTTAATTTTCCTTTTAAATACATTAAAAGTGCAATGTATACATGTTTTTTGCATATACTGTATGTTATTTATTTATTAAGACATTTTTGCAGGACATTAATTCAGGTATGCCCTGGTGATGCTAAAGGTTCTGATAAATTCCTAAAAAAAATCATTCTTGAATAGAAAAACCCAAAAATACAGAAGAGTACAAAAATACAAAAAGTACAAAAATAATTAATGGAAATTAATGGAGTTTAATAAGAAATAATGTTTTAGTTTAATGTTTCTTCACCATGACAGACCGGTTGAAGCTGCACCGATTTGTCTGACGATCTCTTGCTCCATCCTTCCCTCACTCGTGAACAAGACCCCAAGATACTTAAACCCCTCCACCTGAGGCAGGAACTCCCCACCAACCTGAAGGGGACAGGCCACCCTTTTACTGCTGAGAACCATGGCCAGATTTGGAGGTGCTGATTCTCATCCCATCCGCTTCACTCTCAGCTGCAAACCGCCCCAGTGCCCGCTGTAGGTCCTGATTTAAAGAAGCCAACAGGACAACGTCATCTGCAAAAAGCAGAGATGAGATCATGTGGTCCCCAAACCAGACCCCCTCCAGCTCCTGACTGCACCTAGAAATCCTGTCCATAAAAGTAATGAACAGGACCGGTGACAAAGGGCAGCCCTGCCGGAGTCCAACACGCACCTGGAACAATTCTGACTTACTGCCGGCTATGCAAATCAAGCTCCTGCTCTGGTCATACAGGGACCAGATGGTCCTTAGCAAAGGGCCCTGGACCCCATAATCCCAGAGCACCCCCCACAGGACACTGTAAGGTACACAGTCAAATGCCTTCTCCAAGTCCGCAAAACACATGTGAACTGGTTGAGCAAACTCCCACGAACCCTCCAGTACCCTAAAGAGAGTGTAGAGCTGGTCCAGTGTTCCACGACCAGGACAAAAGATGCATTGTTCTTCCTGGATCTGAGGTTCGACTATCGGTTGAATTCTCCTCTCCAGTACCCTGGCATAGACTTTCCTGGAGAGGCTGAGGAGTGTGATCCCCCTATAGTTGGAACACACCCTCCGATCCCCCTCCTTAAAAACAGGGACCACCACCCCGGTCTGCCAGTGCAGAGGTACTGTCCTCAACCTCCACGCAACGCCATAGAGGCGTATCAACCAAGACAGCCCCACGGCATCCAGAGACTTAAGGTACTCAGGATCACCCACTCCCAGTGCCTTGCCACCGAGGAGCTTCTTAACTACCTCGGCGACTTCAGCCTGGATAATGGTGGAGTCTACCCCTGGGCCCCCTCCCTCTGCTTCCTCAGTAGAACCGCCTGATGATATCCCCAGTTGAAGTCAGCAGATTCCCACCCTCACTGTTGGCAGGGCTCTGCTTCCCCCTCCTGAGGCGCCGAACAGTTTGCCAGAACCTCTGCAATGGTTTGAGGCTGACCGTTAATCCTTCTCCATGGCCTCACCGAACTCCTCCCAGAGTTTTTGCCTCGTCAACCACCAGGGCTGCAGTCCGCTTGGCCCACCGGTACCTATCAGCTGCCTCAGGAGCCTCACAAGCCAGCCAGGCTCGATAGGCGTCCTTCTTTGGCTTGACGGCATCCCTTACTTCCGGTGCAGGGGTTGCCTCCACAACAGGCACCGGAGACTTTGCAGCCACAGCTCAGAACAGCCGCGTTGGATTGGCTTACAAGTCCAACCCCCTATCCATTAGGCCACAATGGCCCCCAATAGAACAAATCCAATAATCCAATAGAATAGTCGAAATCCAGGCAGAGGTAAACAAGGCAGGCAGGGGTAATCAGAAATGAGGAAACAGTCCAGGGTCATACACAAAAAAGTCAGCATGGGTAGACACGCTCAGAAATAACACCATGAGGGGCAGTTAAGACTTTGCACTGATCTGGTGAAAGTCTGGGCATTAAATAGTCCAGATAATGCAAAACACCTGAGTCGAATGAGGTGTGTGGGTAAAAGAGGTCCAGGTGGGAACTAATAAGCGGGCGAAAGTTCCCACTGCCGTTGGCCAGAGAGAGCCACAGAGGCAGTATGTATGTAATGTTTTAGTCTTTGTAATTAAAACAAAATCATGTTTTATTTAATGTTACTTGTTACTTGTTTATTTGTAATTATTAAATTCATAAACAATTGTTTTAAAAATCTTAAACCTTTTTTAACCCCATTTTAAGTTTTCTTTATTTCCCAGACATCAACAACGTGTTGGCCCGAATTTTATGTAAAATCCATGCAGGCCAACATAATCTTTTACTTTTATTTCTTTAATAAAAAATTCAGCTGCTCATTAATGTCTGAAAATAACTTTTAACATGCATGCACAAAAATGCAGAACAAAAATAAAACATGAAATATCTTCAAGAGGACTTGTAACGAAGGAGATTGCCCGAGTGCGTTTGACCACCAAAGCGTGGTTCGCTTGACTAGTGTAAATGCTCCGAAACGTGCCCGGGCGCTGGCCCGCTTGGAAGAGCTGTGCCAGAGCACGGTTCACTTGAACTCGGGCGCGGTTCGCATTTAGTGTGAGCACAACCACGCTGGAGCACGGAACAGGGCGCGTGACGTCACGTTTTTGCAACGCTCCAAAACAGACATAGTGGGGAAAGGGTCACTTCAGTCTGCAGCAGAGGTGCAATGTTTTTTGGACTCAATCGCGTTCATCGAGAGCGCCGCTCTTCCTGTTTATTCTGAAACCGCCTCACCATAATGACATAAGCGCGCTCCGCTTGCAGAAATCATATGTGAGTGCAGGCCAGCGGGGGAGTGGGGAGTACATGCCTAGTGTGAGTACACCCTGAGTCCAGGGCAGGTGAAATGATGTGAGTGCCCTCAAGCTCCACTAATGGCCACTATGATAGGACTACTATAGACCTTCATGATCCTGACCAGGCAAGATTAGCTCAGATTTCAGATTTCATAATTATTTTTCTAAATGAATAATGAAGGATATATGTAAAAAGGAAAATGGTATAAAAAGTTTACCATTTAAAACCAATATGAATACAAAGATCAGTTACCAGAAGGAAGGAAAAATATGGGGCGTAATGGAATTATCTTTAATTAAGCACTTTTATGAAATGATATCAGATTTATTCAGAACAAAACTATGATCTATTTATTCAGGGGAAAAAAAGAATTCGCCATTCTTTAAGATTAATGTCAAATGTGTGTATCTTAAAAGCCATCAGATAGACATAACCTTTAAGTGAGCCATTAGGATTATATTAAAAATATATATTTCCTGAAGACCCGCCAAGGATGAATTATTTAAAAGTGAGAACTGATAATGTTGTTGAAAGCTCTCACCACAGATTTTATGTGTGAAATTCTCTTGATATTGTATGTGCAAACACCTGCTGTTGATGATATAATGGCCATTAGGCTCTGTCTGTGTTTCTCCATGGCTGTTATGTTTTTCCATTTTTAAACCTGCTCCTTCACCCGACTCCAAACTTTTGTAATGGTTAAAGGAGCTATTTTAGTTTGGGTGTGCATTTTCTTGCGTTCATTAAAATTACATGCATGCGTTTGGCTCAGAGCTCTTTTCTCCCTCCACAGCTATCTTCTTCTGGTGTCAGTACAAAGTGTCAATGGCTCTGTGATCCTTTAACACCTTCGGTGAGAGACGCAGACACACACTTTTGATTCCTCTTCTCACTATGTCTAAGTAGTCGACAGGAGCCATCTGCAATCGCAACTTGTTACAGGGTTGCTCAATGGCATTCGGCGTGCTTTTTGAACTTGTTTGATCTGATTGAAGTGGGAGTTTAATTCTGAAAAAGCCTGCCTTCTGCATTTACGTTACATTGTACAACCCAGTGACTCATTTTCTTTCCATTACATAGAACTTAAGAGGGAGGGAAGGAGAGAGAGAGAGAGAGAGAGACAGTATCTGCCTAAAACTGTGATCATGGCAAAGCACAGCTGCACTTAGAGTTGTGAAAAAAGCAAGAGACCCTGAGGGGCCTTGAACATTCGACGAGCTGGGATTCCACACAGAGGAGCTGACGCATGTACCGCAGAGGCGTGGGAACACAAACGCACCGCTCTTCTAGGGTGCAACCTCCACAACATCGCTCTGCCACTCAGTATCGATCCTGTTTATCAAAATAGTACAGCTAGAAAAAATAATCTGTCATTAGGAGACAAATTTTCTATTTGAATGAATCTGATGATGATTATATACAGCTAGAAAATGAATAGTAGCCTGGTGGCATAATTTTTCTTCTGTCATGTTAAGGGGTGTGTTAAATCATTAGGTAAGATTAATTATTTATTTGTATTTGTATTCATTTATTTAGTAATAAATATATATAAGCATATAATATATTTAAGTAAAGCACCAAAATGTTTTCAATAAAAGCTTTTTCAGAAATGTAAGTTCATTAAATTAGTGCTTTTGTAAGTTCGGGTGAGTAATATGATATATTTTGTTTGACTTTTACCTCAATCAATTTCTAATTTGCTGCTTATTATTAGTCAATAAGGTAGTTGTTAACTTGGGTAGGATCAGGAATGTAGAATATGGTCATACAGACTCCTTTTTTAAGTACTAAAAAACAGCCAATAAGGTAACAATAGGCGTGCTAATAAGCAACTAGTGAAAATTGGGTCCCTATACTAAAGTGTTACTAATAAATGTTAATCTTTTTAACTTTCTATTAATCAAAGAATCCTGGTTTTCACTAAATATTAGGCTGCAAAAATATAATAATAAGAAGAAATTCCTTACTCTCCTAAAAGCATGGGAAAGACTGACATAAAAGAGAAGAAATTGTTGAATAAAGTCATAATTTTTGTTTTCTTTGCACACAAAAAGTATTACTGTAACTACATAAAATTATGGCTAAACCACTGATGTCAAATGCACTATATTAACAATGTCTTTGCTACCTTTCTGAGCCTTGAACGTGGTAGTTGTGCTTCTACATATGCAATGTTAAAAAACTTGAATTTTATCAAAAATATCTTTATTTGTGTTGCAAAAATGAACAACTCACCTAAAGGATTATTAGGAACACCATACTAATACAACATACAACAAAAACTAACAGTTTTTGTTGACCCCCTTTCGCCTTCAGAACTGCCTTAATTCTATGTGGCATTGATTCAACAAGGTGCTGAAAGCATTCTTTAG
>JAUYWG010000032.1:11434866-11445734 GCA_034779775.1 Enteromius afrohamiltoni
TTCACACCATTCTTTGTAAACCCTAGAAATGGTTGTGCATGAAAATCCCAGTAACTGAGCAGATTGTGAAATACTCAAACCGGCACCAACAACCATGCCACGCTCAAAATTGCTTAAATCAATTTTCTTTCCCATTCTGACATTCAGTTTGAAGTTCAGCACATTGTCTTGACCAGGACAACACCCCTAAATGCACTGAAGCAACTGCCATGTGATTGGTCGATTAGATTGATTAGATTGCATTAATGAGAAATTAAACAGCTGTTCCTAATAATCCTTTAGGTGAGTGTATATAGCTTTAGTGAACAAAAGATGGGCAAAAACGTTAAAGAGTTACTTCACCCCAAAATGCAAATTTTGTCATTAATCATTCCTTTTCCACCCCCCTCACCCCATACATGCAGATTACATTGTGCATGATAAAATATATAGAACGCACAGTAACCTGTTGATTCTCATTGTGTAAAGTTATTTGTATTTAATACATCATTATTACAGTAGTAAAGCGTGTTTTCCTATGTTTATACATGTAAAGTCAAGTGGGGAGTATACAATACTATTTTTTTTTTTTTAAATCTAGCCAGCAAACGCGTGCATAATATAATAGCATTGTAAACTTTAACCTACCATGCTGTGTGACCATAGGCTATATAATATGATAAAATGTTAATAAATGACATCATTTAATTTACAGGCATCAACAAATTCAGCAGATAGCCATAAAAACAAAATATAAATGTCTTATAATATATTTTACCTAGCTGACAAGGGTCACTCGGTTGCTTTGTGTCAAACTCATATGCAGTTACACCGCAGGTTTTGACCAGCAAATGTGTGCAATTTGTCCATCATTAAAACGGCGACATCACCCCTGTGTGGTGATGTATTATATGAATTTTTATAGACATATTGGTGTTTATTTTATAAAGGCAACGTTGCACTTATTCAAACAACAAGATATTTTACCTTTACAAGACGTAGAAGTTCATCTGCTTCTGCTCTATGACTCTATGACTCTAAGTTTGTGGTGCTCAAGGGGCGGAGTTGTGAAGTTTGACTGAGAGTTTAAGCGGTAAGAGATATGCTTTTTAATGCCTTTAATTGGTTAAATATTTGGTAAAAAGACAAACAGTAAAGGGTTACCGATAACATTGATTTATTTGAAAATTTGTGTAATTACAAAAAGGGCATGTGCTCAGCACAGATTGAATTCTACCTGTGCACGTGCCTGACCCCAATGTAGTTCTAAACGTGTAAAAGGTTTGTTTATCTTTGGAACACAATTTAAGATATTTTGGATGAAAACTGGGAGGCTTGTGACTGTCCCATAGCCAAAATGTTTTCACTGTTGTTGTCCAGAAAAGTATGAACAGAAATTTCAGAAAACTCCATCTGCTATCAGTGGGTCAACCGTAACACTATGAAGCTGTGAGAATACTTTGTACAAAAAGAAAACAAAAGCAATGACTTTATTCAATAATTTGACCACTTAATATCACCGTAGCACCATTTAGGAGAGCATCCGCTGGACACACAATGCTTACATAGCTCATTTGACAGAAATTAACAGACAAAATTGGAAAGAAGTCTAATGACAGTAGCAGAAGGCATGACCACCGTGATCTAAGAGAAGTGTGCTGGCATGTTTATATCTCACTTTACTTCAGTAAGTAACTTGTTGTTTGTAAAACACTGAAATATCTTTGAAACTTTTCTCATAGCATCTAAGTTAATAATTGATTGCAACAACTGATACCAGGTTGTTGTAGGCAGACATATAGAGATGTCATTTATGCCCTAAAAACAGCTAGGTGAAAGATGAGAAGAGCTTTTCTTGATAGGCATGTCAGAAGAAAGAGTTTCTGTTGTGAGTCACTGACTACTATCAACAGAATTTGACGTGTTTGTCGGGTTATCGTTCATGAAAGTGAGATCCTGTCTTATATTTTTTTTTTCCCAACTATTTTTTTTATATATATATTATTGTGACTTTTTTTGTCAGAATTGCAAAATATAAAGTCAGAATTGTGAGATATAAAGTCAGATTTGCAAGATATAAACTCAGAAAACCCATATTTTCCACTCAAAACTGGACTTTATTATCTTTTTTTACGTTTTTCAGTCAGTGGAAGAAACATGCTTGCATAGCAAAGTCCTCAAATGACATGAATAAGTATGGACACGTGATTCTTCTAGAGACTGAGTTGTGTTTTTTAAGAGTCCTGATTTGGATCTAGTTTCCAGAAGAGCAGCTGACCAGTGCGATGTGGATGTGACACCGACCCAAGATGGTCTGGTATCGTGAGCTGTCTGCTGGAGTGACACTGTCATTTCACAAATGTCCTGGGACATCAGCTGCTATATAGACTCATCATGCATAATACAAGAGGGTGCATTTGGCCCCCAAATAGCACTGATAATGAATTATTAAAAGGCCATTTGCAGAAAATATATAAATATTGCCAAGCAGTTGATGCAATGGGAAAATGACACAGTGCGTAGTAAAGATGTCAGATCCTACATATGTATATGTACAACAAACACATTTGCCACGGGGCAACCTTGGGAATCTGTTAGAGGAAATGATTTCCATAATCACCCATGAATGCTTTTTATGATCATTATGCACACCAGATAATATTCGCAGTGTCATCTAGAGACTGATTCAAGTTCAGCAGCAAAACATTTATTTTTATTACTAATCTCTGTTGTAATTAATGTATTTTTTACATCCATAAGTTTCTTTAATGATCTGTTGTTAAACCAAACAAATCAAGTTCATCAACATTGACATTTAGATATGAATCATTAAAAGGAAACTAATCAATATTTTCAGAATCAATGACAAAAACTTTTTGCCAAAATTAAACATTCACAGCTAATAAATATCTGAAAGAAATTAGTTAGGGAATTATATTTTATGGTTTTTGGAAATCTTTTTTTACATTTTTTTTTTTATTAAAGTCGCAAATGCTTTTGCATATTTTATGAGATGTGATATTGAGAGTTGAGAGAGATATTGAGACACAGTTTCCATAATGTCACATTTCTTCAATTCATGCATATGTTTAGATTAGAATCGCTGGATGTTCTGGAACCATTTAAATGTAGTTGTTAAGAATAGACATATTTTAAATAATAAATCCACTCTAAGAAATGCTGGGTTAAAAACCACCAATGTAGGGTTAAATATGGACATACCCAACAATTGGATTATTTTGACCCAGTGGTTGGGTTAAATGTTTGTTTATTTGTTTTTAACTCAACTATTGTTTAACTTTACCATATTCATTGTATGGATGGCTTAATATGAACCCAAATGGTTGGAAATCAGACACATATGTAACGTGTGGGTTCGGGTAGTTAGAACGCTGAGACACGGAAATGCAAAATAACAAAACATGTAATATAAACTTGAGAACTGAAAGCAATGGGTGAAAGCAATTCTGGAACCGGACTAGGAAATTCAGCCTGGAATCTGCAGGAAACTGGATCGGCACTCCTGGCCGAAGATGCGGAACAGAAGCCACGGAGATGTGGGTCTGGTGCACTTCATCTTCAGCAGGGTCTCCTGGTGGCATGTTGTTCTGCCAGCTCGTAGAATGCCTCCACATAATCAAAGAAAGGGAGATCCTGTAGTACCAAGGCGCTCAAACTCCATCTCCTGGTAGTATCGCACATATCGCCCCTCATGCGAGAACTCAAAAGACAGTTTAAATACACATCCAAACAATAGGGAAAAGACACCTGTGCGACAAGAATGGCAAATAAATAACTCATAATTACATTACAATCCAAAAAAATTTTGATACAAGAACTGAAATCAAAACAGAAACTCAAAACCAGACAGACATTGTGACAACATATTACGAAGGCATCAGTAATAATCAAAATGTAAATATTCAGTGCCGCTATTATGCTATTTTAAAGGTGGCTAATATTGTTTTATGAGTCTCTTAAAACAGGTTTACATGTATACAAGGTAAAAAAACACTTCACTTTTCTCCAAAAACAGTAAATGATTTGTAAACGACTCATGTGAAGCAGTTCAAAGACTCAGTCAGTCTAAACCCCTCCTTCCCGTGATCCCTCACTGTGATTGGTCAGATGGCGCAGTCCTATATGATTGGTCTACCGCTACATCGCTCCAAGGAGCTTGAACCAAAACTGCTTGAAACAATCAGGCACACCTCTACGTAGTGAACTTCAGCATTGTATAATGCATAACACTGCGTTAAGCCATCGTTTATCATTACTTAGACCACATAGCCGGGTATTTAGAGAAATGAATATCTCCTCTCCATTTTCAATAATAACATTGTGCACACAACATCGTTTTCAAAAAACTTGTAATTTATATCAACCCCCATAAATACACCATTGAGCGCGATAATAACTATGCCAAACCTATGGAAATAGGTCGCTCACATGACGTTAAGCATTTTCTGGAGCATAACCATTATGAGACAGACAGACAGTCAAGCTGCATCAATCACAGTATTAGACTACACAAGGCCCACAGCCGAACAACAGAACTACAGAATCGCAAGCTAGCTGGTTGCCAAGACGTGCAGGGTTGTTACACAGCATAACGTACGCAAATACGATCGCTAGAAAATACAATCATCAATTATTAATCTTACTTACAGGTAGAAGTTCAGAAGAGCAAGCCGGTCCAAATGAACTGGGCACTGATGCATATTTTAAGACCAAGCTTTTGGTGAATATCGTGTTGTACTCCAAGATTGGAAAAGCAGTCATCAGTAAAATAATGCAAACAACACAAGACTGTACTGCTGAGGTGTTGTTGAAAAAATTAATTATTTGTAGATTCATTTTTCAGAATATGCATTATTCATTGTGTAAGTGTACTGTACTCATGTACTGGTGTTTCTCTTTTTGAAATCTGTATTGACAACAATACACATATAGATTTTTGTTTTACAAGCTGTTGAAGTAAACTGTCATTAATATGTGACCTGAGTTATCCATAAACTGCTTCTAAAAATTGCCGTAAAGTTATCCAGCATTATATGGCATAAAAGACTTGGTAATAAATAAAATGTATTCACTAACTAACTAACTAACACTATTTGGATGAGAGGCTAATATCCGCTTGTTATATAAGCTTGTTTGTGTAACACATTACTCGCAAAAGTAATGTAAACAAAAAAGGCAATTCGTAAAAAACTGTGGCAGAAGATTTGCAATCTACAGTCATGCAGTCTTAAATTAGCCTATATTTTGCTTATTTTTCGGTGTAACAGTGTAAGCTGGGACCAAGCTTAAACCTGAAGAACATTAAAGGTATTTTGAATAATGCTGGTAACCAACAATGATGTCCATTAAAAAATTGATCTAGTCAAATTTGATCAATGTCATTTATAAAAAACATATTAAATAAAGTCTTAAGTAAACAATGGTCTCAGTTCTTTGATGTATCTGAAGGTTTGGTTTTTTCTTCAGTAGGAAATTCAACACAAATCTCAAATCAGTGAGTTTTTGTGCTAATAGCCTTGAGCAAGTTGGATCTGCCGAGAAGTGATTGACACTTGATCCGCGCGGTCTCGGCTCAGGTACCCTGGCTGAATCATAAAATTCATTCATTGAGCCTCAGACCCCTGCAGATTATTCCTGGCACACGTAGTGTACTAAACCCAAGCCCTCGGCTATAGGGATTGTTCTTCTGACTTCATCACGCTTAACCCACACTTTGTATGCAGGACTTGAGTTGGCGGGAAATGTCTTGTTTTGGTCTAATGAACGTCCCCTTGAAATTCCAAACAAGACTGTGTCCTCGGGGATTCGCGATTCCGATCAAGTGCAATATGCCCCACGCGCAGATACACTCCCACACGTTCTAAGAGCTGTGGTGATGAATTATTTAACGGACCAATAAACACAGAGGTGAACGTTGAGGCTGAGAGGGGGAAAAGGAATTGCTTGTAGGTGAGGGCTCTTGTTCGAAATCACAGTATATGTCACAACCCAAATGCTACAAGGAATAAACCTCACGTTCAGCAAAGTACACCAGGCTGCCCTTCCAGGATCGGGTTACCGGCACCCATACCATTTATTGCTTGCTATAGCAATGATGTAATCCAAAGCTAATGGCCTGAATTTTCTATTAAGTTAACCTTTCTGTCTGGAAGATGGATCTTATTTAGCTGTTTTGAGCCTTGGCTTTGTGTATTTGGCGGTTGAGGTTTCCACAAAAGTCTGCTTTGTTGTATGGGCTATTTTCTTCTTGTTTTGTTTGGCGTACCCCATGTCCTCAATCTGCAATGTGTAACAAATGCGAGATCACTTGAGGTGTGTGGCTAATCTAAACTATCAGGGGACCCAGAAATCTCATTTTCCATGTTGACCATGTCATCAATGGTCGAGATGATTAAAGGCTTTAATTTATGCAGTGTCTGCTGCCATCTCGTTCATTAAATATTAAACGGCTAGCTGTCCTATTGCATTGGGCTCACATCCACAATCAAGAGCATACATTACTGCGGGGGACTTTATAAAGCCAATCAAAGTGTTGATCTTTTTTATAAATCAAATTTGTAGACCACTTAGTTCCCTCTGTGTTACTGATGAACATTTGCTGTTTCATGAAGCCTCATTCATTAAAAACGCTCCTGTCATACAAATCGTTTATTAAGAATTATACTAGGCAGGTTTATTTGAATTGATTGGTTGTTTTTCATTTAATTTAATTAATTTCTAAACTTTTTGGAAAGTAACGTACTTTTACACAGTTTCAAAGCTTCATCGTGTGTGTATGTGTGTGTGTGTGTGCATATATATATATATATATATATATATATGCATGCAACTTTATACACTATATAGAGCTATGTGATTATATAGTTATGGCTAATGATCTACCAAATTCCATGCATATGTACATAAAAGTCAATAATGATATCATGATATATTTAAATAATATGTTTTGAGGCTGTATAATTTAAATGTAATGTGTCATATCACAAAGCATCTAGGGACTCTAGAAACGGCATTATGGCATTAGATACAACGACTGTCACAAATCAGTGCATGTCTCAAGGGGCTGAAGAAATCCCTCAAACTGCAGCTGTATCTGGCCATTGACAATAATTTATAACCTTTAAATGAAACAGAGCAAATTTTATTGCCAAAATTGGACAGGTGATAGACGTTGTTCATAACACAATGTAAATTTAGCTTCATGCAGCTGATTTGTTTTGCCTCGCTATTGTAGCATACGGCCTGCTGGTAATATATGGGTGATTAGCTCACTATGCTTCTCCAAATGATGCAGACATCCTTATTTACTGTCTGACAGCAAGCTGTGGAAAAAGGACAAATCTTACTTTGTCTTGATGTTTGCACCTTTAGTTAACTGATTCCAGAGCCGCTCATTTTTTTGTTTGTGGTCTGAGTGTAAATGAGCATTCATTAGTGAAGATTGAGTAATTCAAACTTCATCCTTCATTATGTGCATGTTTTCACCAGTTATTTCCACCTATGCAATATTTCATGAGAAACAATAATCCCAGTTTTCTGTCAGACAAACATTTTCTGAGCTTTCATTAAGACAAACTTTGTCCGTAGTGGTATGAATTATTTATTCTAAATCAAAACTGTCAATCAAAAAGACTGTGTATAATGTTGTTTCTAATATATGATTGAGTGACATTTTTCAGACTCAGATTTTTCCTAAGTTTAAAGAGATCATCCAAAAGTTTAGCAATTTACTCTAATGTTGTTTCAGACTTGTCCCTCTGTGGAACACAAAGGTGAATTTTCAAAAGAAGGAAGAATTTCCTGGCTGCTGATTCAATATAATGAAAGTGAATAAGGCCTAAGGCTGCCAACCTTCAAAAAGGATGCAAAAGCAGTGTATCATATCATATATAAGCGGTGACCAAAAGCTTTGCACTCTATTTGAAATCTTCTGAAGTCGTATGATAGTTTTGTGTGAGGGGTAAATCAAAATCCAATTCGTTATTTACTGAAATTCTTGACCTTGACTCTTTTCGGGACATTCATCTTAACAAAACAACCTGAGCTAAAATGTGATAACTTTGATTTGGAAGAGTTTGCAAAAGCAAATTCAAAAAATAATGATTTGAGCAATGGAGAGCAACCTATTTGAAAACTAAGCAGTCAAGTGTTATGTTTTAAATACTTTAAAAAAAAGTATTTAAAACATAAAGGTTACTAACAACAGGAGTGATTGTACAAATTGATCTGTGTTGTTCAATTTATTTGAATCAATATTTCCTATATTATTTCCCCAAAATATTTGAGAACCTTTGAGTATTTGAGTACTGGAGATACTGAATGATCTATACAGTATATATCCCACTAACTGAACCAGAAACTTTAAATGATTCACTTTTTCACATTACAGTATTTTATATTGTCTAAAATACCTAAAATATTGATTTTTATTTAGTAAAACAGAAATCAGAATATATCTCGGTCATTATAAAAACAAAATGGGAGTATGGTAGGAGTTAAATCATGTGGACAAGAAACTAGGTTGTCACTTTTAATTTGACTCTAAGCTTTAAAAACTTGAGACTGCCACCTTTTCAGAAGAACTGTTTTGACTAACACATTTCTAAAAGAATTTACGTCAGCCATGAATGATTCATTTGACATTTTCCAGGGAAGTATCGAAAGGGATTTTAAGGTCTCTTACGGCGACAAGGTTTTCAAGATAATTAGCCTCATTAATTAGTCTTCATTAATATGATTCCATTGCATTCTCACTATGATCATTTAAAGTGAATTAATTGCCATTGCACTTGTTTTGTTGTGAGCACCTTTATTGATAGTTCATGCTCTTTACATCATGTTGTGTTGGTCTATTTTTATAGTGTACTTTTGGTTGTATATTTATAGGATGGCTTAGGAACACTGCTAAAATTGAATCATTTGTGTCAGGTGAAAGCAGATGCAGCCAGTGGTGGTTAGACAGTCGTTTTATGATGGACCTATAGATAGTCTTGCACCTACTCATGATTCATATTCTATTTAAAGTGTTGTATTTTCTATAGTTACTGTTTCTACAATATATGAATGAAAATGGAAACTGAAACTGTGTGCTCACCCATGGAAACATGGATAAAAAATAAAGTGTGTGTGTATATATATAAAAATATAAGTAAAGATGCATGTTACAGAAAATGTGAATATTATTAAACACCTCTTTCAAGTGCGGCATCAGATACTTGGGAGTAGCGGTTTAATTTTTTATTATTAAATAAATGGTCAGCAATGTTTTAATGTATCATTGTCCACAAAAGTTTGCTTTCAATAATTTGTAACAATATCAATAATACTGTGCTGCTTGATACCTCATGATAACAGTGCTTACCCTTACAGGAGTCACTTCCTTTAAGTGTGTACTTCCCCTTTAAATCTTCACGAGCTCCGCTGACCCTGCCCCTCTTTACCGAGGCACTCTCAGAGGATCTTTTTCTAACCATATTCATAGTGAAACTTGCTGATTAGCACATTATTAGAAAAGGCGCTTTAAAAAGATTCATTAAAAGAAATTATACTCACTGTAGGTGATGCTGGATCATAAATGATTCACGCGAACATAAACGCATTTCAGTTGATCAAGGGCGCGTTTCCCTTCAGAACCAAACATAACATTAATCCACCGTGTCTCCAGTCTCTCAGATGTCGGGGAAATGACTATTGCTATGTTCATTAATACATTCAACAACAAAACATCTCAATCGCTTAGGAATCTTGCTTGTCTCTGCGTCTCGGTCTGATGACCGCTCACTCAGGACAGATCTGAGTTCAGTCTGTGTGACACGCTGCTGTCAATCAACTACTGTGGGAGTGCATGCATTTGAGAATGGCTTGATTTTAGAAGGGGGAACTTATTTGTAATAAATTAAAGGAAAACTACTTGTGGATCTTTATCATTGTAGGGTGGTTGTGTACACACACTCCCAACACACATTTCAGTCCAAACAGCTTGTAAAAGTGCATGTGGCACCGTATGACCCCTTTAAAATCTGTACTGATAAAACATATTTTCATAAATTCTGTTTATCACTTTTAATACACATTTACTTTTATAAATCTAAAATTGTAATTTTGGGGTTAACTGTCCCTTACTGAATCTTTACCTTTTTGTTACTAATCGTTCATTGTTCAATGATCAAAAAAGTATTCCATGATTCTTGAAAAAATGATTATACTATGCACATAATTAACATTCTTATTAGAGCTGCACAATTAATCGTTAAAACACGATCTTAATCCAGCATTCATACGATTCAGCCAATTATATTTTCAAGGACAGGAGACGAGCATTACTATTGTGACGCACTCACTCACAGCGGGGGTGATGACGCCTGATGTCACATGCGGTTTTGCAGGCAGAGGCCAGGTGTGCTTGTTACGCCGGTTACGTTACGTTCCGTCTCGCGCACATCCACGTACGCACAGCTTTGAAAGTATACTTAATCGTGGATGAGAGCGGAGAGTAGCGCGTGCCGACTTTGCTTTTACCACCAGTGTGCAGCATCCAGTTGGATGATGCGACGGCTGCCACAGGACAACAGCGCCAGTGCGCTCACCACACACCAGCTACAGGTGGGGTGGAGAGAGAGATACAGCCAATAAATCAGAATCAGAATCAAATTTATTGTCACATACACAATCATACAGAGTACAACATGCAGCGAAATGTCTTGTGCAACCACAGAGTGCGACGGCAGCCATTTGTCGCTGCCATCATAGAAAAGAAGGAATAAGATACATTAGGAAATGAGGGTAAAAAAACCCTCCCAGACTGTCCAGTGTACACTGGGCAGTGTGCGATCAGGGGTAAAAAATACCTCAGCAAAAGCACATGAAAC
>JAUYWG010000032.1:11451589-11490745 GCA_034779775.1 Enteromius afrohamiltoni
ACGGGAAGAGCGCGAGGGGAGCCTGCTCACGAGTGAGAGGCGGGACCTCAACACAGCCAGGGTCATCCGCTCGCAATAAGCGCAGTGACCCTCCACGAATGCCGCCTGAGCGTGTTCTCGGCCCAGACGCGACAGACATCGCTCGTGACCGTCCGACGTGGTGAGGAAACTTCCACACCCAGAAACGCACGGTCAGATCGACATCCCGTTACAGAATGCGTCACCAACCGAAGGAAAATTGCTCTATTTCCTGGTCGCCCGGGGAAGACCCAAACGCAGCAACTCTGTGCACTCAGGGGTCTATGCTCACTGGATATACCGAAGATTGGCACAGCCGGCCTTGAAAAAGGCCACCAGCTTGCAGGATCCGCTGACAGCCGCCCAGAAACACTGTCAGACGAGAGAGCAGGTCTTGCGGGAACTTCTCCAATGATCACCTTCACTTTCTCAAGAAACAAAAGCCCGGGGATCTCCAGCTCCAAAGCAACAGCTCTGAAGCGAAAAGCTGCATGTGCACTGTGCGCGTGCCCTCTTATACTCAAGCAGTGATTAGGTGCACCTGAGCGCAATCAGTGCACGCCAATATTCATTGGCCTTTAGTAAAAGCTCAAAGCAGATAGGTCTCTCTGGCGAGTTCCCATATGTAACGTCAAAGTGATTCGACTGAAAGGGTAACTAATTTTTCCCCACTTCCTTTCGTTGGTCTGTATCATGATGACTTGGACTTTTAAAATGGAAGCATGGCCTTTGTAAAGACCTTTGTAAAGATCATCAAGAGGCACAGAGTGTCTCCCCATCAATAGGTCACAGCTATAAGATGTTAGACAGTGAAGGCTGTGAACGCCACTGTGAGCATATATGATGGAATCCAAAGAGTAGGGGGGAGATTTCCTACCCAGTGGTGTGAGAACCATTCTCAATGGACAATCACTGTGAGAGATTCCCTGCTGGGCACATGGGACACAATAGTTGTGTAAAGACGGATGCATTTACCAGAGAAATGTCTCTCTTGCAAGAACAAAAACAGCTGTGGAAAGCCCATTGCTTTATTTGATGGCATGAGGAAAATATAATGGTTTAAGATTGAATAAATATACAAAAAAATATTATGCTCATGCTAAGCTGTCATCACCAACTACTGTTCTGATGGAATAGACTTGCTTGTTAAAGGAGGATCACCCTAAAATTAAAACTCGCTGAATATATGCTCAAGCAACCAATATGTAGGTGAGTTTGTTTGTTCATCAAAACAGATTTGGAGAAATTTATAATGTCGAGATGATAAAAATATCACAATAATCTCCATTTATTAATGTCTTGTAAAGCAAACTGCACATCGCTTTCTCAGATTAAAAAATGGTCTCAGATAAATATGCACAGGTAATGAACGGTTCAAAAGCAAAAAACTCTCTGAAACATTTTTTTTTTAAAACCTGAATTCCAGAATTGTTGTTTTTTTTTCTTTTTTGTTTTTTTTTTATAAAATGAAAATTATAAACTCAAGTTTGCAAATTATCCCTCAATGTTTTTGCACTCTTTCAGAGTGTGCCCATCTTTACTTCTGAGAGAGACTGCCTCTCTAGACATCCTTTTTTTATAGCTAATCATCTTACACACCTGATTCCAATTACCCTAATTAGTTGCTAGATGTTCTCCCAGCTGAATCTTTTCAGAATGTATTGCTTAATTTTGTGCATAAAATAAACTAAAATAAATCTATTGTGAATAAAATATTAGCTTCGCTCATGTGATTTGGAATTCTTTTTAGACTTTTATTTTGTTCGAATTTAAACACATCCCAACATTTCCAGAATTCAGGTTGTTTGGAGGAAGTGTATTATTATAGATTATAGACAAGCAATTTAGCCAGAAATGCTAACACCTTTAAATTAAACACCTTAATGATGGACTTATTTCTCACACACATGCAGCTATTCACTTCACAAGATGTTAATTATCTTGGATGGCCTGAAGCTAAGTAAACTTTTGTTTTAGTGCTAACTATTAATTTAAACAAGGTATCATTGCCTTTATTATGTGTACAGTAGTATGTGATGTAAACAATACAAATTACTGCTAAATAGGCTGAAGTGTTTGTGTCATTTAACTGCTGGAGGATAAGGCCTGGAGGAGAACAAACGGAAAACAATAAGTGTGCATATTTATCGCCAACATAAACGTTGAAATTAAAATTTCATTTGTTTTAGTGTAACTCTGGTCACTTTAGGATTGTGATGGCAATGTTGGCATGTTCAGGAAGTTTTCCAGAGGGCTGATAATATTGTAACAAACCTCTCCCACTCAAATTTTAATATGCAAAGATGCTTACATTAATCTTTCATGATCTGCAGTGTTGAAACCTGCAGTTGTTGCCTTAATGAGCTCTTTCTACCTGATCTGAACCATAAAAATACTTGTGTTGGTGTGACTTTGTCAAAATGATTAAGTCATATTTAATCAATCTTTTTTACTTGAATATAATCTGTTTAGTTTTTAGCAAAGCTTACCTTGAAACTAAAATCAACGATAACCTTTAAAACTGCACATTTGCGTGACAGTTACATGAATATGCAGAAGAATACATGATGACCACAGGGTATAAAGAACATTCAGTATGCACACATTATTTCTTGCTTGTTGATTTTGTTTCTAGCTACTGCATCACAGCAAGTCATAGCTTTTATATCATTTCTGAAGCTTTTTTTCAATTAGTCAGTCAATCAATCGAAAGTTTATTGCCATATGTAAAGGAAACACCAAGGCTCATTGGAAATATGGCCTCTTCATGCATTTCTGCAAAACTGAGAAAACCTACATATGAATAGCTGTAGTTATAGCTATAGTTTCCAGTTGAAATGAACAGGAGAGGCAGTATCCCACAACATTTAATCTTTTCCACACAAAAGTATGATTTACAGGTACATTTTTGATTAATAAATGCAAATTTTCTCACAATTAGTTGCAGAATGTTGTTACGACTTCAAAACATTTCTAACATCCTGCACGATTTGAAAACATTTGAACATTGTCGTCACATATACGGGTTCATATGTATGAGTTTTCCAGTTTACTTGGTAGCTCACACAATATGGCATTGCAACCTAATACAAAAGTGTCATGGTTACGTATTAAACTTTTTTTTTTTGCGCCCCTCTCTGGACATTTCACTTTGAAACTGCGGCGAAACGTGCAGTAAGGTACATAATCAAATAGGTAAATGTATGTATAAGCACGTATTTGCAATGAGCCTGGGTTGCACTCTTTAATGAATTCTTACTCTGTGAATCCTCTCAGAGACATATGACTAAATACAAAAAACACATGCATGTACGTATACTAAGGTATTTAATGAATAACTAATAATAATATATCTGCAGGGTGATCTCTTAATATCATTGTTATTAAAATGTGTGGGACAGGCCTATATTCTATCCATTATGTTGGGAACACACTGTCTGTTTCTGCAAGCAACCATCTCTCCTTCATATGCGTTTTTTTTTTTCTTTTTTATTGCAAACCATTGTACAGAAAACTAGCTACTTCAGGCTATAGTTTCTAATAGGAAGGAATCCAAGAACTCCTTCTTACAAGTGGTCTTATATTAATTCCTGCATCGCTCCTCACTTGTGTTTTTTGTTGTCGCCAGCCAGATGAGGTTGTCTGTGATTCTTTCTATTGAAAGGTTGTGAAATGAGTGACCCCCGTTTGCCGATCCGTCATGTAGTGTGCACATAACAGTGAATAGATGGTACCCCAGAGAGTCATGTTGTGTGAGAAGAGCAGTGATCTGACAACATTGAAAATTGCGCAGTGTGTGCCCGCCATTAATTACTTGGATATAGAGATGTGGGCATTGCCCTCGAAAATGAATGAGAGCTTGCCGTTGAGGCTGGATTATAAGAAAGCACCAGAGTTTAAGCCGACTGAATGTTTGGAATAAATGTAAAGGTATGCGACATCAGAGAGAAGTCTGTAATTTCACTGAATGATCAAACTTTGAAATGATGAGGTCCAACTATGTATTTATATATGAATGGACTATTTAAAATATAATCAATCACATGCAGCCATGTCATGCTAAGATTGTGGGGATCAGGGGATCATATTATAGTAATATATATTATGTCTGATTACCTTTACTATTAAGTAATCCATTAGCTTTTCTTTGTGTTTTTGAGGACTGGTCTTGGTTTTTTGTTTGTTTTTTTTGGAAGAGGCTGTTTGCAGTGCTTTTAGTTTCTGTTAGCCAGAAATCTGGTGGATTAGATGAAACTGCACATCACAGTGCAATATCAGGCATGGTGAAATTTCAACCCCAGCACTGCACTGTGAAAAATTAGATAAAGGGATCTTAGAAAAAAGTAAATAACGCTGCTATTGTAGTTCTAACAGAAACTTTTAGGAACACAAGTAATGCATCTTGATGCTGATTTTCCTTTACGGCAAACTCATATGTTTTTATTTTGAACCAATAAGCACAGCAGGTGAGCTGAATAAATACAATATAGTTCAATATTAGTTCAATAGAACTATGGTTTTGTGGTTCATTCCTATTCATCTGCTTACCACAGGCACTGAGACATAAATAATGAATGTGGTTGTACTGTTTGACTGCTTGCCAGTTGATTTTGTTGTCATGTTGCCTCGCTTGTGGTCTTACGATGTTGAGATGAGTTTGTTCTTCTTGAGAATTATCAGTTATGGTCACCTTTGTTGGGTTTTACGTACTAAGAGTGTCATGTGATGTTCTTGTTTGCCGAATAGTTGAGACAGAAAATAATATAGTTTAACCAAAAATTCTGTTATTTAGGCTACTTACCATAAACCTGTATGATTTTTTTTTTTTTTTTTTTTAACGTGTGTTTTTAAAGAATGTTTTTGAACAAACAGTTGGTTAAAATAATTAGGAACATGAATAAAATCCCCCAAAAGATGTGCAAATTGTTGACATTTTAAGATCTACAAAGAGCTACTTTTTTTAATAGTGTGGCATTTAACTAGAACTCTCTCTTCATCTCTCCTGCACACGCTTCAAACCTAGGAACACATTTAAAGACGTCATATGAAAATATTTCATGTAACATTTCCATCACAAGGTTGAGGTATTCCGGCAATCACAACGCACTGGATAGCTGGCCACCTCGCACTGGACACGTCACTTCTCAGAATTATGAGCCTTGTAAAAATCCATGCGTTTCAGAGAGCCAGGGCATAGAGCAGCAACAATAATGTGTAGTATGTAGAACCATTAGCACCATAAACGTGTTGCATTACACCAAATAATGTTACTTTATTACTGTTATTAATGTTACTTTATAACATCATATGACCCCTTTAAATGATGGTGATCTAAGAAACTTCTTGAAATCACACCAGAGCTTCACTATCCACATCTCATCTAGGCTCACGTAAAAGTATTTAAGCCCATCCAGAAGACAGGGGTTTACAAATTTTCCAGAACGTTTACTTTTTCTGTTGGCCATGTTAAGGAACACACTTCTAACCTTCTCACTTCTCACCTTTGCATAGACTGCTATGCAAACACTTAACTAAAGCATAAACATTTAGAATTTTGCCTTGCAGCACTGCAAATAATTTTGACTTTTGCATGAACTTGTTAATTGCTCATGATGTTCGCTGGTTCCTCTGGATCAGCTAAATGTAAACGTAAATGCTGACACATTACATTGAGAGAAAGGGAGGGAGAAGAAAAAGCAAAAAAAAAACTAAAGAAAGAACGAGTGGAAGGTTGTTTTGGCTTTAACGCCAGAGCTGTTCATCCCCATTCTCTGGCCACCCCCAAAGTGATTAAGCATGCAGTGAGTTGGAGGCTTGGTGATTAGCTACTGTGACTACATGTCAGAACAGGACAGTGTGTGGGACTGCAGCAGGACGCTGGTAAGCTCAGGCGTTATCGACCCTCAATGGAAATCCCACTAATAAGAATCAGAGACTTAGCACATCCACCCACACATCTGTACTCAGACATTTAGATGGATAATGCAGGGCTCTCATTGGTGTGGGGTTGCTCAGGTAATGGCCAAGCTAATTTCACATGTTTCCCCAGACATCCAACAATCCTATTTTTCATCACTGTTACAAAGCAGTTAACAAGCTTCTTGTTAACAACATAAAAAATCAGCATGCCTCTAAATGTTACATAACTGCTTCCTGAGATTACTTTTTCTTTGTTCAGACATTTTAAAACAGCCTACATGGTAAAATATGTTTTGTCAGGTAGCTGAAAATGTGCATCACGTAGAAACATTTTAACTAGTTTCATTCAAGTTAGGTGTTATAGGATTAAATCAACTTTATTGCAGTAGAATACTAGCCTGGCTTCTGCGACTTTAAAGCTCATAGGAGCTTAGTCTGTCCAAACTACCTTACTACCCGTCTTCTGGGAGGCGGGCTTAACCTGCGTCCATCAGATGCCTCTGTATACTACTGACCACTCATTCTGATGATGTATGCGTAGCGACAGAACTTGAAGACACCATAACCAATTGTAGCTAGCTTCATTAAAGCAGTAGTGTCTTTAAATGTCTTTACTTACTTTAATTACTTCTGCTCCGTTTTCAAAGAAAACATGTCATGAAAATTTCAACAGCTGCAACAGCAGAGTCAAACGATTGTTGCTGCTCGGTACACGCCATGTTTGAAAGCGGGTATAGTCGCAGAATTGCTGCATCATTGCGTTACACCCGCCAAATGGCAGCTTGGCCAGACTGACTTTGCACACTAAATAAATGTAGCGTCAAAGGAAGTATGCGCGGGCCCAGGATAGTAGAATACAGCAAAAAAGTCAACTTCAGTTCCAGTAAAGAGGATATAATTTAGCCAAATCGTCACTGATATTTCTTTTTGTTTAATGCAACAAAATATCTATAGAAATGACCACAAAAGAAGCTGACATTTCTTTCTCAAAATTATTAAAGATGTCTAATTTAAGGTATACTGTCTTTTTTTGCCTACTTATGGTCAAATAAAATGTTTTTTGAATAAAACATAAATAATGTTATCCCATGAAGCACATTTTAGGTGACCTGACAAAACATTTTTACAGTGTAACTTGCAATGTATAGACAAGTCTTCTGCCAGCCTCCAGCTCTTTTTTGCCTCTGCGTGGTTTGATTAGATTTCAGTGACAGACTTGAACAAAAGAAAAAATGTACACTGTCTTTCAGAGACGCAATGCCTTTCAAGTTTACTCATCCTCTGTCTGAATATGTCCCCATGAGCCCCTCAACATTCACATCTGAGGGAGGAGAATCTGTGACTTGAGCCCCCTTTCATCTACTTATTTATTTATCTTCTGATGCCCCCATAGATAAATGTATTATATATTTATTAAAGGGGTTAGGGATTATTTGTCACTGTCATGGTTGTTTATCTGGGAATTGGATGTGTCATAGGGTTGCTAGTGTGTTACCTTGTTTGATGTCCCAAATGGGAGCCCCTGACATACGTGTGCTTGACGTTTCATGCAGTTAAGTGGTGTGTAAAGTCATTTAAAAGCACTTTCTCCTTTTCTTGCAGGCACAAGAGCTCATAAAGTCTGTTAACTTTGATACTGCTATATCTATTTTAGGTCACCCTTTATTACAGTGTAAATATACATGTAATGTAATAGGTAGTATAAGGTAATATAGGAAATATAAGGTAGCACTTTAGTATAGGGATCAGTGTAGGCAAAATAGAATATAATATAATTCTGCGACAATTGCATTATTCAGTATTATTGTTTATGTATTTAATATATGTGCAATGTGGCATACATAATATGTATGCCACATTATGCCACACTATGGATTATTTATTCAACTGATGGATATCGCAAATATAATTGTGCACCATTACTTTCCCAAATCTTCACATTTAGATTACATGTCATCTAACACTCACATAAACTTAATCTTTAGACATACTAAGAATTTATTAACACTGATAATTTTCATCAGATCTCAGATATAATCCTTAACAAATTTCTAAATGAATATCCATTTTTCATACCGTGCGTTATAAAGATTGCAATGTCTAAATTCACTGATTTTACTTTTTTAGGTTGGTATTTACACAGAATGTTTTAATATTAATTAATGCAAGTACTGTTGAGATTCTTTTTCTGTCTGCATATTGTTTGAACTTTGACCTCCGGGTACATCAGTCCATCTGTTCATGTTTGTTTTCCTTTCCCTCTCGGCATTGCGATGGGTATTAAAGTAGCATCAGTATGTTTATACATGAATAAAACGGTCTGTCTTTGTTTTATGTGTGTTTGTTTGAATAAGAAAGATGACGAATATGTCTGTTTGCGTTATTTGTTCTGTTAACATCTATATACCTCCTCCTCCTCCTCCTAGTGAATCATCTGTCCACCGCATTTCCAGAAAATGGGAAGTGAGGACAAGCGACGAGGAGCGCTTATAAAAACTTATTTTTAGATGAAAGAATCTCGCACCGCGTTCTCAGACATTGAACTGCACAGCATTGTCTTGACTTTTTCTTTTTACCTTTGCCCATTTATAAACACACAGCCGTGAGTGTCTCTCACAGTGTCTAATCAAATAAAGACTCGGGAGCGGCGTACGCTTTCTCCGCTCTAGTGTAGTACACTGCTTTTGAGTTGTGTTTGTTTGTCTCCTGCTCTCCGCTTTTAGATCCGTTCTCATTTGAGGTTTTATTCTGTGCACTTTAAAGCTTTCTGGGAAGTTCTGTAATGATTTATTGGGATGTACAATCTTCTTCATTAACGGGAATGTCCGTTTTGATTTCATCAGCAGCCCTGCTTCATTATAACCAAAGTTTCTAATTCTTGAGAGTCTTTACTCGTCTAATTAGGCTAGACCTCCTAAATGAATGACTTAAAATGCCCTGGAGTATTAGTCTTCCGGTGCAGCAGTCGCAGAGTGATTATTCAAATGAAAAGTGTTATTATTGTAAATAAGTTCATAATGCTGGAGAGATTTCCTGCAGAGCGAGCTGTGGGATCAGTGATGACCAGTCGCTTAGCAACGCTACCTCATGGCCATCTGTTGAGCGTTCAGTCAGAGCCCCTCTCGGATCACGCTGGGGGGAATTCCTGCATAGCACCAGCGAGCTGCGGTAAATGAGGAGAGGTATGCGGCAGACATGAACCTCATGCAGTTTCAAAGTGACCTTACGTGAAAGCTCCACACACAAGACCTCGTCCAGGAGCTTCAAAAGTTCCCTTGACAATGATGGTGATTGTTTCAGAGATCAAACATCTTTGTGTTGTTTGTCGGGGTTTAGGGGGCGGTGAGAGGGGTTGCAATTTCTTCAACATCAGGAGACGGAACCATTGTGGATTTAAAGGACACATGTTGGTAAAGTGCCTCTGAGATGCTGGTTTCCTAAGTGCATCCTGATCAATTATTTACGTCGGAGCAGAAGAAAAAATGTAATATTCATGCATACAAATGTCCTTTTTTGCAATTCGGCCCCTCGGAGACCAGAGAAAATGTTGTGCATTTCCGCAAATTGTTGCTGTTAATGAAAGTGATGCTGTGTCCGCTCTCAATATGGCTTTTATCATCCGCCGGCTGATGATCTTACTAATGAGAAGATTGTTTCCACACTTGTCCCATTGTGCTGTTGTCTTGTGCCTTGCTGCTGAAAATAAGTAAAACTAAAGAGTTTCAAATTCAAAGTCCATTTGCATTTTTCAAAATGGTGAGGCAGGCTACCTGACAACATGAGATATTTTGCAACCGAATGACCTCTTTAGGTGTAAAATTTCAGAATTGCTTTTTAAAAGAAGTTGCACATAGCTTTCTACCTATCTTTTAACATGCCACTGCTGTATTCTGTGCTGAAGGGATGCTTTAATTTAGAAAAAAAAGTGTAAAAATTTTAGATTAAGGGGTACGCCAGCTGGTCACTGAATGGGTCAGAGCCCTTAAAAGCACACCAACACTAATTGGTTCATAATAGTAAAGTAAGAGAGCATATTACTATCTAAAGTTATGTATTACTCAATTAAGCTAGGTAAACACACAAAAAACTGATTGTTCTGTGGTTCTTCTGTGTTTTCTGGGGGATGGATTAGGTGCTAGCACCACTGCATGCAATGCCTCTGTATTGCTCTTTAAGGTTTTTTTAACTCTTGAAATCAAAATATTGTGTTTTCCAAAATACCATAATTTCACCAAGTACAAGATGTTCCCGGATGGACATTCCAATCAAATATGCACAGAGAGCACAAAAATGTCCTTTTTACGCAGGGGTCACCAAGTTAGGTTCTTGGGGGCCTACAGACTTCAGGACATCGGCTCTCCAGGAACAAGTTTGACGACCCCTGCTTTAAGGGTACTGCCCAGCGTTGCCAAGCTGCTGTAAAATCTTAAATGTTTTTACTAAAGCAAAATTTTCTTTACTGTCAGTTTAACATTAAAATTTCATCTTATATCTTACACAGTAACCAATAATATTTTTTTGCAAAATATCAGGTTTTCATATGTATTAATTATTACAATTTTATTACATTTATCTTTAGACACTATCATATAAACAGTGCCCACCTAATTTTTCAGTGGGTTTGGTTTAAAAAGTGTTTTCAGGAAGTTATTTAAGAGTTATTAGCCATAGACCAAACCAATCAGCTAAAATGTGAATCACAACAGAACAAACTTCGAAGCAAAAAAGTATTTAAAAATTTGGCACAAAAACGAAGGCATAGGACTATATATTTACCAGTTTAAAAATATATCCAAATAAAATATATCCAGTTAAACATTGCGAAAGGCATAAATGAAAATCCATGTAAGTATGGATTTAAATAGGTTACAGTAACAATGTTATTATTATTATGGGCATGTGAGTGTATTTATATACTCGCAGTGCTTCATGGTAGTAGGTAGGTGCTGAAGAGTTCTTTTGGTGTAATTTACTTGCTTTGACTCTCTGATTAGTGGAGATTTCTCTACATAATTGTGACTGAAGTCTTACAAACTTTAAGTAGGCTTAAACGTCACTGTAACGGTACGTGGTTTTCATTAAATGAGACTTAAAGTTTAGTCAGTTAACGATGCTAAATTGTACAAAGACTGAGCGAGACAAATTCAAACTGCTAACTTACTAGGAGAAATGTTTTTTGACTCACTCAAGTAAAAGAACAAGTTCATAAGAGTCATTTGTTGACAAATCAAACAGTGCTGCTCCTGTGGTGGAAATGCTGGCATCCGCTCAATATCTTCACAAGACAGTATCAACAAAACAACAAATGGATCCCCAGGAGACTTTCGCGACAGGATTTTAAAGCATTGCAAGTCTTGGACTAAGACTGAGAGTAAGTCAGCCATTGAAAAACCTTAACAATCTGAATTTAGCCTGAGCGTGTCCTTCTCAGTGAATACAGTAGTTATGCCCTGCTGAGACACCCTTGAGAAAATCATTTAGGAACTGGCACAAAAATATCCGTCGCTCACAATGAGTTTGAGCCTTATTTATTTAAAGTTCTAGAGTGGATACAAAGTAAAAACAGCATTGCCGTTTAAAGATTATGTTTATCACTTCATACTGTAATCCATATTTCTGTGCTCACTGCTACAGTTGCTTAGTTATTATTTAATGACGAACTATGGATAATCTTGTGTGATTTTACTTGGTTTACTGACGTAAACGCTCACATGAATGGAGCCGAAGTTTTATAATAGTCATTCTTTGCTGCAAATAACTGCTTAGCTCTAGAGTGTTGTTCTGACCACTTAATATATTTTCCAATTAATTTTGAAGCTTTTAAACATTGAACATAAAAGGATAATTTGCTTAAAGTAACTGCAGGCGCCAGCAAATCTGACTCCATATTTCCGAAGTGAAGTGAATTCCCTTTGATAACAGTTTCCTCTGTGTCAGTTTTTAGACTCAGGCCTGGTATGTTTGTTATGTAGGCAGTGAGTGGGATATCTAAAGACTTCTCCCTATAATTAGAACTCACTTCATGCTCTTGAGTACTGAGGAGACTCCATCCTTCAAAATAAAGAGGAGAAAAAGTAAAGAAATAACTTCTTATTGCCTGTGAGCTCATATGACTATATGAAAAGTTTGCTTTCCCCCTGTGACTTACAGGAGGAAAGGAACATCGTGAGGAGCATAAATGTTGATCACTTTGTTTTGATGGGCGTTATTTATTCATTTAGCAGATGCTCTATAGTCAATAAAATTATACTTTTTTTAATTACTGTTATGGATATGAAAGGAAGTCACCTAGCTATTTTATAATGTTTTAATTAAAATTATTATCTTTATTTGCACATATTTTATTCATGTGTACACTTGAAATATAAAAATATTTATAATGCATATTTAACTAAAGTACAATAAAATACACTAAATAATAGTGTGTGTGTGTATGTATATATATATATATATATATATATAAACTTTAAATATTGCTTTTTTTAAATACACTGTGCTGTATATATCTATACTTTATATCTATACTGCATTTACAAGGTATATAATTGCATTCAACTATAAGAACAATGTCTAATGATTACATTAAAAACATTGTTTTAAATTAAATTGTAAATTATATTAAAATAACTATATAAATAATGCTATTTTCTGTATGTTACCTTTAATTTATCTTGCTATTTTTTTATTATATCCTTAGTGATTGCATCACTCTTCTCCGCCATCCTCTACAAGCTGAACTACAGAAAAATCACGCCTTTGGAATCCATCCGTCATTAGTATGCAGAGGAAGGTCCCATCTGTCGAAGTGGGGTGACTGGTTTTAGGAGGGTGGGATTCCCTGGGGGGACTGGGATTAACCACTGACACCAGTGACACATGGAGCCCACTAATAAGGGGAGTAGAGAGAGCACACACTCCTCTCAAGACAAGCACGGTGACAGCCGGAACCGCCTCTATACACATACACACCCAGCCCCCCAACTCTAGACCACGACTCTATTAGATTTAGGGGCCGCATCTGCTCTCTGACACAACAAAGGATGACACCCTAACATATGGGGGGGGACTTCCTATGTATGCATGAGCAACTGGGTGTGATCATGTGACCACGTGCCAGATTCTGACAGGCACGGGGCCCCAGGTGTGAACATGAAAGCCTGATTTAATTAACTTTTCGGGAGGGGTTGACCCCTCATTTATATGTGGATGTTCTGGGCCCCTAACATGTAAGTACCAAAAATGCATTGTTTGAAATCATCAGTCATGGTTTTCTGGATTTTATGCTTCTAGAGACATTACTCTACTATGTATTTTACAACATACCAGCCAAAGTATACACTAAAAGTTCAGCAGTTTTGTTTTTACAGTAAATAAAAAAAAGTTTATTTGTAATATCTCTTTTCATACATATTGATTGTAAAGTTCATTGGCCATAATGAAGATCGTAGGAAATTGTAACAGATTGTGATCTCAAATTTATTTTTAATATAAAGGTCATGTTTTACAGTTATGTTAATCCAGTTCCCCTGAGAATAACTAGTTTCTGCCTGAGCTTGGTTTCTCCCATGGTTTTGTTTTTGGTTTGCTTAGTTAGGGTTTTTAAAAACAAAATGTAATATTATGGATTTGATTGATTTTAATATGTCAAGACACTGCATTTCCTTAGTTCAAGCAGCATCTAATATGATCATCTTTTCATATTTAGTAGTTAAGTACACAATAAACATGAATGAACATCAGAAGGTTTGTTCCAACCATGGAACGATGCCAGTACACACCATTTTTCAAGTTGAAGTCCACCGGTGGATTCTGCATTAAGAATGGTCTGATCGCCTGTCAAACTCTCTGCGAAGCATCAGTTAAACTTGTTTCATAATTTGTGATGCGTACAACATGCGTTTTTGAAATGAACTAAATAATCACTGAAATTACTGGAGAAAAATTATGTCTTTTGTCTATGCTATGTTGCAGCCCCTTGATCGTCTTGCTGTCTGCCCTCTGAATACATTGGGAAAAAACCCGCTCTCGAAAGACAACACAGAGGCTGCTATAACAAAAGAAACACTTTGGGCACCGCAACAAAAACAAACTTCGGCCAACCAATCGGCAAGAAGAGGTGGGGTTTAAAGCACTTGCCTGTTATTTGGCCGAAGTTTGTTTGTGCACATTAAACCCCACCTCTTCTTGCCGAATGGTTGGCTGACGTTTGTTTTAGCTTTGGCGCACATCCTGTACACTTAGTGTTTTGCAAGATCGCATAGAGCACCTTTAAAGCAGAAATTTAATTGTTTTCAGCAATGTGTTTAATAATGTGAAGCTGCTTTGAAATTATCTGTTGTATAAAGAGCTATATAAATAATGGTGACTTGATCCAAAGTTGGCATCACCCAGAAATAAAACTTCTGTCATCATCTCTTCACCCTCACGTTGTTCCAAACCTGTATGACAGGAGAAAAATAAAGAGTTATATTTGGAAGCATGGACTATCTTTGTCAAGAAATATTCCTTTAAAGCAAGTGTAGAGTATTATCACAAAAAATATAATTATAAAGCCTCTTCGAACACAGTAACACTTCTCATCAAGAAAAAAATTAATTCCTAGTGTTACTTTGAGTTTATCACCTCCTATGCTGACTGGAGAGAAAACCGTTGGTCATTAAGCAGCATCTCAGTATATAGGTGATCTGTCACATGTGAGAGGAGGTGTGCTGTGGAGGCTGTCCCTGAGGACCGGGCTATTACCACTCATATCAAACAACCTCCCATGCAATATGACAATCACCTCCCTATTTGGGGCTGGACGCGTGCTGAGCGCTTACTTAATTTGGATTTCATGCGTTCATGTATAAATCAAACATAAATAGCATCTGTGTAGAGGGTTGTGTATCTGTGCCAGGAAAAGAAACAAATACTTCTCGTTCGATGATTTGGAGACTAGAAGCAAGCTTTCCTTACGTCTTGTTTGAACTCAGCGGCACAGCGTGTATTAAAATAGAACTTTGCTGACAAAGGGTGTTCACGAACAAGGGATCAATATTTTTTCCCCTGCTTTAAACCAGGGGCATTTATCTTTGTGGTTCAAATTGTTTAACCCTGTCTGCTAATGTATTAACTATGCATTGACTTGGGCACTGGTGTGACTCACTCAAAGTCATCCAAAGAGAAGCTTTAGCTCTTTGTTTTGAAAAATGGAAAGTGGTTTCCTTTGGATCATGATGGATTATGGGATGTTGGGGTCATTGATAAGAGGCTAATTGCCATTTAAGCTCACCATGTAAAAAAGAATTATGTCTAAGCATACCGTTAATTTATATACCCTTTAACCATTTTATTAATTATAAAAAGCATTCATTTGAATCTTAAATTGTTATTATCGTGCCTGAATAACAGCGGTAAAATGACTTGAATACTATAAATAAACAAGGACCATTTCTAACTATTAAGTACAACGTTTGCATCAAAACACTTATTGCTTATTAATAGTTAGTAAGGTGTTGTTAAGTTTAGACATTGGTAGAAGCAGAATATTAGGTAGCACTTAATAATAACTACACACTATGAATCATCCTTTATTAAGCATGTTCCAACATTAATAGTCATTAGTAAGCAGTTTATAAATACAGCTATACATGCATTGTTCTTGATTTATTAGCATATCTATTACATTTTGATTTACAGGCCGAGCTATCTTCCTAACAGAACAAATAAATGCAACAAAGAGGGATACAGAACTATTCATTTCAAGATGCAAAAAATATGTATACTTGATTTGTTTTCGATGAAATTCGATGAGGTTTGTTTTTCATTTATCAAGTGTACAGTTGTACATTTTTTGCATCTTAAAAAGATATTTCTGTGTTCTGTATCCCTCTGTTTTGTTTAACTTTTCTATTTTTAAGATAAATGAGTCTTTACATCTCCTTTATAAATCCTTTACAGGGTATCAATAGTCCTCACTTTAGATGAGCTCACAAAAACCGACGGCTGGCAACTACTAAATACCTAAATAACTACCTGACCTTATCATGAATTACAGCAAGAACATGTGTTAATAAAGCATTTATTAACACACTGAGCAACTATTATAAGGTGTCTAAATAATACGTTTAATAATGTACATTTTAAATAGTTTAGTAATAGGACTTTCTAAATGTTCTTATTAAACTCTGACAACTCCTAAATAACTGTAAACTGTATAATTTTTAATCATTTAGAAATTATAAATTGATCATTAATAAAGTATAAAAATACAATTCTTAAACATTATATATAAGCTCAAGAACAAGGCATTTTTAGATGCACTTGTAAATGGTTTACTAATGACTATTAAGTTTTGAACAATCCTTTATAAAGGATCAGTTAAGTATTTACTAACACTTAACTAATGGTTCATAGTTATTATAGTTATTATAAAGTGTTACCTACATTGGATTACTGTGCAATAATTAGCTACTTATTACTGTATATGGTTATGGTTAGGGACAGAGTTTGTATTAGGGTTACTTACATGTTATTATGCATAATTTATTGTTATTTTAGTAGTAAGTACATGTAACATGTGTAAAAAGGACAAACAGCCAACATGCTACTAATATGCGTGATAAAAAGCTACTACTTATAGTGAATATTGGTCAACAAGCTACTGAATAATATAAATGTACGATCAATTACAGTTTATTTATAGTATTATATACACAGTATTACTTACATGTATGTGTTAAAAAAATTATTCATTTGAATAAATAAATAATAAGTGGATTTGGGTATATTCATGTCATATGTTTCCCACACAGCTGTCTGTGTTGATTAGCAAATGCATGTAAGTCATGATAGACACAGCTAAAATATAGCTTAAAGGAATATTCATCTCTGCAGCAGATGCTTTCATGTTCACCTGTCAGTTTGAATCTAATGATTGACAGCTGTTGCTCCACTCTGCTACTTTAGTTAATGATGCTTTAGTCATGATATTTAAGTCAAGTCTGGGTGTCCTTTATAGATGATCATATAGGAGTTCACAAAAAGTATTTACCAGCAAATGCAAAAACATTTAATATGCAGCAGTGTAAACTATTGCAATCAATGCCATTGCAAACAGTGAATGAGAATGAGCCGTGCTGTACACTTCCGGCATCTGAACATCGACTTGGTCAATGGTAAAGTGTCTTTGCATAGCAGTTTCCTGTCAAACGATAAAGCTTGCCTTGCTTTCTGGGTAAGGAAGGAATTCAGACATATGCTGACGTAGAGCTGCAAAGTCATGCAGCGTGAAAATATGAGTAATAGGAGGTGTTGTGTTTCTATGTATAGGCCCTTATTTTTATTTAAACATTGCTTTAGCTGATTTCTGCTTTGTTTCACAAAATCTTAGTCTCCAATTTTAAAGGTGGTGTTTTTGAGATACTAATCCCAGTTGATTGTTTATTGACTAAGTATATCATTAATGGGTTTGTCTCCACCAAGTGTGCAAACATTGAGCCTCCCATATACTATTAAAACATTTAGTTTCCCGAACAGGGTTTAAGACTAGTCCTAGATTAAAATAAATGTTAAGAGCTGTCTAAACTGGAAAAAGCTTGCACTGAGATATCTTAAAATACATTGTTTGGTCTTAAAATGCTCCCAGATAATGCATTTTTTCCTAAAAATTCTTAAATGTCCTAAATTAGCAAAGGTCTAGTCCTGGCTTAATCTAATTCCTATCCGGGAAACCGGCACTTAGAGATTTAGCTCTTTCCAGCTCACCCATAGCGAGAGTTTGGGTCCTGGCTACTGTAGCTGTCAGAGCCAGAGGGTGTTTGTGTGGGACAATGGCTGACGAATTAAAGAAAATGGGGGTTAAACAAGTGCAAACACTGGAATTTGATGGAGTTTGTTCTTGGAAGGTAAGCAATTTTTAGCCCCTTGCTATAAAACCCAGATAATATGGTAAGATATTGTAAGGATAAAAGTAATTGTATGTGCGTGTTGAGTGTAAGGGGCTTTTGCAAAAGTTTTATGAAAATATGTAATTCACCCAAAAATGAAAATGTAATGTTTATCTGCTTACCCCTAGGGCATCCAAGATGTAAGTGACTTTGTTTCATCAAGAGAACACAAGCAAAGATGTTTAACTCAAACAGGCATGTGACTGTAACATGCTCTGATTCCTCGTTAGCGACTGTTTCTATGGGATGTGATATGTAAGTGTATGTATATCTAACTGCATACATACGCATCACACACCGGATGTTATGAATGAGTCGGACCTTGTGGTGGATCAGAGGTTTTGTGTCTTAGGATATCAATATATCGTCACGAGCCACAGGGTTTCATTTGGATCTGCCAATGCTTTTGTTTTTTTTACTCTCAAAGACTGTGTGCCCATTGACATGCATTATATGACTGACAGACTACAACGGTTTAAGTAAAACATCATTGTTTGTGTTCTTGTGAGAAAACAAAGTTACCTACATCTTGGTTGATCGTAATTTCACCAAGTACAAGATGTTCCTGGATCAAAATCCTAATCAACCAATCAGAATTGAGGAATAGCTTTTCTAGAAATATCTATTTTAGGCCTATAATCATAGTTAGTTGCTTCTACACTACACTACACTTCGTAATCAGCTATCATTTCCCACTGATTTTAGGCACACATTTTGGGTAGGGGTAGGTTTTAGGGTAAGGATTGGGATAAGTTTATATTTTTAGACAGTAAAATATGTTGATCCAGTATAGTGGGAGTAAGCAGATAAAAATCATATTTCATTTTTAGGTGAACTATGCCTTTAAGGTCCAATTCTCATTATTATCATACCATAAACCCCAATTTTTGCCTTACCTACTATTTTGCATATTTCTGCCATAACATTTATATATATATATATATATATATATATATATATGCATCTGTGTATATTTTATTGCTTTGACAACTTTTACCCCAATGAGACCCATTTCTATGATCTCTCCTAGGGCCCCTCAAAACCACATGCCTTGCGACAGGCCTTGGAGAGCTAGTCTTGTTTTCCCGCTCACAAGAGTGGCTTTTCCAAGCATGGATTAATGCCACTGAATTTAGAGATTGAGGTAAATGGCTACAGAAACAGAAGGAAAGAGAAACAGCAGAGAACAAAGGGGGAGTGGAAGAGAGATGACAAAAGCCACATCATAGCACAAGCAGAAACATGTCCTGCTGTTGGGCTGCTTGGATCTGGCCTCCGTAGGGAATATGGGCTGTCTTTCACAGGTGTGAATGAGGAACCTTATGGTGCATTGCCCCTTCAACGTCTAATTCTCACTCTGTCTAGCTTCTTTTTTTAGCTCATTTGTTAAAGACTTATCTGCTTACCTTCCTTTAGTAAAATAGCATCTGTTTGTCTGACAGGGTATGGCTGATGGGCATATTTTCCTCATATTGTTTCAAGAGAAAAAAAATCATACTTAACATTTTTAAAGTAGCGTCTTCAGGATAATATCACATTTTTTTCATAGTCAAAAGTATTTAAAGTTGTTTATTTGTATGTTAGACATTTCATTTAAAAATGCCAATAGTTTTGTACTTTTGAACTTAGTAAGTACTCAAGTTTAAAAAACATAATATCAGTAGCACCGAGTACCGGGTTAATTGGGAACCTGCTGATAGACTTCTGCTTTCAAATACCCCCTGTGCGTATTTGTGCAAGAGCACTTGTGAAGAGTGTCAAAGGTTTTTATTCACAATGTGTTTTTGCAATGTTGAGCATTGCAGCCAATCACAGACAGCATGTGAACACAATTGGCAAATCAGGTGTTTAAGTTAATCTCTGCTCAATGCTGCACTGTTTTTATTTCAGAATGAGCTCTACAAACTTGCAAATCAACACAAATAAGTCTGCCACTGTTAAATGTAATGTGGTTTTGTTTTTAATTTTTAAACCCTAACCCAGCATCTAGTTTTTCTTAACTAATTTCTACTTTGTGATCAACAAACAAACAAAAAATTGGCTGCATTACAAATCGCCCATGATTGTCATACACATCTCTTCAGTAAAGCCGTAAAGCAGTAAAGGCGTTTTTTTCAGGTGGAGCGGCATTTTAATATCACTGACAAGAGATCACATTCATAATGTCAGATGAATAGCATTTGATATGTGGATCAACTTTATCATACTATTATGTTTCAACCGTTTTAATATGAAAAATAACTTGAACAATTCAACTGATTTAGCTTATTGCATTTTTGGGAGGAAAAAGAGTAGGCTAATGCATCTATTGCCTTTTGGGGAAATAATCAGTTTTTATAGGCTAATCTAAAAATCTGAAAATCTTAATCTGGATTTAAATTGTTAATGTCATTATAACCTAAAGATGCTATGTGAAAGTTTGAACAAAGATTTGTGGTTTTCACCTTGTCTCTTGAGTTTTGTTACCAAACCCTTCATATAGGCCTTGATATTTATATAAATATATGAATAATATAATATATATTTAATATATAAAAATAAAATATTTGTATTGAATATATACAAGCATGTGTTTGTATTTATTTATACATAGTAAATTTACACAGTATACACAACTATATTATTTAAAGAAAATGTTTTATTTTGGATGTGTATACCATGAGACTATGAAATGTTACTGGTACTGATACCAACTAATTTTATTATTGATATTTTGGTATCAAAACAACAGTATAACTGACCCAGAGTATGTACATTGTAGTAAAAAATAAATAACTAAATAATAATTAACCTTAAAATGCAATGCAAGGTGCAAAATTCAAAAGACAGGTTAAACGCATGTAAAAAAAAATGAATATGGAAAATTCCTACATAAATTACGTTGTGCCCTATTTTTACATGTTTTTAGAGTGTACATATCACACAATAAAAATTGCTTATTATTTTTCTGTTTATATTATATCGGTTTAATTCATGAAACGTGACTATGTGTGCAATAAAGAGTTCAGCGCGATGAGACTGAATCTTGCTCTCTCTTAATTCAAGCTCTTTGAGTAATTGGTTGACCTTGACCTTTGCCCTGATCACACTGTTGACAGTTATGCTTGACAAGAAGAGATAATTTTTAGTGCTCTTGAATGCTAATATGCCTTCTTTTCCTTTTCTCCTGTAAATGAGAAAATAATGAGAGGTCGAGTATTTTCAGTGTGTGGATTTAGACTTTCATTCATTATCACAATTTCCTACGCACAAAATCAATATTATTCTGCACAGAAGCAGATGTGATGAGATGAGTGGGTGGGTGGCCAAGAAATGAGAGTTTGGATTATTTCACTCATAAGAGAAATTGAGGACAGATGCTCCACACAGAAACAAGTGTCTGCTTCCCTGAAGGAATACGGAGTCACTTCTCAATCCCCCTTTCTAGGGGCTGTCCGTATTTTACCTCTCGTCAAAATCCAGACGCAGACAGTAATGTTGCAGACACATCTCCAAGCCTTCTGAAACTCCATGAACCCACTGTCTTTGGATGTCTCTGTTTTTGGCAACCCACCCACAGAGCAGCCTACCTTTATCACTGTCAAAAAAAGCCTTTCTACAGGAAGATGGCAGTAATGCTCAGCTTATTTTTGTTGGGGTGGTATCTGAAAAAAAAAAATGAACTGCACCGTTTCATCTCCTAGAGCAATAAGTTGCAGGCACAGAAGGTTTGTCATTTATGGTAGCTTCTTTAGCGCCTGAGGATTTAATGTTCTGAGAGAAGCATGATGGGAAAGTTGGCATATACGTAGAAAACTACAAGTAGAAACATTGATCTTTGAGAGCTGTATTATATGAATGTAACAGAACAAAAAGGTGTAAAGTATTGTTAGGTTCTTTTGAAATATTTTAGTTTTTGTGAAGCTCTTGATACGCTACATGAAATAGAAAACATCTGTCTGTCTATTCTGTTAAAGAAATTAATACTTAATTTGTTTAGTAAACATTAAATTGATTAAAAGTCGTTTACAGTGTTGAGGACGAGTTTTATTTCAAATGCTGTTCATTTGAACTTAAGAACCCTTTACAAATGTGTCAGTTTTCACATAAATACTATGAGAGCTGGTTTCTGCCAAAGAGCGCATTATAATAATAATAAACGTTTCTTGAGCAGCAAATTAGCATATTAGAATAATTTCTGAAGGATCGTGTGACACTGAAGATAGGAGTAATGGCTAATAATTCGGCTTTGCAATAGCAGGAATAAATGACATTCTCAATTATATTAAAATAAATAACAGTTATTAAATTGTAATAATATTTCACAACATTACAAAAACATTACTGTTGTACTTTACTTCTATTAAACAAATGCAGCCTTTGGGGGATATCAAATATTTTCATGCTTTAAATGTTGCTTTTTAAAACGTGCACTTCCATGATGTACTTAAAGTGCTCTTTTACACACTAATTTTGTACTTAATATAATGAAAATTATTCTTTAGTACTTCTTAGGATACTCTTCATATCAACTAAGTGTACTGAATTCTGATATTTTGGGACACCATGAATTATGAACTAAAAATGCATTTTTTTAACATACTATTTCTGTATTTAAAAAAAAAAAAAAGTCACCACTTGTGGTACACTTAGTGTATGAAAGGTAGATTCAAGTGTACTACAAGTGGTAACTAAATTTATTTAAAAAAACAGAGTTAGTAATTTAAAAACGCATTTTAGTTCATATTCATGGTGTCCCAAAATAGCACAGTACTCTTAGTTGATCTTAAGTACTAAAGAATCCTTTTTTAGTATAAAATAAATGTGTGAAAATAAGGCCCAAGGATAGAGAGACAGGGAACTGAGTGAGAGATGGAGAAAATGAGATGATTTTGAATGACTGTCAATGGGGAAAATGCATGTTTCTGCCAGAGAGTGTAATTCCAACATCTACCAGTAGGGTAGGAAAGCAAGCAGGAAAAACTTGACCCCTCGGTTCAGCTCCAGTAAACTAGTGACAGAGTTCAACACCATGGACAGCGCCTCAGGCTGCATCCTTTTCTTCTTTTCTCTGCTTCTCAGATAAGGAGTTTGTTTCAAACACCACCGCAGAGTCAGTTAAGCAGTTAAGACCTACAATAAGGTAAAAAACAACTGCAAACGTAAAATGTGTGACTCATCCGTGGTCTCTAAACACAGGACCACACACTGGTAAACTCAGTCTGTTGTTTCAGGTAAACTAGGAGATCCTGCCACTCACTGTTTTGACGTCTTTGGTTCTTCCCCACAGGCTTTAGTTTTCCCCTGTTGCTCCGTGTTTGATTCTTGCATGGTATCCGTCAAACTACTGTGGCTTAGCAACACTGTATTTCCTGGTATCGTCAACAAAAACACACAAGCAGTGCTCTGGCCCTATACATCAAAGCTACCAATACCACAGCAAGTCATTTACACTTAATGAAAATAATGTACTGCTTGATAAAAAGGAGAGAGCCCCAGACTAAGTGCTTCCTTTTGAAGATAAACATAGCATTTAGGAATGATCTCCAGTCAGTGTCAGTGTGAGTTACGTCTCAGCGCTCTCTCTGGTGTGTAAGTGCCCCTGATTCCCTTGAGGAAGGCAGTGTGTCATAGCCAGCTTTGTGCTCTTTGGCAGTTTTGACAGCCGCACTGGCTCACTAAGAGGGGCTATTGGAACACAAAACTGGTTTGCTTCAGGCCAGGGTGGAGGAAGACCGGCCCCTTGGCCTTTTAGCGGACACTACTGAATGATTCATAGTAGTGGGGTGGCTGTATCATCTTGAGGTAATGTTTCACAGAGTGACTTGCAGGGGTGTCGCTTTTCTAGCGTCTACCATTTGACCCTCGAACAGTGGGGTGAAGCTGGGCAAAATATCGATTTTGTAATGAATTTGGATCTTTATTTGATCGTGATATCCTTTCTTAAAACTTGAGAGCAAGCTTTTAGCCTTTTATTTTGTACTTCCTGATGCCGAACCAGAGGTCTTGTAGAAGCCGGATTTTGTATGAGTTGGCTTTAAAAGGCTGAGTACCACAAAATTATGGCAAGAAAACTTTTTTCTGTTTGGTTGTCTTTACAGGCTGCATGCAATAACACTGAGTGATTACTGGTTGTTGTGTGATTCACACACAAATGACTCTTTTAAAACACATATTATTAATTATCTAAAGCATTGAGTTAAATCAGTGAAGCCTGATTCGTGGTTAAACTGAAATGTTTACTTCAATAACTAATAGAGCACTTTTAATTGTGTTGATTATTTTTGATTATTTAGGTTTACAAAGTTTAGGCCCTGTTGTTAATTACTTCTTTAATTCATAATAAACAGCTATATTTATTGTAATGTACTAATTATGAGGTTCCCTGCGTATTTTTTAGCCTGAACTCAGTAAAACGAATTTGTGTAAGTAAAATGGATATCTTAACCGAAAAAGTGCGCAAATGAAATAGTCAAGAGCTTTTGAATCAAAGTAGTTCAGAAAATTTGTATCAGTACTCTATACATAACAACACTTTATCTGTGCTTGAAATAAAGCAAGAGTCCAATAAAAATAAAGCCATCTCAGGCTGCAGCCCCCCACCTCCCCAATCACCAAGGCCACAGATTTACCTTTGACATATTGTTGTGTGACTGCAAATTACTCCCTAAGGGAGTGTGTCCATGTACACACACACACACCCACATGCGTAAGTCACATCTCACATTGGGGGACACACACAATAGAAAGGAGTACTGTGAGTTGGGGGTGGGTGCCAGTCTCAGTGAAGTCACCCTTTTGGAAAAACCCCCTTAACCCCCACTTCACACCCATCTACCCAGCATCCTCTGCACCTCAGGAGTGTGACAAGGAGGTATGGTGTAAAGGGGCTGTGGCGGAGAACAAGCGCATGGCTAAGATGGAGGCTCCCAGCATGATTCCTGCCTGGCTGCTGTTTTCACAGCTTTAATTGAAGGAAGGAGGGCTCTGTTGCTTCCATCGGGGCCCTTAGACAAACAGCTTGGTGAACAGACTTTCCTTCAAGGAGTGGAAGCTAAACCAGGAAAAATTATTGTGATGTTTACATTCAATTTTGTGCAACAAACAGATTTTGAATAGCTGTAACTCCTTGGTTTAAACTGAAACATTATGGTTTAATGGATGTTTTTTTATTGCAGGGGTTTTATCTATCATCTATCATTTATACTGTTTGAGGAGAAATATATAAAGTGCTTAATGATTAACTGGCTTTTATTTTATTGTTAAAATATTATTTGGAAAACTACATTTAATGAACTTGAAAGCGTATTTGAGATCAACTCAATTTAAACTTCTGTTCAAACCCTTGGAGATGGTAAGATTTATTTATTCGTTTTTTTAAGTGTCTTATACTCACTAAGGCTGCATTTATTTGATATGAAAATACAGTAAAAACTGAAATATTGTGAAATATTCTTACATAGTTTAAAATGCCTGTTTTAATATATTTTAAAATTGAATTCATCCCTTTAATGGCAAATATTCAGAAGACATTGCACTAGTCATCATTTTGACATTGTCATTTTAAAATCATTCTAATGTGCTCATTTGGTGTCAAAGGCTTTTCTTAATTTTGTTATCAATGCAAACAGCAGTGCTGCTTAAAATTGTGTGGAAACTGTAGTAAATATAATACATTTTTAGATGAATAGAATGTTTAAAAAAACAGAAAATGTGTATAGTCCCCTAAAGTTTTGAGTTTTCAAATACCTTGTGTCATGCTCACCTACAAATATACAGTCCTTTGTGGCCTGTTGCTCAGCAACACTTTCCTGATTAAGTTAGTTGACTATGGGAGCAAGGATCCGCCTTCTGCATGGACCACAGGATCAGATCACACTAATGGATCTGGAGCCACACCCTCAGTCCCGCGGGTCGAGTTCCCTTCCCAGCCTTTGTCTCTCAGTCACAGAGAATGTGTACCAGGACAACACTACTATACAATAGGGATGTCTATTTTTATACATGGTAGCTTGAGAGCAATCATGGAAAACTCCCACTGTTGAATGCAGAAACATCCACGGGTAGACTTAAGGAACACTAAAGAGTTTTCTGGAGTGTTGTTTGTTCCACTCACTGGAATGTGTTCTGATTTAATGTGAAGCTCCTTTAATACATTAAAATAGTCCTTTTACATCGTTTAGTAGGGTAAGTAGCGTTTCTGTCATCATCTAGCCAGGTTAGAAGCAGATCCATTAGCAATTGTCTCCAGGATCCCTTAAAGTACGAGTTGGCTTTTTACCAGTGCTTTGGAAATTATGAGATAAACAGCAAGAAACACATTTCCCACTCTGACCATACTTCTAAATAAGATTGACTGAAGGTCTCATCCCAGAAGGAAACATAGCTTGTGCATGGCTGGAAGGCAGAGGAGATGAATGACAGAAGATATGTGATATGAGTTATAGAGTGTGTCATGAGGTCTCTGCTGGCTCAGACACAGCTATCTTGTCCTAAAAACATAACTTTTCTTCCAGGATGGACTGAAGTTAGCTTTTGTCGAAGGTGCAGCACGCCAAAACCATATCCCTTATATTCAATGCATTTGCATTGAAAGTGAAGATTTAATCAGTTCTTGCTTTCCTCGGGAATCCGACCTACAAACTTTGTCATTGTTGGCACCTTGTGTCTTCTAATGTTTTTCCCATCTTCTTTAAATAGTACTTTTGAAGCTTTAGTTTCACCGCTTTGTTTCTGAGATTCATTGTTTTAGATTTTTTTTTGCTTCTGAAGTTTGATTGTAGCTTACATTCCAGAGCCTAGAGGCTTTTGACTTACCTCTGCAGTTGACTGGGATGTCCAGAAACGCATCATGTACAAATTATATGTATCTTCAGCCTTTTGAGTCACCTTTATGGCTGGGCAGCATTTTGTGTGATCTTCCTCCACCACTATAGTGTTATTTATATGTGTTGGTATATGGCTGTTCATTTATTTCTAATATTTCTTGAGTATGAGTACATATTTGCAATGTGTGTGTGTGTATGTGTCTGGCTGTCAGTGCTGAAGTGGGTGTTTCTTTGAGGGTCACTTGCGATCTAATCGCCCGGGATCACTGACATGAAGTTAATGCACTGATTGTTGTGAGTATAAATTAAAGCCGTCACAACCACTCAGCTCACCCATAGTGATATTTGGAGATCTGAATTATACTGATTGCACATCTTGAACAGCAGTGGGTTTTGGTCTATCATTAGTGTCACAGCGTGAGCCTTCCTCATGAGCTTGTGTGAATAAAAGTAGCCGTACGGAGAAACACACAAACTGTGCGTTCACACAGGCTAATGGTGGAACGTTCCAAAGATTAGACATGGATTAGAAATTGTGTTGTTTACAAAAATTTATTCATACAAATCTTACAACACTTTTTAACATTTAAAAATGTCACCCCCTAAGGAGTTATATGTGTTAATATAGGATGATGTCACTTGCTAATATTCACTTGTCACATATATAATGTTTCAGGTATAGATAAAACGTTCACATTAAGGCTTTCGGCGCTTTCAGAAATGTACACAACAGGCTGTGCTGTGGCCTGGGTTCCATCAGGTTTTCCGCTCGCTGTCAAAAAACCCTCAAGCTATGCAACAAGACACAACACAAAACCTAGCTAGGCTTCATGGACCTTGAGCTACAAAGAGTAGAGCTAAACAAAAACACGTGCTTGCCACATTTACACACATTCATCAGCTTAAACAATCCAGACAATTAATACTTTTACCATGTACACCACTTCAGTAATAGATTTGATCACAATATATGCTGGCCATGCTTTTCAGCTCTAATTAAAGAATTAGGTTTGAAACCAAGTTTCCAAAAGAAAAGGAGAGGGAAAAGTAAAGATGGAGTTTGTGAAATGGAACCTAATAGTTTGCAGCATCGTAGGGCCACTAAAATTGCCATCCGTGATAAGTGGCGAATTTTTTATCGTAAGTTGTCACAAGGCACCTTAGCCAAAACCCATATCATCTTTCATAACATCGTTATGTTCATGCACGCATTCACTCGCCCACCCACCTCCCGCCCTTCCTACACATGCACACACACACACACACCTCGCATAACACTCTCAGAGACGCATCCATACTCACATAAAGCCTGGGGGACAATGCCAAATTGAAGAAAGATTGATTTCATGCCTGGGACAACGGTTTACATATTGAATTAGTGGATGAATAAGACCTGATTTCCATATCAGGAGAAATATACTGAATTTAATACAGACTTAACCAAAATATATGGTGAAAAGAAAACGACAAACAATAGATGATTTTGCAGTGCATTCCTCCATAAGGGCGATGGGTGTACCTTACCTATACATACAAGAAAAAGGCTATCTTCAACATGCACTAGCACCATCTGGAAATAAGGGTTATGAATACGACAGTGGTGAATAAGACGTCGAAGTTCACAAGGACCTCCCCCTTCGCTCTCGTTGGCCTCCCCATTATCTCAGCCTTACATTTCCTCAGTCATCAGCAGGCATTATTTTTTCTAGATCTACGATGATGCGTAATGAAGGAAACCATTGCGCATACTCTGTCCTATCAGAATTAAGGAGCCATAGCATCACTGAGGAAGTCTTCACAATTAAGTCACGGATGTGAAGGGACCATCCGCCACGTTCATTTCTGAACTGAGTTTTAAAATATTGGTGGCGTAAGATGAACATTGTGTCATGACTTGCTACTCAATACTAGTTTAGTCTAACTGTAGATAGCATGTAACAAGCACTCACAGCTTAAGGGATAAGAACAATATTCAGTCAGAAATGATGCAAAGCCACCCACTAAGGCATCGAATACATGCAAAGAACCGAAAGAGAGACCGACACGCCAATTCCAAGGTGGAAGGAACAAGGTGGAGCATGCATTTGAATATTAGGACTTGTTCGATTTGATTCAGTTTTTTTCTCTGCTTTCTCAGAGGCGGATCTGATGGGGGGGGGCAATACACTGAGCATGGAAACATTGAGTGGATGGGAAACAAAGAACAAAGTGCATGTATACATTTTAAGTATACCATGCACTGGGATGAAGAAAAAAAAAACAATAGAAAGAAAATCCAAAACATTGACAGTTACTCCGGTATCATTTTTTTTTCCCAGTCAGGCATATTGGTTACTGGCTCCAATCATAAACACAGACAGGACAATCACATTCCATCTGGAGAAGACAGGTGATTTGAAGTACAGTTCACAAATGAGTGGGCTAAGAAAGAGGGAATCGTGCCAGCTACTATATATCCCTCTCCCACTTCCCCTTTTTAGGGGGGAGTCACAACAGTTGAAACAGCCCTGTACTTTACAGAGTACGTTGGATACATCCCTGGGCAGACTTTGGATAAAATAAGACTCTATTCTTTATCAGATTACAAAAATAAGTATAACATTCAGAACTTTGATTGTCTTTTTAAAATCTATTTATTTTCTGCATATGATGATGAATTTGAAAAGATATCAGGCGCATAACGTTCAAGGTGCACATTTTTTTTTCTTTTTTCTCCTGATGATTTTTGTTCTCTTTTGTTTTTAACATTTATAGCTATATACATGAAACTGAACGGTTGGTCCACAAAGTATAACTGTGCGGTTTCAAGTGCTTTTGTACAAAAAGAAAAACAATGTTATTAGTAAAATATTCATTTTAATGGCTTTACTTCATACATAAATACATGTTTAAAGAACACAGGCGCGATCCACTGATTAATCAGTTATATCAGAATGACTTTGATCTTAGGACTGAATGTACACATGGAGGGGCAGTTGGGGGCAGTTTTGTCAGCGCTACAAATAAGCAAATCGACGTCCTTTGTTTTTAATTCTCTGTCTGTACCTTCTTCCCAGGACGGCTGCTAAATACTTCTTGACGGCCATCTGTTTTCGGTAGCGACTGTAAATGTCGGTGAAGATCCCATCCGAATGCCTTTTTGATAAGGTTTCCGATTCGTCCTCCTCGCTGCTTCCTCCGCTGCAAATATATGAACTATTATTAGGCTACCGGCTGGCACAGAAAATGTGTTAACAGGTTTCATACAGCATAAACGCTCTTGGTGATCCAAATCTATTTTTTTATTCCATTGTTTAATAATAAATCATAATGAGCATTTTTTTTCGTTAGCATTACAACGAATTATATTAGAAATCGAAAGAAGATCCCGCGGACAAGCCTCATAAATTATGCATGTTGAAATTTAAATGGATTCTGACGCATTGTCTCTCCGCATTTTTTTTTTCTCTCTGGCAATACACAACATTTTCGTCTTAGCAAAAGCAATTCGAATCACTTTATCGGGCTTCATCTACGAATATGAAATCCCACGCCCATGCGAGCCCAAAGACAAAGACACAAGAAGTCGGAGAAAATAAAGACAAGAGAAAGTCAAGACAGGACAACGAGAAATCACCTCCACTGAAATCATAAAGGGGAAAACAAAGATGACGGCAGGTAAACGCTTAAAAAATGCCCTTACCCTACGCGAACTGCCATCAGAGAATGCAGATATTTTCGTGCTGATAACTGAACCAGGATGTCCCTCAAGGCTCTATCTAATAATCCATCTGCATGCCTTTCCGTTCTGAGATAAAACGCCAAACACATAATATCAGTGATGAAATGCCACAGAACACGTTTGTTGCAAAGTAATCAGCCTGATTTAGTTGTATTCTTCTCTCGGCTAAACGCGTAATATAGTTACTTTCGATTCCCCCAGTAAATCTGTCAATCGATCCGTCTCTCTCTCTCTCTCTCTCTCTCTCTGCCTATCTATCTATCTATCTGAAAGAGTCACTTGATGCAAATATCAACAGCAACAATAACAGAAAAAAGCAAAGGGAAAAAGCTGGGAAACAAAAGGAACAGACATAGCGGAACAACATAAACTAAACATAATGACACTGATTCTCATATGACATAAAGTCAAGTGTAGACTACCTTTTCTCTGGTGGATAGTATAGCGTGTATAGGTCATCCGTGAGAGAGGGAGGACTTCGTATAGCAATTTGATCAGTGCCAAAAGCCAGATCGCTTAACGAGTTTCCATCTTCGTCAAATACATCGTTGTCTAGTCTGGGAAAAAAAATGAATGAATGCATTTGTTAAATCACAAATTAATCACAGTTATCGAAATCACAGTTGATGTCGATAAAAAAAACAGCATTTGAAGCAAAGTCTAAAAAATTAATTCTACCGTAAATTATAGTTGTTTTGCGAAAGAATAAATAAAATGCATTGTAAAATGATAAATGCGTCATGCTCGAAGCGGGTGCGGATTGATTTTAAAATACTGACTAATTCCTATGTCATCTGTTTAGGGTAAATGAGACAATATTAATTTTATTCCCAAGCGTTTCTTCAGTTTTATTTTATTTTTTAATCAGAAGAAATTATGGTGAAGCTTGCTATGTTTGGCCATATGCTCAGTAATGACATTTGATGGTGACTTATAAATATAACCGACTTTATAATCTTATAATCATCAGTAAATTAACATAACAAAAGGTCCCGTGCCGAGCATCTCATTCGTTTTTTCTTCGGTTTGTACAGTGACGCCACTGTACCGTCATCTTATACGGGCCACCCGTTACATTCATTGGTTTCTCATTTTCACACAAGCTACACTGCATCTGCCTGTCCCGATGGAGAAATTCCTTCTTAGCGATACGAACGCCCTCCCACATTGCGCTTGCACTGTAGCCTCGCGTAAACACCCGGGGGGAAATCTCGCTGGGCTGTTACTGTTTGAAGTCTACAGAATAATACAACAAAGCCAATTCTTATTCTACTATACATTTAGTAGCCAAAAAAAAAAAAAAAGATTTCAAATTCTACATTTTTTGTGCGCTTCGACGAGATTAATAAATTCGATGCTGTTTAGACTGTAAAAATAAAGCACGACGCAGAATAGAGTTCGTTTCGACATGAAAGGAACCCCCAAAACGTTCAACAGAAAAGCTTATACATACCTCATCTTGGGAAAAGTCATCCCAATAGGCGTGCAGTAGGCGCTGTAGTGCATCATGATTCCGTAGATGAGCAAAGCTAAAGTCGCTTTACTAGATCTGGCCATGCTGTAAAGATAGAAGAAAGTTAAATAAATGACTTAAAAAATACAAAACACTTATAGCCTAGCTGCGATACAGTCCTGGTAAATTGTCTAATTCACCAGACGCCTGGGCTGGGCTGTATGTATTCGATATAGCCTAAATAATGCGCAAATAACTTTAGCTAAGAAAGCTTCTAAAATCCAGAAAGGCAAACCAAAAGCGGTTTTTAACTTTTTTTTACTCGTATTTCCCGCTCATGAGATGAAATTTGAAAAGTTTAAAGAATGCCATGCACGCGCAACAGAATCCTTCTCCCGATGAGGCGAACGATAAAACCGGTAGATAATCTTTAGAAAAGCAAAATCCAGTTGCCTGAGCGTCTTCGTACCATAATTCCTTGGTTTAAACCGAATAAAAAGCGTCTTTGCCGGTTTTGAACCTACCTATTGCGGAGTAGGTAGATAGAAATGCTGTTGGATGCGACTCGGGTGCGGCTGTGATTGTGTGAGAGAGATAGAGATCTTCCTCACAGCACCTCTTCCCTGAAGCGCCACCGTCCTTTGCTTATGTGCTCGTCGGTTCAACCCCTGCACTTTTATACAATAACCAATATAAACAAAATCACTTTTGCAAACAAAACCTCGGTGAAATCAGCAGCACTCGTTTGTCTACATATCCTTTTACAAAACTTTTTCTGCCGTGCTCCGATTACCTCGGATTTTTATCCATGAATAGGGAGTCTTGCCTTTTTTTCAATAAGTCACATTAAGTATGCCACAGACGTCATCAACCCTTCCTCCCGGGATATAATAGTACAGTTCCTTCCTCATCGATGAACGAGTCACACACACACACCTCTAATTGAACTTTCCTCTAAACGTAATTTGGGGAGAAAGGACAATTTGCAACTTTTTTTTTCAACTTAACATGACAGTGTGACTGTCAATTAGGCTCACCGGTCCGTGGGTTGTCTCGAGGTCCCAAACCACATCAGTCACTCCATACAGACACGCCATGTCGGACTGAACAATGATGGGACAATAGAGGGTGGACACGACAACAAAAAGAGCCAAGTTCAAAAACACCACATTTGTCACAGGGTCACGAGCTGAGCGCTGTCCAGCACTGGGGTACTGAAATTCCCTTGTGAATAAAAACGGCGCACTTTTTTCATCTTTTTTTTTTAAATCTTGCGCTATATTTATATACTGGATGAAATTTGTCTTTCCGTTAATCTATTTTTTTTTTTTTTTTTTTTTACAAAAGCAATCAATAAAAGCCATGTTATTCTATTTTAGTCTGCTATGCGTCATGGCCTTTTTTTGGTGAGCGGAAATTACTGCGTCTGATTTTTGTTTTTGCATGATAAGCCCACCTAGCTATGTTCCACTCAGAACTTCAATACAAACTCTAGCTAGTTATTCGTTTTTGTATCATTCACAACAGCAAAAAGTTATTAGTCAGTCAACATACGTTATTTAGTTATAGTACCAAGGGCAAAATAGATCCCTGATACGTTTACTGCCCTGTGCGCGCACAGATGACACAGCCTGGAGTCGTGCACCACCGGTGGATTTGGTATGAATTAATTCATGATTACGATTAGTGAACTCTGACGTCATATGACGAAACTATAAGTCACTGCTTCGTATGTATAGCCTACTCACTCATTCTGTACACAGAGCGTGATTTAGTTGAACAATGAACCAGCACCTCAGGTCCGTTCTTACTTCAATACTGCCCCCATGTGTTTCAGATTTGAAAGTACATAGGAAAACGTTGGTTTAAGAGATACACGGTCAACTGTAAACGTCTTGACTACAAATTTTTTTGTTGGACTAATAATAAATAAACTAGGCTATAATGTTGTTTATGCGCAACCTGGGAACGTACTGTTGCTATAGTTACCACACAACTTTTTTTATGCCAGAACGTTTATTTTTTTGGAAACGGATGATATGTAGCTATATGTAGGCCTAGCTATAGCCTATATTTGCATAATAACTTTCAATTTTTGGTTGAATCTAAATGGGCCTTCCTCGCAGCATCGCAGCTTTGTTTTACTTGCCTTCACATGTTCATTTGGTCACCCAAGTTGCAGCATTTGGTCGTTCATTCATGTATTCGTGTACGCCTGTTTATGTATGTATGCAGCATCCCTATCAGTATTATCTTTACAACTGTTAAAAAATAAATGTTTTCGTTTCCCAAACCCATACTTGCCTTAAAAAAAGACAAACACAAAACCTCCGTAAATTAAGTAGGCCTAGCCTAAACGAAAAAGACTGGAAAACGTGCTATTACTGACTGAGTATGAGCCAAGAGGAGGAATTATTTACAGTAAAGCTATTAAGTTGCTTCCTCTGGGTATCCTGCTGTAACCAATGAGATTACGGTACATTTGTCAACTTGAGTGCAAGTATTGATGTCCCTAATTACAGCGGTAGGAAGTCGTTGTTTCGTCACACATTCGTCTCCTGTGTCTCTACATATTGTGGTACTTTAAATTTCCAACTGGTGGTTTATGGTTTCCCTTGTGGATGTACATGACCTCTCTATGACGCATATGTATACACAACTACACCATACAAGAAACCTCACTTAAAAAGGCTTTAAAAATATATATTTTTTACTTTTTGGAAGTTATCAATTTACATATACTTAAATATTTATAATTGATGCATAATATATCGTTAGACTCTTATGTAGTGTTTTTAAATGCTAACATGCAGTTTTTTTTAAGCAGTATATTTTATAAGTCTATAAAAACATGTTAAAAGTTACATTTAAAAAAATAATATAATAAATGCAACAGTTGCACGCAGCCTTGGTTTGCTTTTGTGTAAAACAGTGAACTGTAGTGCAAATGACCTCCACTTGAGGTCAGTATTTACCAGTGAAGTCAGGGGCGGATATAGTGAATTTCGTGCCTCAGGTAAATATAGGAATATAGGACCCTATATATTTGCCCGCATTTACATAGATAAACCTTGAGGTTCCTTTTTTATTGTGATGCACAGTGGTGCCCCACAGTTGTCAAGTGTTTCTACATTTTTCATGTTATAATTTTTTATATTGTGAGTGGGATGTTTATATTGTGGGATTGTGGGTGGGGTTAATGAATAACCAGAGCTCTCTTCACCTTCAATACCGCGACTGAGGTGAGACCCTTGAGAAGGAACCGTTCCCCCAACTGCTCCACGGGCGCCGCAACAATGGCTACCCACTGCTCGGGTTGTGTGTTCGTGCATGGTTGTTCACTTCTCACAGCTGGGGGTGTGTACTTAGATGGCTTAAATGCAGAGAACAAAATCCTAGTATGGGAAACCATACCTGGTCTGATGTCACATGCTTTTTTCCTTTTCCTTTCCTTTTACATTTATTAATTTAACAGACATTTTTATTCTTTTAGGTTGTTGGCCATGAAACGGCAATTGATTTGCCATTGAGATATAAGTTTTAACAAAAAAAAAAAATATATATATATATATAAAATCATAAACCTGACACAAACCTGTTTACATTTTCACAGGACAGGGCTCACTTAAACATGCTAAATTCACATGTATTGTTTATTATTGCATTTGTTTGCCACTCTGTGCCACATACTGTATTTCGATGCAGCTAAATTCTACATAAATCAGTTTTCATTTATATCATATGTTACTGTTTCTTTTGTCAGACAACGAAATGAACACGAAATAGTGGCTGAATAGGAGGCATATAATGAGCTCTACCTTTCAATATGTTAATATCCTCAAAAATCCTGTGCTGTGATTTCAGCTTGTATCTAACATTAGACAATCAACATACTTAACTGAAAGCGCAGCTCCCTCAGCTGCTCGCTGAACAGATCAGATGCAGAAAGAGAGAGAGAGGTGTTTGCTCAGCAGAAAAGAGAGACCTTGCACTCATGCCGCAGGCAGCTTCAGATGCATAATATTTTCATTTGCTACAAGCAGGATACACAAGAAGCACGTTCGACTTGGACACCCAGACAGTTGTCGTGGTAATAAACACCGTAAACAGCAACCGTTCGCATTTCCACACTTAATGCGCATCTGTATTTTAGGGGGCCCTTGGTTTTTTGGGGGCCAGGGCAGTTGCCTACCTTTGCCTAATGGGCAAGTCCGCCCCTGAGTGGAGTGACAGTTCACAAACATTAACACTTTTACATGGTTACTCCACCCCAAAATGAACATTTTGTCATTAATCACTGTCATTTGAAAAGCTTTGTTCATCCTCAGAACACAAATTAAGATATTTTGGATGAAAACAGGGAGGCTTGTAGGGAGGTATGAAAGACATTGTCAGAATAGTCCATCTGCCATCAGTGGTTGAATATTTACGCTTTGATTTGAATGAAAACAGCGCATCCTTGTGGCGCGACAGTTGCAAGACAAAAAAATGCAATGTACTTGTTAACGTTTGAAGTGGATCAAGGCATTTCATCAAAGTTGTCCTAAAACCAAAATACATTCTTGTCTTTGGACAACTTTGACAAACTTTTCTGATCCACTTCAAATTTTGACAACTGTATATCATGGATAGTGACAATATACTTGTTATTTCTAACTTAAATAAAAGTTTAAAAATCCAATATAATGCCGCAACAAATACGGGAAACTCATGTGGTCACACATTTGAACTTCCATGTTATATTATTTAGATTCATTAATAAATATATTATTTAAATTATTTTATTTTTATTATTCAGAACAGCCGACATCAACATCTCATATGCTTATGCCATGGACAGAGTGTAAGTGTGTGTCTAATATAATATAACAATTATTAGCTAAGCAGAATCGTGAATATTTCTATTTTGGGTGTTAGCGTTGCCTGTAGGGTGAAAAACACCAAGTGCAAGCCTTAAATCCACCCCCGATGTAATAACAATTTAATATTTTTAATAAAACCAGATATGTGTAAGAAGTATTCATTTTAAAATTTTGGCTGTACTGTATATCAGGGGTCATCCAACTTGAGGACTCCTGGAGGGCAGGTATACTGCAGAGTTTAGCTCCAACTTGCTTTAACACACCTGCCTGAAAATGTCAAGTATACCTAGTAATACCTTGATTAGCTGCTTCAGTTGTGTTTGATTAGTGTTGGAGCTCACCTCCGCAGGACACCGGCCCCCCAGGACCGAACTTGGTGACCCCTTTTATAAATAGTCTCAAGCTATCTATATTATGCAAATAATGACCTTTTTGCATGACCTATACTTTATGAATGGTGTATTTCATATTAGACATTTGATTTTCGAGCATACCTCATTTGATATTTGCGTTTTAAACGTTTTAAAGCATCCGTAAAATGAAAGCCAACTTCTAAAGATAAACGAATTCTAGAAAGCTGCAGTGATTGAAGTCCACAGGCAGATAGCGCTATGAGACTGATCTAAACAGCGTACACCACGATCACTCAACAGTTATTAGTTATGTTGGCGTGATACAAGGGCGACCTGCGGTATTATTATGCTTAAATTCACGGGCTCATGGTCTCTCCTCTACTTGCCAACTGAGAAACTGTGATTTCTTCCGTTCACCATTCCCTGCGGCGGCCATATTGTGTGATGCGTTGCTGCAAGTTAAACCAATTCAGAGCGGAGGGAGGGGGAACATCTGCGGGAGTCCGGCCACTATTCCTAGAGCTGTCTTTTGTCATGTAGCATAGCCACACAATCTCTACCGGTTCCGGTTTAAAGGTTTTTGTTTGCTAGGATTGGTCACTGTTACACTTTTCCTTTTACCGCAGCACAAGAACAAAACCAAGTAACGTGACCGGATTAATAATATATATCACGGATTGTCCCTCTTTTGGGCACAGCATTTATTTATCACGTCTCGTGAGGTGTTACATGGCAAAGGAATGGAACAGCCTGTGATTTTCAAGTTGAACACAACAATACCACTTTGAGTGCAACACTAAAACATTCACGGAGGACGAAGCGGAAGGCGTATGTAACCTCAAGAAAAAAAATACCGATTCGGCAAAGGTAAGTAAACCGATTCGGTTCCTTTCGTGAAAGTGTAACGTTAGTCAAATGGCCTAGTCTCCTCTCGCCTTTGATTGTGTGTGAACCGAATGTGCGCTTAGTTCTTTCCCCCTAACATCCTCAGCAGAAATCTCTTCGGCAGACGCTTTCTAGTTGTGTTTCTCGAAAGAACTTTCGAATCCGTCCGAAGAAACGTTAACGCTGCCGTGTTCTCTTCGACAGAGACCGAGATTGAAACGTGGCTCCTCAAAGTTCCCACCTGAACCGTGCATTTTCGAGGAAACGCCGTGAACGTCCCGTTCGCGTTTAATCGGACGTTATTATGAACGCAGTACTTCGAAACGAATGTATACTCGCGTTTCTGACTGCTCGTGAGGGGTTTGTAGACAAATGTCCACAGTGCAGGCCTGTAGTTTACATACACGCCACGGGGAACACGGGGCGATCCTTTGAAACAGGGTGTGAGCGACTCGCTTTGAGCAAGTGCGATTCTTTATCAGAAAACGATGCAACTTTCCGCCATTAAGTCTTTATACAATTTCAGCTTTTGATGACGTTTGAGAAGGACTCGTGATCAGCTGTGCAATGTTAACAATAGTCCTCTTCTCCAGTGTTGTAGTTCTTGCACTGCCAACCATGCACTACAGTTTGTAGGTACTCACAACATCCGGACATTTCGCACCATTTTCGGTTGTTTACATTGAAATATTAATAAAGGGATGTCATAACAAGCTGAGTTCGTGCGCGCGCGCGCAAGCGCCTGATTAATCCTCCTCCAGTAATCCTTCTGTGAGCACAACCTCTGCCCCACTGCCTGATGCTGACTGGACTCTGAGTGAAGGGAAGGATGTCATCTTCAATCTCTGATCGGTTTCCTATTGATCCTGTCTTCTGTATACTACGTTTCTACTACTCAGTAGATCACGGCTCTGCTGTGGGTCTTCAAACGTGTGGCAAGGGCTCCCAAATATGATTTGAAGGTACTAGACTCGTTCCAATCACCATAATCATTCCAAGATTGCAAAACCAACTTTCTTAACACAGCAAACCTTGAAAACACCAATTCTGTATGATAGTTTTTCAATAACTTTAACAAATCAGTTTTCAGAACTTCCCTCTATATGCATCTGTTTAAAAAAAAAATCATATCACTTTTGTATTAACTTTTATTTTACAGTAATATAAGTGTCTTTTATTCACCAAGATTAAGTAAACCAGTAATATACAAT
>JAUYWG010000032.1:11493985-11543095 GCA_034779775.1 Enteromius afrohamiltoni
CAATAATATATGCAATATTTCAAAATGTAGGTTAATTCTTCTTATGCAAAGGCTGAATTATTTTTAGCTTCAGCGTCACATGATCCTTCAGAAATCATTCTAATATGCAGATTTTATGTTTAAAATCTGACAACCCTGACAGAAATTATAGTAAAGATTGTTGAGTTGTTCACCAAAACCAGGACTTGAAACCATTAAATCCCAATTTTTACCCATATACCACAAATGTTGTCTTGTTGGTTTCATTTAAAAGTTTCCCACTTTCGGTTGAGGAACCGTCTACACTCCATATCCCTTTATGAACTAAAACACACATCAGTCACTGGGAACACCATCTAAATGTTATAAGATGTGTACAATGACATCACTTATTATCACTGTCATTCTGAAGCCATTTCTCTGCAGTTATTATCTAATATGCAGAGCAGGATATTATTTCTCGGGGCTAAAAGTAGTAATACTACAAACTTATTGGTTAAATCTATGATAATACCTATTAATGTTACAGGCAGGGGTAGAAGGGGGTTTACTGTGGTGGTTATTGGTCTATACATCCCTCGTGTCCATCTTTTTCTGTCCTCCCTCACCCTTTGCTCCAGCCTTTGACAGGCACAGCAGGTGGCTTTTGTGGTATGAATGGACTCGGAAGGAAGTTTGTCCCCCTCCTTGCTTGGCTCTGATTGGCAGCAGCAGCAGAATGCCATGGTGATTAGGCCATTCCATAGTGCTGTGAGTCTGCCAGAGCAACTACAGTGTTACACTTAATGTTCAGCAGTCAGCTCCGCCAAGCTCTGTATTTACTAACCCAGCATTTTCACTAAAAACCAAAAGGTGTTACCTGAGGATCTGAGTTGAAATTTAGGGATAGCTTGGGATCAAGAAGTAGCAGAATTGAATTTTTAAGTTTCAGAAAAGCGAGGTTTCAGTTTAAAATTCGTGATCATATCCTGGTTGCATTGTTGTTTGTGCGTGTGGTGGGTGGACATGGAATACAACAGAACTGTACAAGATCAGACTTGTGTCATTGGTTATGTAACTTCAGCGCTGGGACGGTTTTGCTTTGAACAAGTAGATTTTACTCAGGTGGGCGGATCAACCCACCTGTGTGCTTTCTGACAAAACTCACAAGTCAACTTATTTCCTTGTTGGTTTGATTAAAATGATGAAGGTAATGCATCCCTTTAATATTTATTATTAGAGGGCAGGTCATTCTTGCATTACTTAACATCAGTCTAGCTGATCATTAACATTTACATACGACCCCTCTGCATTCCATAATGAAGTGTTCAGTGCTTTGACACAATAGGTATTGATAAAAGTTAATTGATTGATTGACTTTTTGGTGGAAATGAAAATAACTTCAGTCATACAGGGTTGGGATAACATGATATGGGTGCTTCTCTTTACTCAAATTGACGTTTCTTCGTATTTCCTCACTTCTCGGTCTTACAGCCTGTGAGCCATATTCAAAATTTCAAAATCATAGTTCTTGAAGTATCTTAAAGGATATCTCAATCGTCCAAATGCAATTGAATTAGGAATGAGGAAGCTTTTGGAGGAAATCTTTTGGCTAGATACGCAGTTGAGTTCATTGTGAAAAAACCTGACGTGTAAGTTCTTATCACATTCTCCCCTTTCATATGTCACCGTTTTAATTTGTTCTACCTTTGCGATTTACATAGACCATGCATTTAACATGTTTCAACGAGGCATATTGATCTATTAATCTATATTATTATGAATTTGAATGTGGTAGCTGCTTTGCTGTCTGTGCAGGGTCAGAAAGCTCTCAGATTTCATCAACCATAATTTGTTCTCCTTAGATGAAAGATCTTATTGGTTTGGAACATAGGGTGAGTAATTAATGACAGAATTTTTATTTTTGCCAGAAATATACCCTTTAATGGTAGATCTGTTGAGCGTAACTAATGGCGCTTTGCAGTGATGCGTGAGTGATCCAGAATATTCCAAAATACAAAAGTTGTAAGTTCCATCCTTATTTTTTTTCCCTTGCGTTCTTCTCTCACATCCTGAGGGTGGTGGAGCTAAGATGCAAAGAAACAAAACAAGGATATGAATATGAAGAGGACAGTCCCAGTCATTGTTAACTCCGTGAACAAGACCTAAGACTCGTACCCCTGCAGACACTGAAGTAAGCATACATTCAAACAACACGCACGGATCTCTGCCTAGCTGTTGATTTTCTGTCCTTAATCCATTTGATCTGACTAGTGCTGGCATGAGGCCCTGTGTTTCATGTCATGCGGCATTCTAATGCTCCGACTATTTAATCAGGTCTGTGTGCAAATGTGTCTGACCATCACTAACCATGTCACCGCACAGCCACGGCCATGTCAGATCAGTTCACGCATACACTGGAGCAGCGGGATTGACATTTCTACATTTGACAGTTCTTTTCGTGCATCTCCTCAGCGCTGAGGGGATAATGAGATGTCTTATAATTACAGAGTGCATATCACTGACTTTGATTAGAATGTGGGTCAAATGATTGGTGTGTAATATGATTTACAAAGGAAGGAAGGGACGTCGGTACATGATGTCACTGGTAAAGTTCACTGATTTAAAGTTCTTTACATTTGACAGGCTTGTTGAATTCTTGAGTCTCATTAGCTGACACATTTTCTGATGTGCAATTATATTCAGAGAAACACAGTTCTAAAATAGTGTGTTAAGTGTCCGTATTGTTTCACCAAACGATTTCAGGTATATCAAAGGTCCTTACAGCCTACAACAGCAAAAGAACCAAAACCCACAACAAATAATTGTAGTAAACAATAAGATTTACAAAAAGACAAATGACAGCATTTTGGAATTAGCAATGAAGACATTGGAGGAGATGCATAAGAAATGAGTCCAATACACAAAAACAATGTCTTTCTCTAGGTGCTTACAAAGATTGATAATAAAAAATAATAACCCTTTATGTATTCCCAGATGGATCAGAGAGTGGTTGACTGAAAGCTTCAGGAAACTTTTGGAATCCAACCTAACTGAATTAATTCAGTTTAATTTCAATTCCCATTAGCCTGGTAGAGTTCATTATGTTCCGTTGTAGTTTATTGATCAGACTTCCTAGTCACATGTTTCTGCAGCTATTTATGTATAGGGCCATTTGATATTCCTTTTAATATATCTTGGCCACTTGTTCGGTTGTTCAGCTGTTCAGTGCTCATGTGGCCAACCTGCTAATCAGTTTGGGTTGGGTTTACACTGTCTAACAGATGTGTGACCTATAACAACTGGGCTCGGTCAATGAGATTTATAACTCTTTGCCTGACCTCATTGACTGACTTAAAAGGTCTTTGTAATGGATAACTATAGGAACTATAAAGGTTAAACCCTGAAACTCTGCTTCTTTCAGCAGTAGAGACAGCAAAGCATTAGGCCAAAAGAAGTGATGTCATTGTGGGTCAAGAGATGTAACCGATAAGAGGTGATGAGAGACTTACTAAGGTTGTTGAAATGAAATGTGAATAAGAAAACACAAATATATATTTAACTTTCCTGCTCTGTTTAGCATCTACCTATGTGCCTGTCTGTATATCTTTCTATCTCTTCACAGGCTATTTCTTCATTCGGGCAGTCTATAGCCTGGCGCTATTTTTTGAAGACCCATTTCACAACCAAGTGTTCCTGGATAAACCCAGGAATTTGCTGTAAGCACTTTGTGTTTACATGTGCCTTTTCCATGCTTCAGATATCGAACAGGGCACAGGAAATCTTTTTTGCCTTGTACTGCTATTGTTCTTTTTTTTTTATTTTTTATTTTTTATTTTTTTGCTATGGCCGTATGCATCAGTTGGTGCATGGTTGGGGTGATCTGGGTCTGTGTCAGTGCCATGCTGTCCTCTAGGAGATTAGACAGTGCAACTAGAAGGATTAGATACCTTCAGGGCTCAGATCAGGGGATTTGAAACAAGGAACCCCACGCATGCACCCTCACACTGGGGCCCGGATCCAGGACTTTTTCGTTGCGGTTAGCCTAAACAGAGCACTAAATAACCCATAAAGCTCATAATGAGCCTAAGCTTCCTGCGGTAGCGTCGGGGACGGAGAACAGAGGAAATGACTAAAAGTCAATATGAAGATAAGGTCCTTTTTATGGCTGGTATATTAAAATGCATTCTGGTCAACCGCATCACATTCCTATTTAGACCTTGCATTTTAATCCGTCTCTTGTACACTTTTGGCCACCTGTTTTTTGATATTGTGAAATAAGCTTAATATATAAGAGCACAAAAGGTGTTCACTTGTTTACTCAAAACTCCACTTGTGGTCAGATTTTTTAATACCAACCTTAGACACATTCCTTGGCCTTCTAGCTTTCTCTTAAATGAATGTTGTCCCAACCCTGGTACTTGAGTAAATTTTGGTGACTTCATTTGTTCAGGTAATAGTTTTGAGTGTATGACCCAGCTTGCACCAGGGGTGTGTGTGTGTGCGTGTGTGAAAATCTACATGAATGTACAGTTCATCCAAACATAGAGAATAGGGCCCATCCGTCCGTGTCACTGATGTGTACACACTGTTAATGCTCTTTCAACCCTCTGCAGGCACAGACCTCCCATTGTGTGCCAGTAATCCTCACATCTGCGAACTACTTTTGTGTCTCAGCCTTTTCTCTTCCAATCCTCTCTCTCTCTTTCTCCCATTTGCTGACATACTCTTGTCAATCTGTCACTCAATAAAGAGCTTTCTTAACAGCAGACTCATCCAACCCCAAACAAGTACTTGTACTCAGTTTACAGTATGATAATCTCTAGAAGTACATGAGGGGTGAGCCACTGACTAGAAAAATCACATTTTATTGTGAGATGGTCAGTGGCATCAGAATTGGGTGTTGAAATTTAGCTGGCGCTGTCTAGTGAAGTTTTGATCTCATGACAACCCCTCTCCCAGCCACTCCATCAGTTCTGTGTGCTTGTCACACACTGAGCAGTAAGCAGCTCTCTTACAAAGCTTAGATTGTGCTCGGAGGCCACATGCTAGCTTCTCCATTATTAGTCTGAATCCAACAACATTGTCATTTTACACTCTGTCAACATTTACAGCAAATGGCACAGAGTGATGCCACAAAACTAAATCACTCCCGTCATGCTCCGCAAATGGTGTCCACTGCAGGCTTGTGACGTCACTGTTGTAATTATAATGGGTGCAGTGTATTTGTGCAGGCATTATGTCTCTTGCTTTCAGTGCAAGTTAGATGAAACTATTCATAGGCTTGAAGATTCTAGCAGAGGTCAAGGTTGAATTGATCGAAGCCCATTTGTCAGGAGTTTATCAAAGTTCTTCTCATTAAAAGGATGCTGCAGTCCCCTTAGGCCCAGTCTTTGAAATTACATTATGGGTATTAGAAGCAGATGATGTAGTGCTGAGCTTTATGTGACTCCATCAGAGGTCAGATCTTTCTCCAGTTACATCCTGTCCAACGCTTCTCAGAGCTGGGATTGATTAAAGCCCATGCTGGCGTGTTTACAAGCACTCGTCATTGGCTAATCCTGTCCTGAGGAGATGACACCTTTCTAGATGTTTTCTCACAGGGTCAAGGGGGTGGAAACCGTTCACGTGTCGGGACATGTTCGGTCCACTTCAAGCACTCAAGCTCACACTCAAATAGTCCAACTCAGCCACTCTTCAGTGCTTCAGTTTCCAAACCCTGAAATACTTTCTATAAAGTTCAACAGTGACCACTTTTTTGGTAGCCTTGGTTATGTAATTAAATTGCCCATAGGGTTTTTTAAAGAGTTAGATCATGATATGATTCACTGAAGAAGGCTTGTTGCAGGAATATCTGATTGTTGATTGCTCTGTTAAGAAAAAAACTACAGATTAATAAGAAGAAACGGCAAGTGCGGAGCAAAGAGATTTTATTTAATAAATCTGATCTATGCACTCGAAACTAAGATTGAGCAGAGGGATTTTTATTGCTCTTGAGAATTAAGAGTTACTAGCCATGAAACAAAAATGGTTCCTGCAAGTTAAATCTATCATGATTAAAATAAAACATTAAATTAATGAGCCAATTTGCAGAGTTATATTTAGGGCTGTGCACATTGCATCAAATGATTTTTCAGTTTTTTTGCAGCAGTTTGAGTTTGATAAGCAATTACATGTTTCTGTTGAGCTTTTGAATGCAATGACAAATCGGAGACATTTCAATTTCAGCGCTGAAAATTCTCTCGTTAATTCTCTTCATCATAAACAACAGAGTGCAGAAAAGATGAAAGGAACAGATTCATTTTGTAGCTTCATAATGCTGTAGCCCTGCACTGTAATGAGTTTTTTTATATAATACTTATATATATAATGCAATGATGTCTGTTGGTTTTAGCAAAGGGAAAAAACTAGGGCCCTATAAAATCAGGGGGGGGGGGGGTTCCTCCTTTTTCTCCTTCCTCCCCCAACCCCATATATATATATATAATTAATACATTTAATTTATATAAATTGTTTCATGTTTTTATTTATTTTATTTTTTTTGTTTGCAAATTCTTTTTTTTTTTTTCTCTCTCTTTTTTTTGTGCAGGGTCTGTTGTCCATTACTTTTCTGTACTCCAATTTAGTTTCATTTATTTTTATTGTATTTTAATAATTAAAATATTTTTACAAAATTGTTAAATATAAATATATTTAATAAAATAATACTACTTTGTTTTTTTGGGATTTTTTTTTTTTCTGGTAAATATTTCTTAAAGAATATTGCCCATGAAACGACTCTCAGAGCAGTTTAAGAGGGTGGAAGATATGAAAAAAAATATATCACGATTTTTATCCAGATTCTTTTTCAAATTGTTTTTTTAAGACTGTTTTGCAAATTACAGAGGTAGGGGTGGGTGATATGGCAGAATTTTTTTTTTTCATCATATTTTACCATGATTCTTTGTTTTACTATTTTGCAAGTTGTCTGAGCAGTACACACAAACTAATTTGCCCTTTTTTAATAAAAACAAAGCCTTTCAAGGTAACAAAGTATTTGTAAGTTGTCATTTTATCTTCGTTACTAGAGTAGATACACATTACAAATAAAACAAATAGTGCTTTTATTATTCAGAAAGAGTAGGTGTATTCAGCAGTATTGATTTAACAAACATGAAAGATGAAACACTATACACTACATACATCATTTGTATGTTTATGACAGTATTACCACAATCACAAGTGATAAATATCTTTGTTCAGTAATTAGGTGCTATTTGACAGGCTTTTAGTGTGCGCACGCTTCAGGTGTATGTGCTGGAAAAGTGGATCCGGACAGCAGACATATGAAATGTTTCATCGGCAAGACTTTAAAGCCAATAATGTACTTTTGTGACTGTGAATAAGTGCAGTGTACGGTGAGTGTAATTCTACCACTGAGTTAACACGGGTGACCCATGTGGATCGTGTAGATCCGCTGAGAAATTCTTTTTGAGGGGGGTCTTGAAAAAATCAGTCTTGGATGGTATTTATTGATTATTGATTTGAGCATCCTGCATTCATAGACCATGCGCACCATCCACTGACATCCAGGGCGCCGTTTCTTCCTGCAGGACAATCCACATGGGAGAAGACGACAGGGGAAAGATACACTATTTAATTTAGTGGTGTTTGTGTCACCAAAGGCTTAGGAGCCGTTCACATGCAGCGTGTTTTGTGCGCACAAGCTCTTTATTTTCAATGGAGCCGTGCAGTTTAAAATCCAAAGCTGAAATGATTTTGTAACTGACAGCACCTTCGTGGTTGCCTAGTCACAGCAGTCGCTACAGAAGCGTTTTGAAATTGGTGGAGGAAGCGGCGCACCTTGCGTTTTCCACGCGTTTTTAGACGCTTCATGTGAACATGCCCTTAAGAGAGTAAATTACATTTAATGCTAAAGTATCGTTAACACTAACACAAACATTATTTTAGTGTGTTAGGCCAAAACAATGCAGCTCTGGTTATACAGCTGGATGCTGGGTTGAAATGCAGCTGGATTTGGTCGTGGCTTCAAAGGGAAAAGAGGCGTCCTTTTATTTAAGGGATGTACACATGTCTTTAGACAAATGTCAATACAGTAGTTTTTCAGAACCTGTGCTTGGCTTATTATTCCATTCAACTTATTTGGCTAGTGTATAATTGGCAAAGGGAATGTTTTATTTTTTCTGGCATGCTCTGTATGCAATAGCAAATAGCATTTGAGGTTGATGGTATGTTTTTCGATAATGGTAGAAAATACTTATTATGTTGATTTCTTTGCCCAGAAAAAAAAGAAAAAAAAAACATTCATTCACAGAGAGAGACACAGAACATGCAATATTTATATTTAAGTAGTCTTCTATAAGGCTTAATATTTACAGACACTAGCCTATATCGCATTTTGAATATTATTCAAGTGTGTTGACCTACTTTTGATTTCTCCATCCAAAACAATTTGCGTTATATACTATTTTTTTTTCCCACATCGTTGAATCACAGGGCCCTACAGATACCTCTGATCAACAACCTTGCAGTTTAGAAAGAAAAAAAATCCCTTCTGTGAAGTCTGTTGCACTCTATATCTTGTCTGTCGTCGCCTGTTTCTCCCAGCTATCTGTGTTCCTTGTGCGGTGGCCCTGCTGTGTCTTGTAACTCTCCTCTCAGGGCCACCTGTTTCTTCAAGGCCACGCATTCCTCATTCCCCTGCACATGTGTGCCGAGTGCAGCCCAGACAAAGAGGCCTGGCAAAAATGCAAGCAGGAATGGGGCGTCTGGAGATTATACTGTCATCTCTCTTGAGCTCTGCCTGCGAGGGTAAAGCCCTCCTATCACATTGACCACACGGAGCAGTCAACACATCTTGACACTTTTGTGTGGGTTGTTGGGGACATGGATCGGTGTCCCAGCACTGCTCAAAAGGCACCCGTTTGATTAACTCTGACATGTGCATTGCTGTGGAATGACGGCAAATCTGTTGAAAGCTGTTTTGATTTGGCTGGTAACAGGAAGCAGATGCTTGTGCCAAGGTCTGATTTGAGATTTCCTTCATGGTAAAAAGAAAAACGCATTCCTTGGTTGACACCTTTTTAGGCCATTTTTTAAAATGTATTTATCTTTTATTTGTGTTTTATTCATTCATAGCTCCTTTTAAGTCCTTGTACTGTTACTGCTCTTATAGAAATACAATTCTGTATTGCGTATAGAATTTTAAACCTATGTTTATATCTAACAAGAAATGTTTTGATCAAAATAAGTCAGAACTAATGCGGTCCAATACTGTTGTGTTCTGTCTGTTTGATGCACATACACGTGAAAGCAGAATGGAAAATATTTTATTTTTTATATATATATATATATATATATATATATATATATATTTAACTATTACAGAAAGATATATGCTGCGTGGATTTTGCCTATAGAAATGCATTATTCAGTACTGTAAGTGACATGACTGGCAAAGGTTATCTGTGCAAAGCATAATCAAATTCATCGTTGGTAACTTTCATTATAGATCATAATCAATTTTGATTTGTTGTTGCAGCACTATTTCCTATAAGTGCTGTTCTTATCGTAGGATCTTTTAAAAAAGCATCACAAAAGCAAAACATTGATAATATGAAATGTTTCCTAATGATCAAGTCATCACATCAGTTTATGAAAAGGGTCCGTTGTGTCATAGAGCCTCTCACAGGAAATCTCAGCAGTCTGATGTGTTTTGCATCATTTTGATTGTAGCCGTGAATAATTGCATTTGCTATAATGAGCCAAGATTGTATTCCTTTTGCACAAATTCCGTTAGAGCCGGTAAATATTACTTTCTCTTCACAGGCTTGACTATGGGCTGTGTCAAGAGTAAAGAGGACAAGGGTCCTACACAGAAGTACCGACCAGATCCCACCAATCCCACCCCTGGGTCACACATGGGTCTCTACGGACCAGACCCCACTCAGATGGGCCAGTCACCTGCCCTGAAGGGCCCCGCCAACAACTACAACAGCCGCACAACTGGGCTTACCCCGTTTGGTGGCTCCTCCTCCATCATCACACCCTTCGGTGGAGCTGCCTCTTCTTCCTTCTCCACTGTTGCTGTGAGCAATCCCTTCCCCGGTGCCGTCACAGGTGAGTGGATGAGTGATAAGAACTCTGCCTGTACCTCTGAGAAGTAGCTTTGTCTAAGTAAACAAGAATTTCTAAGAAACTATATCAGATGTCTGATACCAGATCTGGCCTCATGGATCTTGACATTTCCCCATTCCAGATTTTGTGAGCCCTACAGCTCTATACGAAATATGTGAAGGATACTTATTTATTACCTGATCTAAATTGTGTGTGTACCTGTTTTTCTGTTTTGGTGGGGACTAAAAATCTAAAAAAAAGTTTCCTGTAAGGGACCTTTTAATGGAAGTTATATTAAAACAAATCTGAAAGTAATCTAAAAAAAAGTAGTAGGAATACGTTACCTAAAATGAGTAACCTAAATACAATTTTCATGATGTAATCTGTAATCAGTAACGGACTACAATTTACATGTATCTACACAGCATTCGATATGTATATGTAATTGTCTAATGAAACATGGCATCTATAGCTTCCTAGCTGATTCAGTATTTCAGGGTCATCATGAGGATAAAGGTTATATTTGGTGTTTTGCGTATGTAACCGCTTTTTTGATAAGACGGAGTTCATGGAGGCCAGATGTTATGTAAATTAGACGGCTTAAACAATATATCCAGTATGTTTCATTAAATTAGAATTCCAAACTACAGTTGTAGTAGGCCTAAATAAATGCGAGGGGAACTAATGAGATTCATTCCTCTTTGTTCAGTGGTAATTTTTCTGTTCTGCTTCAGGCAGTGCTGTGCAGCGATCTCTTGATACCAAGTCTTTCTCTCCCTAACTCCAAGAGGCTGGGTATTAAAGGGATGTGTGTCTACAGAAGAAAAGGCAAATAATTATATCTTTGTGTGTACCCTGTGAACAGCACAGTTTTTATTCAGTTGAGTTATAAATAGTGTAATTATCACATCATGTCTTGTCACAAGGCAAGTGCTGTTCACGAATCTGCTTTTCCAGGCAACATTTGATCTGATAGCCTTTACTTAAATGCTAAATCCAGTGCGGCCTGATGGAAATTGTCTCTAGGGAAAGTCCAGAGTGTTTTTTAAGATCTTGTCTATGTCAGTGAGTGGATAGAAGAAAGTACTCTGTACATCCAGGACACCTACGTAAAATGTATTCTTTCTGGCATCTTTGAAGCCATATTCAGAAAATGTTATAATCCATGAATGCCATATGTCAGTACTAGCAAAAAATGCAGCCAGTCTTTCTACAATACCAGCAATAAAACGTATTCTGAGTTTATTGCCTCAACCAGATTGACTTGCCTGCCTTGGCAGTAAATGAATATAAACATTGAATTTCTGTCACGATTTTAGATCTACTCTTTGCTATTGACATCCAACCTAATAGGCTAATTTATTATGGGTCTGTGATCTCATCTTTTATGTTGATATTGATCAACATTGTTGACCAAATAAATGTCAAAACTGCTGGTTGCTGTTATTTGTTTGTTCTTAATTGTTACCTGTTGACTTCATTACCTAAAAAATGTAAAAATGACAAATACTCACACATACATGCTTTCACATACATGTTTGTGTGTGTGTGTGTGTGTGTATATATATACAGATCCCTCCACTAATATTGGTACCCTTATTAGGGTGCCAATAATCCTCTGTGTATTGGAAAAATATATTTATTTCATCACAATAATTTCTTCCTATTTTCATTTGTTTTACTTCAATGATAGGTTAGAATTGTGTGAATGAAAGATCAAAAGGATAAACAATGCAGATTTATTTTCAAAGTCACCTTTGCTCAGATTTACCAAGGGTGCCAATATAAGTGGAGGGCACTGTGTGTAGGTATATACAGTGTGTGTGTGTGTATGTATATGTATGTGTATACACATACATATACATACACATACACACACACACGTATGTATATGGGTGTGTGGTAACACTTTGTTTTATGGTGTCCTTGTTACATGTACTTACTATTATAATAGTGATAAATTATGCATAATTACATGATTACAAGATAAACCATAATCCTAACCATATAGTAAGTACATTTCAACTTAGTGTTTAAATATTTAATATATTGTTGCATTTATAATGCTTACATGAACAAATAAACCTAATGTATTTGTGTATATATGTATAATTGCCGTTTCTGTGTGGTTTAGTTCCTACAGAGAAGTTTCTGCTGTTGAGAAAGTGGTAGCATTATCAACTATTTCAGTTTTGCTATTGTAGCAACCCTAATTACTCATCGTCAACACATAGCCGACAGGTTCAAACCTGATCCAATTTAATAGCCAAACAGAAGAAAAGCCAGCACCCTTGCACACGTCATACCCGTTAGACGTCTTGACTTGGCAGATCTGTGTGTGGCATAGTGGATGTAATCAGTGGGTCGGCCTCTGTTCTTAACTAATGGATAATCTGGTCTCGGGGGCCTGCTTAGGTTTAATCCAACCCGCTCCTTTTGTCCTCCCTTCCGCTCAAAACCATCTCGGCTCTGCCTTCTTTCTAGTGGGCCATCCATAAACCATGCGGGTGAAAGTCCCATTGTTGATGTTGTGAAAACAAAGAGCGAGCCGGCTAATGATAACGGACTACAGAGACGACCGAGCCGGGAACAAAAATCAATGGACGCGTCATTCAGCATGTCTATAAATGCTTAACTAAACTCTATTATGTGGCTGAAATAGCATCTGATGCAGCATTTTCAAATGAAAAATGAAGATACTTGGGAGCAGCTAACTAGCTATTAGCGTACTATTGCTTGTCTGAGCCTGTGATTTGCGTCTTCACACAAACCAAATTGATTTTTCTTGCAGGCGGTGTAACTTTCTTCGTGGCCTTATATGATTATGAAGCCAGGACATCAGATGACCTCTCCTTCAAGAAAGGCGATCGGTTTCAGATCATCAACAACACGTGAGTTCCTCGGTTTTGCCCATATCCATTCCAGGGTGATATACTTTGAGTGTATATAAATGTATATGTAAATTAATCCAGCTACAGGAATTAAATTTAGCAGAAATGTATTTATTTATTTTTTAATCCATCATTGTATTCCAAGTTCATTGTCTGGGTTAATGCGTTTCCATAATGGGCCATCTGTTCATCCACCAGCCAGGTTTAGCTCACAGTTAAAATGTTTCCCTCTAATGACCCTGGCGTTTTAATCATAAACCTCAAATTCCTTCGCTTGCCTGCGTTTTTACTTTGTTGATAACGCAGCCTGCAGATGCTTGTTGCCGATTGTTTTGTTTTTTTTAGTTTGTGGCAAAGGATGTGAACCTGATTGTTGGGTTGTGTCTCTTGCTTCGACCCACAGAGAGGGAGACTGGTGGGAGGCTCGCTCCATCAACACAGGGCAGAAGGGCTACATTCCCAGCAATTACGTGGCCCCTGCAGACTCCATCCAAGCGGAAGAGTAAGTAACTCCTCTCCTCCTGTGCTTATCCAATCATCTCATCCCTTCACGCTGTAATTAAGAGAGCGTGATGGCCGGTCACACATACGCCCAGAGCGCTGGTGCTGACAAACACACCAACAAACGCGTGACTTTGAGACAAGCCACTCTCTTTTGTTTAGATACAAACTTTGTCTGTGTCTCTCTTACTGTTACGGCCTCTTAACACAGATTGCTCTTTTCCTTAATTTTTTGTACATGCATTTGATTTAATTGTTCGCTATATTTCATACTGTAAATCTTTTAACCAGTATTATTTTCAGTTTTTGACTTGACTAAAATGTCCTTTAAATGTAGTATGTGGTATTTCTTAATACATAATATAGCAAATATGCGTTATATTGGTTGTTAGTCATTTAAATTAAATAAACGTGATTAAATATCATTCTTCACTGTGTAAAAAATACCATACCATTGTTCATTTATGAATTTTTTTTTTTAAATATGCCTGAATGGTTTAAAGAAAAATATCAAGATGAAAGCTACTTTGAAATCCTTCATATACACTTTAAGATACACATCTGTTCAAAGGGGTAGAACCTGTTCCGTTTTATTTATTTTTAATAAAATGATTTGATTTGATTTTTCTTATTTACTTTTCTTGAGAGAATCCTGAAAAAAACACTTAATATGTTTGATAAAATGATTTAATGATAAAACGGTATTTATTGAGCACCAAATCAGCATATTAGAAATATTTCAGAAGGATCATACAATAATAATTAGAATAATGTCTGCTGAAAATTCAGATTTGCAATCACAGGAATAAATTAGACAACTTTAATATTATATTCGGAAATCTAATATTGCTAATAAAAGTATGTCAGAATGTTTCATATTATGAGCTTGCTTTAATTATACCATATTTTTGACCAAATTCATTTAGCATATGAGACTTAAACATTATACCAACCCAAAACTTTTGAACGGTAGCATGTTGTTTTTATTCTTTTCTCTTTTGTGACTAGAGCTCAGAAAACATTTTTTCCCCTTACATTCGTCATGTCTTGCTGTCTTTTTTTTTATGCTAGTCAAGTTTTCTTCAGATTGCCTTTTGCATGCTCTTCAAGCTTTACCATCACTGGACAAGTGTTTATTTTCCTTTAATTTTATCTCACAGATGGTACTTTGGCAAAATGGGTCGTAAAGATGCTGAGCGACTGCTGCTGGTTCCCGGAAACCAGCGGGGAACTTTTTTGGTCCGAGAAAGCGAGACTACAAAAGGTACATGAATCGCTGTCTTCTTAAGAAGCGTGCTCAAAAACAACCAAAGCAGAAATATTTTTAATCCATTCCCTCCTCTCCTCCTGGCAGGGGCTTACTCTCTCTCTATACGGGACTGGGATGAGATGAAGGGAGACAACGTGAAACACTACAAAATCCGAAAGCTTGACAATGGAGGCTATTACATCACCACAAGAGCTCAGTTTGACACTCTACAGAAACTGGTGAAACATTACACAGGTTAGCACGTAGTTCAAGCAGTATTGTTTATTGTATCTCATTTCAGTTCAAATGGACAGAAGCCCTGAATAGCAGACGTGTGGAGATGGCAGGGCGGTGATTTGAAGCTTTGGGGTCTCACTTTGACTAGCGCTAACAGGTGCCTGACATCTGCTGCGAGTAACGTGTCCTTGTTCACTCAGACTGTCAGTTAATCTTGGCCTAGTTTTCACAGGAGAATGTCCGAGAGGGCATTTGACATCTCATGAGACGTTACGTCCTGCCACAGCATTGTTGTTGTAGCTGATGTCAGGCCCCACAAAGAAAAACCATCAGCTTCTCTTAACTGTGGTTTTTGTCAAGCCGTCAACCCAATGTTATGTTTACCTCAGCGGTTAAACTCTCAAGGCAGGATCACCTGACATAAACTACATGGTGAAAGTATGCAGACACCCTTCTAATCAAAGGGTTTGGCTTTTTCAGCTACACTCATTGTCTAAGGACAATGTATGGCTGTATGACTGATTTTATTGACCTGCAAGCAAACATTTACAGTAGAGCAAGGTGTACCTCTTCTGATCCTGTTTAGCAAAGCACTGTGTACAAAGACAGGTTCTTTTTTTTAAATAAAGCTAAATGTGGAAGAGTTTAACTCTAAAAATATACTTGATTTTAAAAACTTTTTAAAAATTGTTGCGCTCCATCTGAAGGATTTTTAAACCATTTAGCTTTCTTTGTGTGTGAACTACAGTAGAACAGTATTATGAAGTCATTTTACAGTTTAAAATAATTGATGAACAATTGAAAAATAATGTCATTTTTATTAATTTTATTAGTTTATGTTATTACACTCCTATAAAATCATGTAAATGACTGATCGTCAACTGCATGATTTTTAAAACATTTAAGGATGGATGGATAGATGGACAGATCTATATCTCTAGTCATTACGCCAGTCTTCAGGATCACATGATGCTCTTTACGAATCATGTTGATGTTGATTAAATCCCCATAGTAAAGTCGGTAAAACATTTTACAATGATCATCTCTTATTTTGAAATGACATGTTTTAATTCCCACTAATAGATGAATTTGTTTTCTGTGAGGCATTTCATGTCACATGTCACAGAACCGAGGGCCAGTGAAAGTAACAGATTTGCTGTTCAGATTCATCTTATCTGAAGAATGTCATGGCTTAATGAAAGGCCATCAGTCCTTGTCCGGCTCTCTCTGTGTGACCTGCTTCGTAAAGATTTTAATCGTTTGTTTGAGAGACAGTGATTAATGTGCTTTATAGTGAAAATGTGATGAATTAATGACTTTTGCCCTTACCTAGGTCATGTTGTAGCCTTGTTCTGTTATAGCCTCACTATTGTATGAAATCTGTGAAAATATCACGCGCCTTGTTTAATTAGAGCTGCATCTGTTCATTTTACCTGATGTCTTTTTCATCCACTATACTATTGTTTTTTGTTTTTTTTGTTTTTTTACACTTTGTTTGTGTTCAAGTTATTAACAGGACGTTATGTACTGATCTAGATGGGGTTGTTTTTATTAAGGTGGCGTCTGTCGTCCACATATGGCTGTTACAGGGGTAATTTAGCTGACATCCTCTGGAAGAACTAGTCCCATAGCGTTTATATAAATTAACCCTAATTTTACTCCTGTGTGTGTGTGTGTGTGTAGAGCATGCAGATGGGCTTTGCTACAGACTGACCACAGTGTGTCCGACGGTGAAGCCCCAGACTCAAGGTCTGGCTAAAGATGCATGGGAAATTCCTCGAGAGTCACTGCGTCTGGAGCTCAAGTTGGGTCAGGGCTGCTTCGGAGAGGTCTGGATGGGTAAGATAAATATGCATACAATGCACTCAAACCCATTCCTCAAAGCATCTGGCACACTATACCCCACTGCTAACATTTTGTCAGAAAGGCTTCTGTTAATAATTTATGACTAAATACATGGTTACTTGACAAAAATGACACACATTACTAGATAACACATTTTAAGCATGTGGCACATTATACCCCACAGCTAACATTTATATGTCTTCTTTACCCCACTCTCACATTTATATCTGCCGTTTTTGCAAATGCAGCACAGTACTTGAGTGTGTTCTTACTAAAGAAAGACGTGAAAGTGGGTTATTAAGATCCTTTCTTTCATCACTGCTCTTAAAGCTCGTCACCCTGCAAGCCCCAGCTTGCCACATTACAGAAAGCAATGTCTGGAATTTCACTTGTGTGTGTGTGTGTATGTTTGTTTCAATATGCATAATAGGTCCCACACAACTGATTTGTCATCTGCTGGCAATCTGTGTCATTGCAGTTTAAATGGGTTTCACAAAACTGTCTGTCCTGGACTGGCAAAGTAACATTCTTCACCTGTTTTGTAAGAATTCTTAAAGGGATAGGTTACCTAAAAAATAATCATTTCGTAAAAATGTACTCCCCCTCAGGCCATCCAAATGTATATTTTTGTTTCTTCCTCAAAACCAGTCTGGAGAAAATTAGCATTACATCACTTGCTCAATGGCTCCACTACAGTGAATGGGTGCTGTCAGAATAATGATACAGCTGATAATAGTATCACAATAATCACAAAGCTGCTTATAAACTTCACTTTTCCTGGACTTTTCTATTGTTTTAAACATTTCAGATCAGTTTGGGGGGGGGTTTCTCCCCCTAAATTAGTTCCTGGATTGCACACACATATTTTTTGCATAGCTAGTAGAAATCTTCTAGTCTATGAATTGTAGTCTAGAAATGTTTCTGAAGATAAAGGCTGAATCCAGGGGAGGTTTTCAAAGTTTCATTTGTGAAAAAAACACTCTAGATTCTTTCTTTTGCGCTCATTTTATTAATTCTTTCATTTTTCTCCTAGGTACATGGAATGGCACGACTAAAGTAGCTATAAAGACACTGAAGCCGGGCACCATGTCTCCTGAAGCCTTTCTGCAGGAGGCCCAGATCATGAAGAAGCTTCGGCATGACAAGCTGGTGCCCCTGTATGCTGTTGTGTCTGAGGAGCCAATTTACATCGTTACTGAATACATGGGCAAAGGTAGCTTGCGCCGTTGTCTTATTCCTTATTTCTTCTTCTGTTTGTTTATAAGCTTGAATGGATGAAGATATCCTATTTTTGATCCACTTTTAAACACTGTTTCGCTTTGTTCCTCTGTCTATTAGGGAGTTTGCTGGACTTCTTGAAAGAGGGTGAAGGCAAGTACCTCAAACTGCCTCAGCTGGTAGACATGGCTGCCCAGGTAAGAGAAAGACCCAACCGCTATCCACTGTTCCAACCAGCCAGCTTTATTTTCCTTTTCCACATGCAGTAACACACAGCTGCCCAATCGTTAGCAGAAGCATGTCACAGTGAACCTGGACGAGTGGCGTCTCCCAGAGCAGCAGGGTTTCTGTTTCAGCCTCCAACTGGCTGTCATATTTATTTAATATCTGATATGACATCCTGCTGCCTGTGTGTCTCTCCCAGCCACTATGATCCTCTTTTCCCGCCTAATGCCTGGAGCACTTAACCGCCACTCCTGTGGGGCCACTTCACTTTAATGTGTCTACTCAATTCTGCTCCGTTCGCTTAAAAAGCTCGCTGTTGCTGTCTCACGTTCTTCCTTCCTACTGTGCGCAGTCTCTTTCTCTGTCTCTTGGCTCCCTGGGCTCCACTGCCGCATTGCTTGGCTAAGGTTTCAGTCTCTTTCTCACATCTCAACTTGTGAGACGATGCTTATGAAACCCTTTTGGACCGTTCTGCTGTCTCAGATTGTTTGTTAAATTCCTTAAGGATTCCTGTTTTGTTTTTTTCTTTTCTTTTAAGATTGCTTTTAGAAACCTGTTAGCTTGCTTTATAGATTTTGCCCATAAGCAGCTATGTGAGTGTTGGTTAAATCAAAGCTTTTTAAGTATTGAAACTTCGATCATGTGCCACCTCATCTGAACCCATACATGCAGTAGTTCAGCTCTCTTAATATAGGACTTCCATGACTGGATCTGCCATTGTTGGCTTTGTAAGGCTTGATTTCCTGTCATCTTGTCTAGATTGCAGATGGCATGGCCTTCATCGAGAGGATGAACTACATCCACAGAGACCTGAGGGCTGCTAACATTCTGGTGGGAGACAATCTGGTCTGTAAAATTGCAGACTTTGGCCTTGCTAGACTGATTGAAGACAACGAATACACTGCTAGACAAGGTATGTGGATGGAAACGCAATATTAACACATTCGATAATTAGGTCTGAAGAGGTAATTACTTAATTGCCTGGTCATGCTTTATATGATATTAGAAATAAATCCTAATTATGCTAATTAAATTCTAGTCACGTATTGCCACCCGACTAAGGGAATTTTAAGTGAATGTAGCTGGTTTTTAGCCTCTCTTTCCGGTTCAGTAGTGCGTTATGCGAGCGGTGCATTCTAATGTTATAATAATGAAAAAAAAAAAAAAATTATATTATTAATATTCCACTCAGGATGTAAATGGAAAGTGAATATACTTTTTTAAATTAAATTCTAATCCTGTGCTTTTTATTTTACTAAGAATTAAGGGAAATTATGTATTTCATTCTATAATTATGATTAATTTAAAACCACAGCCATCCATCTGCATGGTGAAATATGTAACTCACTGTCTGCAACAATGTTGCTATTGGCAACAAAGCTGTTGTGCTGGAAATTTCAAGGCAAACAGCATCTAATGCATAATTACCTCACTTACTGTTTGAATCCATCATCTCCCAGAATGCACCGTGATTGAATAGAGCATGTTGACTTGCCATTGCCTACAAAAAATGGTGAAATATGATCGTTCCCTGCAGGGAGTCTCAAGTGCCCAACGGCTTCTGGCCAGTAAAGAAAATGGTACATCACATACTACAATCTACAATCTTTTGCTTTGTGTATGTAACTGTGTTTGGAGATGTTTCACTAATGATCTTTAAAGATCAATGAATCGGTGTCTTTCAGTTTCTCATGTTCCCTCATTTGACACTTCACTGGTTACTATTGTCTGACTTGAGACTTGTCACAACACTTTAGATCGGCACATAAACTGCAGCCACATTGAGCTTTAATGCTTGTGCAAGAGACAGAGGTTCAAATCTGGCCTGTTGTGCGCTGAACCCAAGACCACAACATCAATCGGTGGACATAAAAATAAATAAATAAAATGGGTTTCATTTTTTTACCATGCAGATCCATTGAATTAAGTAATGTGGAGGCCTACAGGATGTTTTAAAATGCTGACATGTGCTTTGCTTAAGTAAGAGCCATTGACTCTACTGCAGTAATTTAGAGAATGTGTGCCATTGTTCCTTCAGGAGCCAAGTTTCCCATTAAGTGGACTGCACCAGAAGCAGCACTGTATGGCCGATTCACCATCAAATCTGACGTCTGGTCCTTTGGTATCCTGCTGACGGAGCTTGTGACCAAGGGCAGAGTGCCATATCCAGGTAAGAAATGTAACATTTGATTTAGCAGCAATTTTTTTTTGTAGATACACCCTCACGCAAAATAAATCACCATTTTGTTGTTTGATCCCTTAAGACTCTAATCTCTCTAATTAATCTCTGACTAATATATATATTTAATAAAACCTAAGCATTTTCTGCTCCTGCTTTGAAAGTGCATGTAACCAAAACTGAATCATAAAATGAATCTATATGAATCAAGTGGTTTAATCCAAATCACTTTATATGATAAACATAATTAATTAAGGTCTTTATTTGCATGTAAACGATGATCAACATGCATAGAGCATATCACATATGATTAACTGGAAAGCCCAATTGTGTGTGTGTGTGTGTGTGTGTTGGTGATGCACAAGAAAGCATTAGTTATGCTTTAGTGTGTGACACATACGTGAATAAATTAAATATGTTCAAAAGTAAATCTGTCAACCAATCACAATCATGTACAATTTTATTTATTTTTGTTTTTGCATAATGTGTTTGCATGTCTATATTTGTTTTAATTTATATTATGAATGAATATATCTAATATATAAATATTTTTTTGTGTGTGTATTTATATATATATATATACATATATAAACAGAATACACACATATATTATGCGAACATGAGATTTATTGCGATTAAGCATTTATTTCTTCACAAGACTGGGATTAAACTACTTTTTTCATATGGATTAATTTCATGACCTATTTGGTTGTCCGTTTTGCTGACCTTGACCTTTTAGAGGAAGGACAAAAACGTCTCAGGTTTCATGAAAAATATCTTAATATGCATTTCGGTAAAGAATAAAATGGGGGTGAGTAAATGATAACAGTGAAACACACCTGAACCAGCTACTCATGGTCTTCAGGTTTACTCAAAACAATTACAGGCAGGTGTGTTCAAGCAGGGTTGGGATCCAACAGACCTGCAGGTAGGTAGATCTCCAAACTGAGAGGTGCAGATTCCACTGTGCCCCCTACTGGAGCAGAGGGGGACTGCTGGGTGTGTTATTACTACTCCGAAGGAGCCATCTGGCTTAGGCGGGCATGAAGGACCGATTGGGCACCAGTTCTTATTTACCACCATCTGTCTGTTCCCTTCCTGCACCCGTCCCTCACACGACCCAGTCTGTCATTTGTAGTGCTTACCTAAAGCCTCTCACTGATGCTGCACATCACAAACCCAGTTAAGCTTTCATCAATCATTCAGTCGTACACTATTAGAGCCAGTCCATTATTGATGGGCATCTGCTTGCATGCAGAGCCCTAGAAGAGGCTGGGTTAATGTGCCAACTTCACTCAAGTGCCGGCAGTTAGGCTTAGTGGTTAAAGTACTGGGATGGTTGCCAAGAGCTTGTAGGTTTGAACCCCAGTAATGGAGAGCCTTAAACTATCAGCATTTTAACCTTGAGCAGATACCCTTTGGATGTTAGTGTGCACTGTTAGTCTGTACAGGCTTGGATTATTTTATAGTGTAAATGCATGAGTCAAAATAAAGTTTTTAATCTGTAATATGTGACTATGTTTGGTCTTAAAGGGATAGGTCACCAAAAATTCTGGCATTATTTAATATTTATCACCCTCAAGTCGTTTCACCCTCAAGACACAAACAGAAATTAAGATATTTTTAATGAAACCCGAGAGCTTTCAGACCCTGCATAGACAGCAACACAAATGACATGTTCAAGGCCCAGGAAGGTAGCAATGACATCATTAAAATAGTACATCAGGGGTTCAACCCTAATTTTACAAAGCTACGAGAATACCTTTTATGTGCAAAGACAAAAAAAATGATGTTCTTACAATGAACAAATTTCTTAGGGGTTTGGAATGACACGAGTAATTAATTACAAATTATTTAAGCATTTCCATCCAAGTCACAGCAGGAAGTCTAACTTCCCACACAACATAAGATTTATTAATTCGAGTTTATACCCATAAAGAGGTATTGTTGTGAGTCATTGTGCAAGAGAGTGTAAATGAAAGTAGGCTGAGCTCAAAAAGGTCACTCTTGTGTTTCTCGCATGCATAAAGAATCCTTCCTCTGGGAGAGCTCTCGGATACGGTCAACCCACTGATTTACACTTCCTGTCCTCTCACGTAGCACCAGACTCTCTGTCCCCTCTGTCCTCGACGCTCCCGTCCTCTGCGGGTTCCAAGCGAAGTGTCCGCTGTAATTACACACCCCTCACATCCTGTCTGAGACAGTCTGGCTGCTGAACAGTGGGCGGTTGCACAAACTGACTCTGTATATCAACTGTTTTTCAGGCATGGTGAACCGAGAGGTGTTGGAGCAGGTGGAGCGGGGCTACAGGATGCCGTGTCCTCAGGGCTGCCCGGAGTCGCTGCACGAAATGATGCGGCTCTGCTGGAAGAAGGAGCCAGACGAGCGGCCCACTTTCGAATACATCCAGTCCTTCCTGGAGGACTACTTCACCGCCACTGAGCCACAGTACCAGCCCGGAGACAACCTGTAGACACCGTCTACAGGACCCAGAGACTCACCACCATGTGCTAATAAGCCACCGGGACGGTTCCCAAACCCATTGTGGCACCTCCTCCCTACAGCTCCCCTGCACACTTGTCCTTACAGAGAAGATGTTTTTGTTTCTTTCGTTCTCTTCCCCCCCAAACTTTAAAACTAAAATGTATGTTTCACTACAGATGCAGGATGTTCTCTGCCTGAGGATGTGTGTGTGGCGGAGTTGACGAGGGTGTGTGTATGAGCGGGTTTGGAGCGGGACCACGTCACGCTCCCGGAGCTCTGCTGGGGTGATACCCTGCATTGCACACAGAGGGAGCTGTGAAACAAGAGATGAGCTTTGTGCTGATGGCTGGTTCACAGTTGCACAAAATCAGCTTTTTCTTTTATCTCTTTTGTTTTTCCCCTTGCCTTCCTTTTTTCTGTTTTCTTTTTTCACCTGAACACTAAACCCTATTGTAAAATTAGTCTGATATTTTTAAATTGTTTGTTTTATTTTTCCCTTTTTTATTTTTATTTTGAGTAGTTTATTAAAAGTGACCAATAACTGTGGTTGAATCGGTCGGCGCTACCAGTGCCATTGCTGGGACGGTAAAGTGAAAGTCAAAGAAGGACAGAGAGAATGAGACGCATGAGGGCATTAGCTGTTCTGAATGTACGGGAGCTTGAGTTTAAGACATCAATTACAGGGGCAGAATTAGTTTTTCTCTAAAACGCTTTTATAGCAGATCATGATTTTTAATAAGTACCTTCATTTCAGTTTCAATCAATCTCTATGAGAGCTTGAAATCATATCCTGGGAGATGATTCATATTGGAAAAGCCTTGGCAAAACATTTCTGACGACTGATCGCCATTTCAGCTAGCTGCTAATTTTCAAGTAAAAAGTCATTATTATAAATCGTATTTTTGTCTCGAGGGTAATTAAGCAGAGAGATTTACTCTCCTTTGATTAACAAAACACTAGACCTGACCAGTCCAAACATCGTTCCTCACGCCGCTGTTGAGACCCGACGGGTCGCAATATCACAACAGCAATGACTGAGTTGCTTTCTTTCACACACATCAGCACCCACACTGCCAGGTTTGTGTTTTTCGTGCCAACTCATTTGTAGTGTTGCCAACTTCTCGGTACCAATTCATTGTTCTCTCGCGTACACTCCAATAAATGAACCGCAGAGATTTATTGATCTTTCACAGATGATTTCATACGTAAATGTTTCGGTATATTTCAAGAGAGCCATGGTTTTTTCATCTGGACATACGAATGTGAACTTGCTCAAATTATTTCCATGCAGATCTTTGTTTTTTGACCAGGATTCAGAATTATAACGCCTTTTTAACTCCATGATGTACCACGTTTGCTGCTGGTGGGGTTGTTACATTTCCTGTTGGAAAGGCGTCACTGTGAAATATTCAGGTACTACAAATTGAGACCATTTACCAACCAAAGTTTGATGGAGTCAGTAAAGTTTGCCTTCCATCCTGAGCGCATTTAAATAAAAGTATGATTGATATTGTCCTTGATCTGTTAAAATGGTACAAGTCTGATGGAGAGGGCAAATTAAACATCATCATCATCATCATCATACAGCCATCCAGTTTTTGCACCACTATTGCAGTACATATTTAGTCTTAATGTTTGGTCATGTACTGTCTGTCATGGGTTCATTTCATCCGTGACAAGGAATTGAATGCACTTGGGATGAATCAGACTGCTAATCTTTCGGAGGGCTAATTTGTTGGTTTCTTCTCCCTTTTGTCATGTAGCTTTTCATATATAGAGAGAGGCCTTGCTTTTGTCCTTCCTGTATGTGAGCCCTTTGTCCTAGGGACTTTATAGTCTCCTCCTGTATCCAGGACATCAACTGCACATTTCTTCCATCACCACCTCCTGTTTTACAAGGGCTACAGGCAAGTTTGTGCAAAACTCTGTTATTGATTTTTGTTCGTTGTGTCAAAAAAGAAAGAAAATACTCTAATGTAAGGTGAGGGTCTCCGCTGCAGAGTTAGATGAGGATGTTTGTTGTGAAACAATGGTTACGATTACTAATCTGAAGAATTTGTACAGTAAAAATAAAGTTTTACGTAATGCTTTTAACTTCATGTGGATTATTTGTAAATCACGTGTGTTTGTGTTGGTCAGACATGAATACATATTTCACAATTGGCTTCAGTTTTTTATTTTAAGTTGCATTTGTATATTCTGAGACTGTAACAAGGTTCCATAGAAACATGCTCAAGAATTAAATTAAACATTTATAATGCTTTATAGTTTTTCCCAGAGTGAACACACAAAGGTTAAACTAGGACTAAACTTGCTTAAACTTAAACTTGCACTAAAAGTGAACTACTTTTAAGGAGTTATTGGTATACCTATTTACAATCACACAGTGATATCTAGTACATTTCTGACATACTAATGTTTAAGTCAGTTAACACAAGACGAGTTAGAAATGCAGGTCTAATCACGTGATAAGAGCATAAATAACAATAGTTGCAGTGACTTGACTTTTATACACAATGCATAAAATATAACTAAATACACAGGATATAGGATGGTACCAGTGTACCCTGGTTAGTGCTGGGATGAAAACCGATGATTTGTAGACTATACATCATCATGCCTAAAAAAAAAAAAAAAGCATTAGATCCACTAACGTTACCTAGTTTTTTTACATTTTAATGTGTAGATCACTTTTAAAATATTAACCCTTGGTGTCTGGCATTGTGAATAAAAATAAAAAATTTAATGAACAAAATAGAAGATCTTTTGAAAAAAAAAAAAAAAAAAAAAAAGTTTGTTTTAATGGCTATATAGTATGTTAAGACTGTAGCTATACTTTTTATTCAGGGGTACAAACGGAGCAAAATTATGCAGTTTGGTGCTGCTGGTGCCATTTAAAGAAGGCAAAAGTAAGGTTTAATTCTGATAGCTTGCCATGTAAATCAGTTAGTCTTTTATAACTGTATAGTGGACTACTTAGAACTAAATTCACAAAAGTATTATATATCTATACTTCATTTCTTTATGATCAGTGCTGTATTTAATGTTGGGAGCAAATGCATCGCAACACGGGACAATGATGACTGAGAGATAAACAAATAAACGTTCCTCAAGAGCCTGTTGTATGATAATTGATACATACATTAACATTTTTTTCTTTTTATTATGTATAGAAAATGTATAAAAGTGTTTTCAGTCCAAATGATAAGGTAAATTATTATCTTGAAATAATAGTTTTTCTCAGTCGGTTTGGTGCATTTCACAGATCAGAAATGAAATGTTCAAAACTACTTGTTCAACCTCCACTTCATCTAGTCACTTGTGCACATCATAAAAGTTTCTCATTCTTTTGAACAATTTGAGATTGCTTCTGTACAACTGATTACATACATTTGTCTGTGGTTTCCTACATTTTCAGCTGCTAATGTCATGCTGCTCAAAATCTATTATATAGTTATCTGTGCAACATTCTTACTCCTCAAAACGTGTAGTCATTAGTTCATCATATACATCATTACACGCAAAATTGTTGATCTAGTTGTCATAAACTATCAAATATATTTTCTACACATTTCTATTAGACTTTGTAAATTTGCCATAAATTGTGAATCTTGACTTTCACTAATAAAGAGAGTACAGACCAAGTGATAGACAGTGATGGTTAGATCAACCAATTATAAGCCAGTTTTTCAAATAGCTCAAAGGTGCATCTCATGAAATGTTTGTCTGGAAAGCATATATAACACAAGATTTACAAATTCTGATAACGTATGATTATGTTGTCCATTATGACCTTACAATGGATAAAAATTCATGCTCTCTTTCTGTTAATATACACATACAGTAATGTGTAAATTTGTACTTTTGAAATGGATGTATGACATAAGTGCAACCTTCTGCATTTCAGTCAAGTAACTGTCATCCAAAGTGTTTACATCAAGTTACACTAAAAGAGTTGACTCTTACATTGACGACATGACAAAGCAAGTAAGTTACAGGCTTTTGCTGGAAATCCATTGTGTGGTGCTGTTTTTTATGAATAGTTTTAAGAAATGCACATATGTCTTTGCAAACACAGAGGATGATTTGGAAAACGCACGAAAGCAAATGAGAAAAACGAATAAAATATAAAACTTATGTATCTTATGGAAATCAAAGATCAACAGGTCATTGTTTGATGTTTTAGAGCCCTTAAAACTTCATGTATCAAATATGAAGCTTGATACAGTTAATAATTGTAATACTTTTAAGCATGGCACCACATTGGCTCCCCTCATTCATTTGAATAAACTGTGCTGATGAGTGTGAACTATTCTGACATGTTTCATGATGTGACTAATTGGAAAGTGTCTCACCTGGCCATCTGCTTGTACATGCCCAGGGCCTCCTGTGCCACATACTGGATGAAGGCGGGATCCTGCAGCCTGAGACCCGCAGGAACGGTCAGGGTGAGAGTGGGGGAGTTGAGAATATTCACTTCCACTGTAGTGTCTGCTGCTGGGGTGTTGTCGCTCTCCTCAGTCTGTGCAGCCACCTTATTATTTTGGGATCAATAGGTTTAACATATTATTTTTCTACTAAATCTACCACCACTGTTGCTTTTTCTCACCTACTGAATAATTTCCATATCCGTATTCCAATTACTATCGTGCTACATGTCTAAAATAGCTCAGTATGACAAAAAAAGGTACTACTGTGATATTGTCTTGGTAGTGGCTCACCGTGGCAATGTTAAAGATGCGCTCAGGAGTGGTGTTGTTATTAGCGAGCTCAGTCACCCAACCAAAGTCAGAAGCCATGTTGCTGAGCCAGCTGATGGTGTCATCCGTGTGACGCTGCACGATGCCCAGCACCTCTTCATACTGCTCCTTGGACGCTTCCAACAACTGAGAGGCTTCATCCAATTCGATGTGCAGTTCTCTTACATTTGGGCATTCTGTGAATCAAAAAATACGTGCTTGATAATATCAGTACCACTTTTTAGAGTTTTCTAAAGGGACAGTTAACCCAACAATTTAAATTCTGTCTTATTTACTCAATCTCATGTTGTTCCAAACCTGTATCACTTGTGTTCTTCCATGGAACACAATGATGAACGAGAAGCTCTGTAGCCTGTATATGATGGTAAGGTCAACAGCTAGTTCTTATGAGTGAATTCGTTGGATCAGCTTCACTAACCAGTCTGACTAATTCTTTAATGGATCAGAATGAACAGGATCTTAATTACAGGATTTCTTCTTAATTCAGGTTTGAAACAACTTGAGGTTGACAGGATTTGAACTGTTCATTTAACTTGTCAATGTTAATTCTTACCGGTAATCATGGTTCCCTGGCAGGCTTCACACTTGCTCTGCAGCTGCCAGCACTCTGAGGACTGTCTGCGCAGATCTCTGCACAGTCTCTTGTTTTGCAGAAACTGAGGGAAAACTCTCCTCTCTGGAGTGAAAACAGACACATGTAGAGAGAGTTGAGGCCTGTTCAAACTAAATCGATAACTGCATTAGGGTTCACACCAACGCACAATAACTTTGTTTAAGAACACACTGCAGTTAAGTCTCTTTCAGTTGAAACAGCCCTTAAACTTAGTCTAGGATTAGTCTGTGAAACCAGGGGTAAGTGTACTTGTGTGTTCTTACCTAACAAAGTACTCTAATATAAAGTAACTACATAGAGTAGAGTTAGGTTTAGGGGCAGGTTCAGGGTTATTACTTGGTTATAATATTTACTTTAACACGGACAGCAGTGTAAAATAAAGTGCTGCCAAATTTTCAGATTCACAATAAAGCACCTTTTTTATCCTCCCCTGTCTTCTCCATAGCCTCATGAATGTCACTGAAGGCTTGTGTGACGACGGCCCCAAACTCCTCCAACACACTTCTACCAAAGTCAAAGAAGGACTCCAGCACATCCTCCAGTCCCACACCCTCCAGAAAGGCAGAATCCAGAGCTTTATTGGCAGGCTTGAGCACCACCTCGCTCTCTTTATCCTCCTGAAGCTCAGGGCCAAGGGCCCTGCGTAGGGCCTGGTCCAGATCATGGTGGAAGCGAGAGACCAGCACGACACTGCGGTTGACCAGGGTTCCCACTTTGGTCAGCAGGTTGCTGAAGGAGTCCTCGATCGTCACCACCTCCAGGTCAGGATTCTGTGCGCTCTGGTGTAGCACAACCTCTTCCTGAGTATAACGAGGGCCAAAGCGATTGCTCAGTCTTTGGAAGAAGTTCTGTAGCTGTGGAGAATTGGAAAATACATGATGCAGCTTTGGTATTTTGATTCAGTTTATATAGAGTAATTTCAAAACACAGCATTTGAACAGAAAAGATGGATGAGAATTCATACTTTGTTGGTGAAGGTGGCAAATCCACGACGGCAGGTGTTGGTATAGAAGTTCTTACAGGTGTCCTCAAGACAAGGTCGACATTCATCCCAGGAAGACTTTAGAGACTCCTTACACTGCTGCTCGGCTTCATTCAGCTTCTTTTCTATATCCTGTGCAATCTCTGCCGCCCCCTGGTGGTGCAAGAAACCAATGACAGGTTTCAAACATTTATATCAAAATAGTACTACATTTATGTATTTTTTGGTTACCACAAGTAGAAAGACAAAGAATTCCACTTGAATATTCACTGACCTTTTTCTTCTCCCCACTGTGCCTAAGTGACTTCATGAGGTTTGCATGTTTCTCTTCGTTCCTGGCCATTACCTCCTTCATTTGTTTAATCCCAAACAGTGCTTTGCTGACCTCCTGATCCACCAGCTTCTCCCCTTCCAGAGACAGGCCTGAAAGACCATCACGTATTAATTTGAGCACATAGTCATGATATTTATCTCTTCGGCTGTAGGATGCACTCACGTTTGAGAGCGTTGGCTGATATCGGAGGCAGGGCAGTTTCAGGGGCACAGTGAAAGGCCCCCAGAGACCCCAGGAAAACCAGAGAGAAGATCCACACCCTCATCCTCAGCAACTTCAAAGGAGTAACAAAATCTGTTTAGGAAGCAAGTAGGTGCTTTAGAGACTTTCATAAAATAATTACAGATATTAAAAAGGCCTTATAATTTACAATACACACAAATAAGACAGTCTTTTTTGTCCCAAGTCGGTCTTAATCGTTAGAATGATGAAGCAGTAACAGCTGTGGGTAACCACTGAGGGGCACTACATCTTCACTGAAAATTCACGCTTCAAAGAAATTCAGTGTTTTATAACCTTCAGGACACTTATAGTCAGTTTATGTCGCTCTTTAGTGTGTGTGGTCAGTTTGTATTAGTATCTTATTATTTCATTCATTTTTATGTTTGCTTCCAAGATCCAGATGCTTCCACTGAGAATCGAGGCCCAATTCTCTAGAAGCTTCTTTCTGGGATTAAGAAGGTGGAATATGGGATATATTAAGCAGTTTATGAGGTTACAGAATGTGACTTCATATTATAGAGCCAAATAAGTATGGTGACTATCTCCTCAAAACCCTACATTTGGTCTTTTTTTTTTAAGATCAGCAACCAGACATATGAGAAAATATTCTAGAAATACCACAAGAGATGCACAAGTTCACCAGCTTTACTTCATGACCATCTGTTGTCTTAAATGAACACAACAGAGCCACCACATTTGGCAGGTCCAAGTCAAAAGCCAGTGTTGTAAAGATGTCACATCATATGTGAGTGCTGGTAAATCAATCAGTACATCACATTCTGCCATTTATCTTTGTTGCCAAGTTAGTTACACAACAGTGTCTACATTAGTCAAAAGGAGGATGTGCTTTAAAAATCACTGCTTAACAAGTAAATGCCACAGATGACTTTATCTAGTATAGAATTAGCTCTATAATTAAATTACCTGTAGACTGAATGTTCATGCCTAATTGCTTTTTTCCTTGTTGATCTGTTTGCTTTTAGATCATCATTCAATCAGTGATAGATCAACATGGCAATTCACGTTTAGCATATTTGATTTCTGTCCACAGTAAAATACACTGTGATCCTGTCCACAGGTCTTTACAAAGTATAAAATAATATTAATAATATAAACAAACCATGATCATATTTCATTGTGTTTCATGAGAGATAAGTAAACCGAGCAATCTAACAATATATAAAGATTAAAGTATAGGAACTCACCAGAAAATTCCTACTGTTCAGTGCGATGAATGCTGTTTGCTGCAGAGGGAAGGTGTGTTGTTTATCTTTACCCGAACACTTCTATTTATACTAAGTAGAACCAGAGACGATCCAATTAAAGCATTTAGAGCTTATAACCCTCCGAGATGTAATCCAGCCACCAAAACTAGCTTTTGTTAAGCTGTTCTCAGAACCTTTTATTTATTTATTTTTATATATTTTTTGACACAATACACTTTTAAAAGTTTATGAAAGAAGCTTCTCAGCAAGGTTGCATTTTTTTTATAAATACACTTAAACAACTAATATTGTGAAATATTGTTGGATTTTTTCTTTGCTATATGTAATTGTAAATGCAATTTATTTTTGACGTAAAGGAGCCATTACTCAAGTCTTCTACATTCTAGTTACGATTCAGAAATCATGCTGATTTGGGGCGTGAGAAACATTTCTTATTATTATCAATGTTGACATGTTTCAAAACTGATGAATTTTTCTTAGTAAATTGATGAATAAATAGTTTAAAACAACAGCATTTATTATTATTGAATGTCCTTGCTGAATAAAATCACAAATTACTTAAAAAATAATAATAATGGTATTGAATGGTAGTGTTTGCTAATTGCGTTATGGCGTTTTTTTTTATTTTTTTATTAAAGGTAAATTTGGATAAAGGTCAGTTTTAGGTAAAAGTAAGTTAAATATAATAGGTTATACAATCTATATCACAATGTCTTAACGTCTCAAGGTATTAAATCAACCTTGTGTATATAAAGAAGCTGGCAACAAAGACATGGTATAGGCCCACATTCCCCTCATGCTTCTCATTAGCACACCATGTCCTTGTAAAAGTGCCCTCTCTTCAGGGCTTGTGACCCTGAAAATAGTATTTTCTAACATCTAATGAGAAACAGAAATATGGGCCACTGGTATGTCCACTCTGCTAAGTCTAAACACACCTGTTTCTAATATCCCTATCTGGACCTGTCACGCTCATATAGTGCCAAAGACCAAGCGGCTGGCACGGCGAGGGTGAATTACTGGATCTGAGAGCACGGAAACCTCAGAATACATATAAACAGTAACGGCAGAACATGCAATGAAAACATTGCTTTAGTATAAAATGATACACACCCTCTTCCTTATGAAAATGTAAAGTTGACAGATTTTTACCATATTGGATGTCCTTCAAACGCTGTAAGCTTTCAGAATCATTTTGTTTCACTTCTGTAACAACAGTAGCAACTATAGTATTTTAGTAGTAACTATGGTCACTATAATAAACTTTGAAAGAAAAGTGTGGTTCTGGAGGTAAATAAAAATGGATAAGGCAAAGGCACCTGCTCTGGCACAAAAGCTTCTGATACTTAAAAGGGCGCATAAAGTCGGTTTAGAGCCCAGCAGTGCAGCTTTAAAACGTTGGAGTTGTTTTTTTTTTTAATGTTAGTGCTTAGCCTCGTTAAGTTGGAAAAACATTTCTGGCCAGTGTGGTGCTTGACTTGTGTGGTGCAGCGGATCACACTATTCTGAACAATCCAGCGGGATGTCAAATAATTAATCACGGATCCCTGTGGCAAAGGGATTTAGAGAGAAATGCAAAGAAAGAACAAAATGAGCTGTGTGTTTATTAAACCCGAAGGGAGCGGAACAATTGTGCAAGCAATTCTGAGCAACATTCAACACACGCAAAGGACTTTCTACTTGCCATATTTTGAGGGAGAAAATGTATCATGTATATAATAAAAATGCTCAAATAATAAAAATAATTAAAAATGCTTTTTACAGTCTATATGAGCTTTTCAGTCTAACTTTAAGTAATACAGTTTAGAAAAAATACTGTAACGTCATTATATTATTGTGTAACATAAAGAAACTTCTGTCTTCATTTACAAACACCCACTCGTTACAAACCTATATGAGTTTATTACTTCTGTTAAACAAATCAGTTTAAAGAATGTTGGTAGCCATAGACTTCCATAGTATTTTTCCCATATTATGGAAGTCAGTGGTTATATGGTCATCAGGTTATCCCTATCCCTTTAAATCAGGACATCTTGCAGTAAAATGTTACTTTGATCACTTTTTATGTATATATGTAGTTTACAGTATGCTAAGTAATATGAATTTTGGAGGGTTATTCCAGTCTAATATATACTTAAAAGTGTTGATAAAGACTTTTCTACACTGAGAGTTTGGCCCATGTGACGTATGACCCATGTTAAACCATCAGAACAGGAAGGTAGTTTTTGTTTTATGTACTGGTTCTTTACAGATTTAGATTTCGCAGCACTCCAAGCTCAACAAAAACGAACTCCTGCAACGTGTAAGACCCTCCCATGTGCCAAGAGGAAGTTTAACTCCAGATGCGGTGCTGCACATTCAGTTTCAGAGAAGAGGAGGCTGCTGCTGCTGCTTTTCACCTGGTTTTCCTTTAAGAGATTTAGTTCATGTAGAAAACAAGTGGACTAACAGACACCCTACGGACTCCCAATTTCTCTCTGGTTCTCGGGTTGCAGCCAAAAGGCAGAAGAGGAGGCATCCTCGCTCACCCTAAGTGAATTTCCATCGCGAACACGTTCCCATGGAGCGAGAGAAAAAGTTCGCGTCTTGAGCTGAAGTTTGTAGCCTACGACTCATTAAACATCGTGTCCGCGAGTTTTTCCTTTTGTTTTCTTTTATTATTATTTTTTTAGCGTTTAGCGTCAGGTATTGAGGGGGTGATAAACATCTTCGCGTGTTTCAGGTGGAATATTCGCATCTGTGAAACTCCAGTGTTTAAGTGCGCGAGCGCGATTCTTGGGTCCGCGCTTATTGTCATGAGATTGATGTGAACTTTTGGCTCGTGACGGAACGGTGTACCTTAGTTTTACCACAATGAAGGGTAAGTTGCATTTCAAACTATCCCCTGCTTACACGTTTTTAGTGCACTGTCTTTTTAAGAGTAGTCTCTTGAGTCTATCCACGCGTTTCGCTCTTCAGTTTTTCTGCTTTTTCTTTCTTTCTTTCTTGTGAGAGGAATGTGCGTTACTCCAGTGCACGAAACATCTGGTTGCGACTAACTGCTCGTAGTGATTAAGGTCGGCTGGTTGTTTGGCTGAACTGTTATAAGACAGCTGAATAGAAGGATCTGACCGGGCTATTGTGTGGGATGTTAAGACACTGCTCCCTCTATCTTAAAACAAATCAAAACACATGGCCACGTTACAAATTTAACATCTGCAGGGGTGTGAAGATGTTCCCTTAAGCGTTGAAGAACGTTTTAAATCTCATTTAAGCAAAGTTCATATTAAAACTGAGAAACGTATACGTGTTAATGTTCAGCTAAGTGTTTAGATTCGTTCATTTTAATTAAAAGTGCATTGGTCATTTGTTTCTGTTACAGGCCACTTAAAATTTTTACGCGAAAAGATATTAACAGAACTTTCGACAACTATATAAAAAAATGTTAGTATTATGTTGATATTAAAATAATGTGCATTAATTTGAGATTATACAGATTGTAGGAACATCTTTTGATTCTGCATGAAGTGGGTTCACACTTAAGGATGTAGCCATGTTAAGATCACATGATCAGCATATTTTAGTTGCTTCTATAATAAGCTTTATTTAGTATAACTATATTTTAGCCATTTATTTAAAAAAATGTAAAGAAAGAGAAAACAAAACATAAACAAACAATTCCATTGTTAATCAGCAGAAGCAACAGGCTAAGTATAAAACTGCTATACTATTGGGACGAATAACTTAAGAAAACTTAAAGAGTGCAACTTTAGACGTGTCATGTGCTCTTAATTTTAAGTTACAGTCATTTGTACTGTGGAAATAAAGGGTCAGGATTATATAAATAAAAATGAAAAGGTCCTCTGTTTTTTTCAGAGGTTGTTGAAACTTGGATGTTCTACGAGCCAAGATGTTTTCCATCTCAACTGCACACCAGAATTTAAACGTGTGACTCAGAGAGCCACTTATAGTAAAAACAACCCCCCCATCTCCCTATCCTGGCTCATTTTGCATGTCCAATGACCAGATGTTTTGACAAACACCAAGCCTTCACATCACATTTTTGTGCTTTATGAGTTATGCAACATTGAACTTCTCATTTTTAACCAAAAGACTGCCATCTAGTGGACTTTTCAATTTAGGTATTGTGAGAGTTCATATTCAGCTAAAAGCACATTCTCAAAGCAAATTCAGTTAGAATTGAATACAGTGTAATTAGAAATAAATACTTCTTGAACTATTCACTTCTTACTGCGTATCTAAAAACGGGAAACTATATTTGCTGTCACTGTTTGTCAAAAGGTTTTGGACTTCAGACAAGTAAAATAGCTCATATTTTTGTTAGATAACTGTTTATGTACCATTAAATCAATTTAAATCAATTAAAAGCACATCACTGATAAGTAAATGGAGAAAACTAGAAAAAAACTAAAAAGGGTGTTTAGACCACACACAGTGAATTGTTGTTCCCCTGAGTAATGGTCATCTGCAGTCTTCTGTGATACTCCTCCATGAATAACATTTTTAACCTTCAGAGTTTCATTTCAAGCAATAATTCTCTTGCAATGTCAAGTTTCTGACTGTGGCTTTGTAAAAATGTTGTTTTTTGGGTGTGTGGGAGCTTTGTTCCTTTGCATTTCCCAGACTTTTGTTGGTATTTTCAGCTAAAATACTGAAATAGCTGTCAGCATCAGCCTACAATTCTTTGTCCCAAGCTGTTTGTTCCCTGGTTTTCCACTCTGAGGTTTCTATGGGTTGTGTCTGTCCAGTTGGATGGCTGGACCTGAGGTCACACTCTGTGGGGTTTCTAATGAACTGTTCCCCCACCCACCTGCGGTTCTGACTCTGGTTTAGTATCAGAGTGAGGGGGAGTGGGCTCCAACTACAGAAACATGTGTTCCTTCTTTATTTTCTCTGGCCTTGGACAATGACACATAAAACCGCCTGGAGTCACCCCTCTCCTTTCCCATGAGCATGGTAGCCAGATGAGAGAGCGCTCCAGGACAGGAAGAGGAAGTAAAGAGTGGTATCATTTAGTTAACTCATGAATGGACCATCCTGGCCAGTGTTATTTCAGCAGTCAGATTGCAGACCACATTGATTCCAAAGCTGATGTTATGTGTTTGTTTATGTTATTTATCTCAGCATAATATACTGACCTTGTTTCTGAGGAAGCATGAGTATTGTCAGATATATTGGGTGTAATGACATTTCAGAGCTTGTTATCTGTATGTTATAATATTTCACTAATATATATAGGCCTATATATAGAAACCATATGAATATTGTCACATTTATAAAGGGCTGGGCATCGAGTTTGATACTTTTTATGTACTGATTGCCTCGATACAACAGAGTATCGAAAAGCGTAAACCCCTAAAGGGGTTAATCTCATCAACGTCAGTGAGCCAATAAGACTGCAGCACTAGGCAGTGTGTGTTTGGCCAGAAGTGTGTAAAATAGCCTTATGTTATGTATATCATTTACACGACTGCGAGTCATTTCTGTCTCTACATTAAGTTGCGCTTTCTGTATCGGACGGTGCAGTTCCGCCGCACACACACACACACACACACACACATAAAGGTGCTCGCGCCGCACACACAAGTGAGCACACTCCCGCTTTCAATAGTATTTGTCAATATTTAACCGCAAAAAAAAACATGAATCCTCCGCGTCTCTATGTCAATGAATGGTGCAGACGCGCGGTTGTGTTTACTAGCATACTGATCTGCGCGTGACACTTCCGGTGATATTAACATCTTGCGTCTCACTAAATGAGGACAAAAATACAGTAGGCCACATAAATAACATCTCCAGAACTGCTCTGATGGTTATTTCAAGAGCATTTGATCATTTAATTTCTATCGTCATGTCATTAGTAGATATTCATGGCAAGCCGTCAAAATAAAAGAAGGTCAGAGAAGGTTTTGGTCCAGGATATCCCTGTACTTGGCCGCATTCATCTCTCCCTCGATTGCAACCAGTCGTCCTGTCCCTGCAGCTGAAAAACCCTACAGCATGATGCTGCCACCACCATGCTTCAACAAAAAGTTCTTCTTCAGACCAGAGAATCTTATTTCTCACTCTTGGAGTCCTTCAGGTGTTTTTTAGCAAACTCCATGCAGGCTTTCGTGTGTCTTGCACTAAGGAGAGGCTTCCGTCGGGACACTCTGCCTTAAAGCCTTGACTGGTTGACTTTCTACAACTTTCTCCCATCTCCTGACTGCATCTCTGGAGCTCAGCCACAGTTATCTTTGGGTTCTTCTTTACCTTTCTCACCAAGGCTCTTCTCCCCCGATAGTTTGGTTTGGCTGGACGGCCAGCTCTAGGAAGGGTTCTGATCATCCCAAACATCTTCCATTTAAGCATTATGGAGGCCACTGTGCTCTTAGGCCTCCATAATGCACCTAACCTTAAATGCAGCAGAAATGTTTTTGTAACCTTGGCCAGATATGTGCCTTGCCACAATTCTGTCTCTGAGCTCTTCAGGCAGTTCCTTTGACCTCATGGCTCTCATTTGTCCTGACATGCGTTGTGAACTGTAAGGTCTTATATAGACAGGTGTGTGGCTTTCCTAATAAAGCCCAGTCAGTATAATCAAACACAGCTGGACTCAAATGAATGTGTAGAACCATCTCAAGGATGATGAGAAGAAATGGACAGCGCCTGAGTTAAATATATCAGTGTCACAGCAAAGGATCTGAATACTTAGGACCATGTGATATTTCAGTTTTTTTTTTATCTGCAAATATGTCAACAATTCTGTGTTTTTCTGTCAATATGGGGTGCTGTGTGTACATTAATCAGGAAAAAAATAACTTAAATGAAATTAGCAAATGGCTGCAATATAAAAAAGAGTGAAAAATGTAAGGGGGTCTGAAAACTTTCCGTACTTACTGTACACAGTACTACTTACAGTAGAGTCATGTAGAATATGTTCTGGTTTAGGACATTATTTATTTAACAGGCCTGCATCGCTTACTATACTTATTTGATTGTGTTTTCTTACTTTTGCAGACGACTTCACTGATGAAGAGGAAGTGCAGTCTTTTGGCTACAAAAGGTTTGGTAAGTATATTGCAGTGCCTGATGAATTTGCAGTCAGTTCATAATCAATATAGATGTGCTTAATTGTTATTCTTCTGCTTATATTAGCTTGGGGGCATTTTTAGTGTTTGAAAGGTGCATTGGATTCTAAATTATAGTGAGGAAAGCTGATTATAAGTTACACAAGGTCATGCTCCCGTGTGCACTGCAGTTGTTTTCCCCTCTAAACATGTGCTATTATCATTAGTCCATCAGACGTATGTTTTAGTGAACAAATCTGGATGATCTGGATGCCTCAGTTCCTTCTCCTCCTTGTTATCTTAATCCAAAATTTTCAAATCAGTGCATCCCTAATTATATTAAAAACTCCACTCATCACACATTTCATGGAGGCAGATGATATGTGTGTTCATTTAACATCAGCCCTAAATCTCATACCTTCTTCCTTTTAAGAAGTGACTTGCTTAATTTAGCCAGTGTATTTCCAAGAGAGGCCTTCAACAACAAATCACTTTAACTGTGTAATTTGATAGTTTATTACCTATGCATTAAGGCATTTGTAAATCTAGTCTTTGGTGGTCCAGAAAGGTTTCGGGTTTCTGGCTGTTCTGCCACCATCCAACTAGCACTTATTAAAGCAGCGTGAGTAATTTCCCAGTTTGACTTAGATTTCATTTCATGCAGAGTAATAATGTGCCATTTGACCAGTGAGGTAGAGGAATGAGTTTATAAAGGGCACCAACATTAAGAGTGTAGCTCCTAAGAGTGGTTGGACTCAAGCCCACAGCTCATTTGTCACAGCAGAAGAGTGGTACTGGGTGAATTTGTCATGCACCTCATCTGTTTTAAATACTTTAGTGAAGTGTTAAGTTAATTTAACTAAATACAGGTGATTTAAGAGGTTCATAGTCTACACTTTGGGCTGAGGGTTAGAATGCCTATATTGAGCCTGATCTGGATAAAAACTGGTTACACAGCGAAAATGAATGGAGGAAATGTAGTGGCTGTAGTATACAGTCAGAGATGTTGAATGTTTATTTGGTCTAAAACACATATCAGCTACTACAGGCTGAAAACTATTGCTCTGTCCAAAATCGCATGGGGTCTAGGTTCTTTGTTTGGTTTGAAACTTGCTTTGAGACCATTAAAAAATATTATACCAGCCTACATCTACAGAGTTTTAATTGCTGGTGTTTCAGTTGTAACTTGTAGAGTCGCAGAATGTTTGGGTTGCGGAGTCCATGTAGAAGTATGTGTCCTCTCCGTGGAGACATTGCATCCCAGCACAGCCCTTTTCGCTGTGTTAGTGCATTCATGGACTGAAAGTGTTGGAAACTAGCTCCTTGAAACTGTGGCAATATCAGACAGTTAAAGCTGTCTGTTTGGATCTGTCGCACAGTTTGATTTTAACACATTTTCACTATTAAATTGATTATTTTCCCCTTCACTCAAAATATCAAAGTGCTGCCAGATAGTTGGCAAAAGTTACTCTTTATCCTAGTGGAACAGAAGAGATCCTTTTTACATTTTATAAGCCATTGAAATGGAAATATGATTTTTTTTTAAATCCCATTGGGAAAGAGTCCTGGATGGGGAATTTAGAGATGTAAGGAAATACAGAAATTCATTTGGGTGTGCTTTACATTTTTCTTTCAGGGTATAGTGCTTGTTTGTTTGCATTAAGCAAACCTCCTTGATTTTTTCTTTTTGAAAACAAATCACTGATTAAGAAAAGATTTTCTGCAGTGTGTGACTGTTGTTGTTTACATGTATTATAGTGAAGATGCATGTGATATAGTATATGTTTGAGTCAGAGCGAGTGTTTTTCATTTGGCTCAGGTTTATTATTACTAGAGAAGAATGCTTTCAGAGTACTTGTTCCTTCCCTCCGGGGTTCTACATGCATTGATGTTCTGTATTGAAACATGACATGCTGGTGTGTTTTCAGTATGCGTGCAGGATGGAGGTAGATGGAGAAAGAACATTTGTCTGTCCTTCAGCCCACAGGGTCTGTGGGGTGAGCTGACAGGGGGGTCTGGAGGATTTTATCCTTATCTCAATCCTGCTCCAGTGTGGATTAGGAGGATGGTACAAAGTTCTCCAACTGAGAACAGACATTTTTTCCCCCTCCACTCGATGCATAAATGACCACTTCCCAGCAGGAGGTTCATGGCATGGGCTGTAAGGATTCTGGAGAGGCTTTGGGTCAACACTGGGTCAGGCTAGTTGAATTTGACCCTTTATGGGCACCTTTGCTTGAGCTTTGAGTGGTGGAGACACTTTAGAAAGAGGAGATAAGCAGCAACACAAATCTGAGCTGAACAATTCTGTCTAAAACAATGTAGTTTACATACTGACGAGAAAGATTTAGAGTAAATCTGGCTTGTTTATACTGAGTTGACTTGTTGTTGAAGGCCTTGACTAAATTCATGCTTCTCAGTAGTCATGCATTTGTATGAAAGGGAACAAATCAGGAGTGGTGGTCTCCTCGCATAAACAAGGACTGCTACCAAATTTCTCCTTGTTCACTCTTGACAAATAGATATAAATTCAGCTTGTAAAAGAAACCATCTGTTAGACTCAAAGGGTCAAGTTAGCATCCGTCCAGTCTTTGGAGATGTTCTTAGCCACTATAACATACTGCCATATGATACGGTGTCACACCTAAATGATGGATGGACTCTGTGCCTTTCCTTGCAACATAAGGTCTGGCGTTCATTCAAAAACAATACATGTCACTGATGGAGACCAACTCTTTTCTTTTGGCATTACCAATAAAAGAAAGGCCTCGAGTGCAGGGCAGTGTCTGATATATTAATGAAAGTCTTTTGGCTTCCAACTCTGCCAAAATCAACTCTGTGCTTCCTGGCCTGAAAAAAAAAAAGGTAGAGTGAAAGAAAGATGTGTATTTTTCTTTGCTCGAATCTGAGTACTACTTACTGGCAATCCGTTTTGCAGATCTGGCCAAGACAGAGGCATAGTGCCTTTGTTTCTGAGGCTTTGATTACTTTGGCTGTCATGACGACTGACGCACCGTATTATTCTTGATCGGGTTACCTTTTCGACCTTTTTAAAGTATAATTTAACTCAGATAGGAGTACATAAATAATAAATTATTGCGAAAAAGCTAGAGGACTTCTTCTGATGGCTGACGTTTGGACAGTAATTACTTTAAACTATATCACAGGGTTTTTTTTCTTCATGGTACACCTGTGGTTTAATTGGACATGGCTCAATTGAGTGGTGCAAACACATCCATTTGGTTTTGTAGTTAGTTTTTTATGTCTCAAAACGTAATTAGTGTTTCTTAGTCACTTACACAATGGGTGGAGTGGCACCGTTTGTCCTGGTGTTTGTTGCTCTTTGTTCTATGACGTGTCAAGCATGTCTGGCATGGAAGTTTATTAAAGTGCTCAGTGGGTTTTATTGGCTGCGTAAAGTGATGGAGCTTTCTAACGCTCTTCTGGCTTATGTCAGGCTAAGCTTAGTTGCTGCGGTAACGAACAGCCTTGATTGCTGAGTCAGGATCCAGCCCTTGCGGTGGGCCACCCACTAGCATGAACCTTTCCTGCTCCAATCCCCCCAACCCACACTCCTCCCATCAGCGCAGATGACTGCACCCCTGCTAGAACATTCGATACACAATAAAGAGGTAAAAGGAAAAGTTCACCCAAGGAATTTTTTAAAAGACTCTACACAGTCCTCAGTGACCACGACTGTCAAGCTCCAAAAGAACAAAAAACACCATAAAAATATCATGAAAGTTATTAATGCGACTCATATACAAGCCTTTTAAAGGCATACAATCATCCCGACATTCTGGGCTCTTGATCGCCATCTTTATGATGAAGATGTAAGAATTTTATTCATTTCTAATTAAATAATCATTTCTCTTGCATCTCGAAAAAAAAAAAAAGGTTCCTCTATAGACCAACATTGTGACTAACAATTTTTCATTTTCAGTTCTAAACACAGGCAGGTAAGAGCACAACTTAAATGTAAAATATTTTTTGTTAATTGAAATAAAGCTAAAATTATTAGGAACAATATATGAAAAACTTTAAAAGAATACGCCACTATTTTTGTCACTATATTTTCCAACCCCCTTAGAGTTTAACAGTTGAGTTTTACTGTTTTCTAATACATACAGTCGATCTCCGTCTGGTCTGTGTGGATTTGAAAGCAGCAAAACATAAATGAGCTTATTTTCAAAAATAGTGGCATGTTCTTTTAACTTAAAATAAGTTCCATTACTAAAACTAAATATAAATAAAATAAAACTAAATATAAATAATAACTACTCACAAAAAAATTATAAAAAAGCTCACTTAAAATAATAATAAATACTATAATAGTATGTAATTAATGCTAAAATAACACAGCTTACACAAATCTATCTACCCCCCTCTCGTCATTCCAAACCTGTATGAGTATTTTTTTTCATAGGCTAACCATAAAAGAAGATTTCTTTACAATTCTTTACAAATTTCTTTACAAAGTTCTTACCAAGTTTGGTTTTTCTTACCAAATTGTAATTGTTAAAAGCATCCTTTTGTTTTTATTTTTTTTAAAAATCATAATTTATGATTATTTTGTTTATTCATTAATTTATTACACAAATGGTGTGTTCTGCATTTTCTCCTAAATAAAATGTGGTAAATATTTTTGATAAATAGTCCTTTATCAGAATGCTGGTAAGCAAACAGTTGATGGTTTCTCTGCTATGGAAGTCAATGGGGACCAATAACTGGTCTTCGAAATATCTTCTTTTGTGTTCAACATAAGAACGAAATGTATACAGCTTCGCAACAATGTTAGGGTGAGTGAACTATCCATTTAATTATGTTTTTGTCATGTTTGGGAGCTTGACAGTCCTTGGCAAGTCCTTGTTATATGGCAAAACAGAACAGAAAAGTAGGAAAATCTACTTTTGTGTTGAATTGAACAAATAATATTATATAGATTTGGAAGGACATTTGTACATAATTACATAATTTAGATATTTGGAAGAAAGGAAAGAAGAGTGGATGAAAGAATTGTTGACTCTGAACTGTGCCATTTATTTCATGAAAGATCATTGTTTAGTTCTGTAATTTACTGTATTCAAGGGTCTCTCTTGACTTTTTGTTGCCAAACATGTTTTTTGGCAAACCCCTTGACAAAATGAGATCATACCTCCGAGACTTCAGATATTAAACCAATGTCACCCTATAATTATGCACACAGAAAACAGGAAAATGAAAATCCCTCTTCACTGAAAGTCATCATTTTTAGCTGACATCAGTATCATATTGTAAATCAGCGTATAATATGACTTTGGTCTGTGGTCACCCTCTTATCACTCGCTTGCTATGTTTATTGAAGAAACATGTACATAACAATTCAATTATCATTCGATCAAGTGTCTCTAAGGAGAGGTATGAACACAGTACGATCCAAAAATAATCTGCACTTGCTCAGAGGGTCTGCCCCCCCCACTCTTTCTGTGTCATGAAAGTTCAGGGCCAGATTCCAGAACATTACAGTGTTCTGAATGAGGGGGCTGTTTTGAATCTCCATGGTTACATCTAGATGACATCACAGTACTGTCAAGACCAATGAGCCGTATTGAAAATCAGTTCAGGCAACAGTACCATTGTGGGAGGTGTTCTTTTCATTAGCCCCAGCGGTGTGCTATCCTCTTGGTTCCTTATAAAACCAGAACTGTAAAAGATTGAGCAAACCTTTATTTCATAGTACATAAAGATATGATTTCTGTCACTGAGGTCATTATACGAGTCCCTCTAGATTCTCTTTAAAGTAAATGTTTTAACCTTGAGGCTCTTAAGTTTAACTGTGTTTGAATTCTGCTTTATGTTGCATAATTAAGTACTGCGTACTATACACCGTACTGTAAAATACATTCAGTTTTAACCAAAAAAATTCAAATCTAAAATAACGATTTGGGATTTATATTAAGACATCTGCTAAGCAAATAAAATGTAAATTAAAATGATATTATTTTTAATTGCATGTATAAAGAATGCAGATGCAGTATAAAACATGCTTCCTAGAACTTTTAAAACTTTTAAAAATAAAAAATACTTATCAAAAAGTGTTTGTATCACTTTTACAAATAGTCAACTATATTTTTTCATACAAATCTAAATGGACATATTTCAAATAATGTTTTTGCTGAGATGGCCAGTCAATTTGAGAAAACATTCATTATGTTGTATACTACTTTAAGATGTAGTTTTGAGTTGCGATTACTCAATGACGTCATCACACAAAGTAATATTTTAATAATATTTATTGTGCATCTTGATGTAATGTTTTAATATAATATAATACATGGCGCCTCTGAGAGTAGAGACATAATGGGTTTACGCTTGTCAGATACTACGTGATGACGTCACTGATATGCAAATTAGCGTGTGACGTCATCTGGCTAGAACATTTAGCTACTTTTCATTGGAAATAGTTGGCAACACTGCATCGTTTCTCTGTGTCTTCATCATTATCATTGTGGTGTGGCCTCTGCTATTCATTAATATTAAAAAGATTTTTTTTAGGACTTATTTATATTTTTCGTTATTGTACTTGGTGCGAACGTGGCTTTGCTCATTTACAATTTTCATACTTTTTTGGGCACAGTGTTTCTGCTTTTCTCTGTGACGCAGATAGTTAGTACTCAGAGAGAGTGATTATTTAAATGTTTTGCTGGTAAGTGCACTGCGCAGATGAGTTCAGTCGTTCATCTTGATCACATATAAATATAATGGCATTATGGCCTAATGGTTGTAATGTTACGGGTTAATAATGAAGCATGTGTTTGTACTTTAAGGAAACCAGATGCCATAGTGTACATAAGTGTGAAACTATTCAGCTCTCCCCATATGGCTGGTTTATTTGAAACTCATTTGGCATTGGTTGACACTCACGTCAATACTACAGTGGATATGGCAGAAACTGACTGCATAGCCTAAACACATACAGATACAGTCTAATAACTAAAACAATGTTTTAAAAGAATCAAATGAATGCAGCTTATTTTGGTTTGTTTGTGAGTGAAAAGAAAGGCTGTGTCCCACCTAATACTAAGCCACTAGTAGTATGAGAACACTCAGGAGGGCGAACACCAGAAGTTTGCAACTATAATTTTACTTTAAGATGTTCTTCAAGATGTAGACGTAGACTAAAAGAGCTGCTTTGCATTGAAATTGTGCAATCAAAAATAACAACAATAAAAATAACATATTGTGTGCTGGAATAAGAACAAGGTGAGCTTGTTCGACTTCACTCCAAAAAAAGTTGCAACACTCTGCATGCATCAAAGCCAACGTTTTCTTGCTATGTTTTTTATAGAATTGTCTGCATCAATCACCAAGACAGATGTTACATTACATAAGAAAATGAAAACCCAGTCATATATGAAGGTAAGTTATATACTGTTTAAACCATTGGGAAATGTAGCAGGAAAAGAATGGATTTAAAGGTATTTGCATTTATTTAGTGCAGTAGACCAATATCAAGAGCAAAATCTCTCTTTCAGCTCATTAGCCAGAGGCTCTTGGCCTCGGATTTTGATTTCCTGTCTCAGATTCTGAGTGGGATCTGCCTGTCTGGCCGTGAATTATCTCTGTTTTTGTCTCCACACATTTTCCATACATCCTTTTTATGATTTCCTCTTTAGCTTGTGCTTTCTACAGTAATACAATACAGATGACTGAACAATACAGGGCTGAACATAAGCAGCATATATATGCTTGTGTTTCTTGTCTTATTTTTTTCCATTCTAAGCAGCACAAATATGCTGAATTTATCTCAAAAGACTGTTCTCAGAGTTGTTTTCGCTTGCTCCATGTCATCTCATTCTTTCAGAGTCTCCCTGGATTTCTAAAACTGCACATGGCCTTAATCACATAAGGAAATAAGTGGAGCTGAAAACAGCCCACACGTGTCCCACTGATTGTGCCAATGTCTTAGGAAAGACTTTATTGCCTCTCTCTGAACTCCACAGAGGATTTATTCCTATTTCTGCCTTTATTTTGTTGCTGATGTCATAAAAAAAAACCTGTTGGATCCAGAAATCTTAAAGGCTTTTTTTAAAATCGCTTGCTGTTGATTTGTTTGTATCAAAACTTCATGTGTCTGATTAAATTTGAGCTGAGACAAGTAAACATGCAAACAAAGGCTTCACGCTGTAGCGCAACCATGAGTGCATGGTTTTCCTCAGTGTATCTTAGGGATTTAGTTTTCCATGAAGATTCAATCTCGCTCAGTCAAAATGCTCCAGCGTAATGGGCTGTGCTGTTTTAATTGGTCCAGACCTCTTCCACACGGATACACAGGATTGGTGGCACATTCAAGCCATTCGTAAGCTAAAATACACCACGCTTTCTGTACCATGGTGGTGTTTTGAAATGAGGTTGAAGCTAGTAATATAAAGGGTTCTTTGAGGAAAGATGTTTTTCTTGCATCCAAATTGTAAACTGAGCTGACATTTTAGATGTTTGTTCTTCAGTCCTTGGCATGAAGGGATGATGTATCAAATTTTCTCTTGCATCCTTTGCCTTTTTTTTCTCCTTTGTGTAATAAGCTCCAGATGTTTGTGCCTATTTAAAGTGTTAGAAACTTGTTTGCTGTCAAAAAAGGGGAAAAAATGTTACTGTTGCATGCTAGTGGTGTGGAGCAGTACAGTTCAGAGGTTTACAAACATAATGGTGTAGTAATTTGTCTCTGTAGTTATACTCCTTCTTTAGAGCGCTTACTTGTTAACATTCCAGAGAGGGGGCTTTTAATGAGGGACGCTGGGGGCATGATGATTGGATCCAGAGATGTGCACCAGATTCACAAAATTCGGATGCTACACATCTGAATGGAATTGCATGCAAATTGCGTTTTATTTGCGTCTTACTGTGAGTGATGATTCCAGATGTTGGCAGTGGTCACACAGAGATAGATATCCAGAATATTTTTAACATGACAAAACTCATCGATTTCTTATGTTGAAATAAAGCAGAATGACGTACTGCAAGATTCTGTTTGCTCTTCATCTTAAGAGACTGAGTGGGTCTGTTGTTGCTAGTTGATCATGTTTGTTAAACCGTTTGCTTTTAGGGCTGCAAATCTGTCATTTTTAATCATGATATGTCTTCCGCATTTGTATAGTCACGAAACAATAGCCAGCATGAAATCAGTTGAGGGAATGCTTAAATGAAATTATGAAAAGAAGTACTTTATTTTGACAGCTTTTGCACATTTGTTGCATTCAGATCACGCAGATAAGGCTGTAATTATTATCAAATGGCGAAAAAAATGTTTTTCAGAAATGCCTGAACTCTGATTGAACCCAGAAGGGCTCACTTCTCAGCTTAATTTATCAGTAACTCGTTAGCTTTTTAACTGTTGCTTAAATGTTTGGACAGTATGGAAGACTTAAATAAACATAATTATGAATCAGTCACCCGCTGTAAATGTGCAAACAAATTTGTAATGGCTGCTTAAGGCCTCTATATACTTTCCGTGAGACCAGTTTAGACTCCCTCGGAAGATCTTTTATGATTTTTCAAGTGTGTTTTATGGAGGACAAGTCTGGGTAGTGGTCCAAAATAGTTCAATTATAGTATATTCAGCAATCCAGTACTCCTAAAAAAATTAGGAAAATGTTGTTTAAGAGGCCGTGGGAAATCCGAAAGCTATTGAAAAATCACTTTTATATGTGTACCAAACCAAAAATCTACTCAAACAAAGACTGCTTTTTGTGTGTAGTGTGGAAAATGTCTTTTTGTTGCCATGGAAATTTCCATCACAAGTGTTGTGTTGCATTGGGCAAGTGTGAGTGGGTCTTATAGCAGGTACAGAGAAAAAAAAGAGAAGTAAAGGAATTTTCTTTGAGCGACTTCCTGAGTCCAAATGAAACACAGCTGTTGCACAGGCGTAGATGCAGGCCTCAGCGTTTCTCTCTCTGTCTCCTGCCACAGCTTAACAACCTCATCTCACACAGTGTTAAAGCAGCACTTCTCTATTCTGTCCTCCTCCAACTTTTAACACGATCCTTTGTGAGATCTGTAGCATGTATACTGTGAAGTGTTGACTAGAACCGCAATCATCCATTGTACTTTAACAAACCGTAGGTGTGGGCTGTTGTGTGTTACTGTAAATGTATTACTGTAAATCATTTAGACTTTTTGACTAATTATTTTTTCATTGAGAATTTCCTGGACCACAACCAATCACTTCTGGCCTGTTGAAAATGACACTCTAGCCATTTTCCAGACCCTCCCTAAAGCCCTGTATAGTAATAGTGCCCTGAGTTATGGTCATCCATTCCAGGGCCTCTGTTTCCTTTTCCCTTTAGGTATTTCTGCAAGTGTGCTTGAGGTACAACCATTAAATATGTGGGTGTTTGGATGTTTGTCAGAATGTTTATAGATAATGTTTTCATGTAGGGTCCATATAGAGTGAATCAATCTACTGGCAAGTGTATAGAGGGTTTGAACAAGGAAACATTGAATCTTAAAGAAATAAAGATTTTAAATCAAATTACACTAAGGGACCATTCTAGTTCCTATTAGGCTACATTAACAGCTGTTTTTGTACGGAATAGAATGACACTGGTTCAGTGGTTTATAAAGTACCTGAAATGTACAGATTTCTTACCCAAAAATGACTTTGATAGAAATTGAAGTCACCGTTTAGAATATTACTTCATTAAAGTCTTAAATGTAATATTTGTTAAAATGTGTTACTTAAATACAAAAAGTATTTTTTAATGTTAAATGTACTTGAGTATTGAAAGAAACCGTAAGTGCAAAATGGAAAAGAAGCATATATACTACACTCAACAAAAATATAAATGCAACACCTTTGTTTCTGCTCTAAAGATCTAAAATTCATTCCAGATACACAATATTAGCATTTCTCTCAAACATTGTTCACAAATCAGTCTAAATGTGTGATAGTGAGCACTTCTGCACTTCTGTGCCACATCAAGATGCTGATCTGACATCATGAGTAGTGCACAGGTGTACCTTATACTGGCCACAATAAAAGGCCA